>OZ024692.1:12899632-13435568 GCA_964016905.1 Perithous albicinctus | reverse complement strand
AGATCAGAGGTATTTTCTGGGTCGAGGATATCGACGATATCTTTTTGTTAATAAAAAAGACATGGTTGCAATGTATAATCTTGCACATTGCTTCGACATTTTTATGGAAGTACGTTTTTATTAGTGAGTACGAAATTCAATTTTGGCTTCGTAGAAGCTTTTTAGAACATTTTTTAATATAAAAATGCAATCTGTCATGATAGTTTTCAAAATTCGATGATCCTGCTTGATTACCGTGAAAATGGCCAGGTTATTTGTTTGAACGTGTGATATTGTTGAATTTTCATTATGTTGAAAAATGTAAAACTTTCGAAAACGTGAACTCTCTGTTGGATCCTCACAAATTCGGTATCAAATTCGACACGTTGTATTTGAGTTTTATAGAAGAATTTTAGATCAGTCGTTTCGACCTTCTCTCGAGCTATGAATAGAATCCTTTTTTTTTTAATTACAAAAATGCGAATTTCTATAAAATCTCAAGTAATTTATCGATTCCGCCCAAATTCAATACCAATGGGTGCGTCACTCCAATGAAGTTTTATGCCAAACTTTAGCCTGATATAGCTGGACAACTGTTCGAGTTCGAGTGATAACAGATATTTTTCAAAACAGTACTGTACTGAATAAAGCCACAATAATTTGAGATGATTTGGTTGAACAGTTCACGAGATATTTCAGTATGAAATTTAACCTCTCTTCACACATATATGTATTAGGGTGGTTCATTTTGAACTTAATTTTTGTAATAAAAATTTCCCAACTCAAAAAGCAGTGCCAAAAGTGAAAAACAAACGAATTAACTTAATTTTTTTTCTTCGAAATTCGCTAGCGACCTCTAAATATTTCTTTTTACGTACTGATGATGTAGGAAATTTTTTAAAAAAGTATTTGTCACTACTTTTTCAGCTGGGACACAAAAAAAAAAAAAAAATACTTAAATTTAAAAAAGAACCACTCAAATATATACATACATCCGACCCACTTTTTGCTAACCCGTTTTTCTCCAAATTAGTATAAACACAAAACTTCCTTTGCAAGGAAGCAAAGAATCCTTAAAATACAACAAACAAGACTATTGAAGAACACAACTAAATGTAATAGTGGTATACTTTGAAAGCTGGAACTCCGACTTCATCTGAATATATAACGAAATGGTTTTAACATTTTCGTGAGGCACTAAAAGCCGGTATATTTTGACCTCGTATTTTATGTTATGCCCAGACCTCGGTTCTATTTCCTCTTGTTCTCCGCATAGAGCCGAAAAACTACTCGAACAATTTTACTACGGTTTCACTGGTGGGCTTTCTTGATCGTTATGTGGCAAGCCGGAGACGAGGCCAAACGCCTTGATGGGTATAGATGTTAGTACCCGTGGGGGTATACGCAGGTACCTGCGGCGGACCCTAGCCTCCTGATGCCCTCTGGCCACTCGAGACTCTCTCTCTCACTCTCTCTCACTCTCTCTTTCTCTCTTTCTCTCCGCAGTGAAGACGAGGCGACGAGCCAGCAGGCCGGCCTGCATCAGCATCAGGCTAGAGAATAAGAAGCGAACCGGAGAGGCACAAGCCATGCTCGAGCGGCCCGCGAGCTCTGTATACTCATTCGAGAGGAGAACAGTCAGGACGAGGAAGAAGGAACTCTCGAGGAAGGGACCCCAGGGTAGCTCTTCGATTCTTACCTCTCATCGTGAAATATATATATATATATATATATATATATAAGAAGCATATATATATATATATATGCTTTACTCCTCCTCTTTTTCTTCTTCTTCCTTTGTGCCAAGGAGAACCGGTTCCGCCAATAGTCGAACGGCTACGCCAAAAATTCCTCCAATCCCTTCGCAACTTGTCCTCGTCTCTTCTCGTCGTCGGCCGGTCTACATCGCTCCTTTCGACTCTCACTGGGTCTCGCTTCTTTTTCTTTTTTTTTTTTCGCCTTGCAATCCCTCGGTCCCCCGCACTAGCCTAATCTCCCCCTCCCCCCCCCTCCTGCTGGCCCTCTTCCTTTCAGCTTTAGAGAGCCCCGGAGTCGTCGCAGTGATTTATTTATTTACGCCGAGGCCAGAGTTAATGACATTTTTAGGGGTTTCGTCTCGTGACGAGAGAAACGAGGTTTTCTAAGCTTTGACCAAGTTCAAAAACGCTGAACTCTCGATACTATTTACGCGTAATCGGAACTTATTTTTCGGAGGGGGTGTTAGGAATATACTTCAATGAGAGGAAATAACTGATCGGGTTTTTGCCGTTAAAATTGTTCGTTTAACTTTCTGCTCATTGATACTACAGTTTTTAAACGAGACTTTTTTTTTGGAGAGATCGATCCGAAAATTGTATATATGGTGTAATAAAGCGTAACATTTATATACGAATTTGCAAATTATTTTTAAAGCATTCAATTAAAAAATCAATTCAAATTATAATAATAATAGTTTTCGAAAACAATTTTTCGAGAGAAAATTAGGTTTCTAAGCAAAATTGGTGAACAGATATTTACGTCAGTGCAACTATTTTTATAGTCACATAAACTCTAATTAAAAATAAAAGAAATTATAAACAATTATAAAAATACTATAAATATGAAGTTTTAAACCTTATACATATTTGTAGTCACTAATATATCAATTCTTCTCTCATACTGGAAACAATTGATTTCCCAAGTTTCTGTGAATAATCATTTTATTGAATAAGTAAATAAATTCCGTTTGTTACTTGAGTAAAAAAAATCGTTTGTATTTCAAGGTTTAAAAACAAACCATATTTTAAATAAATTTTTAAATAGAAACGTTTTTTTTTTTTGCTTAAGCAACAAAACCGAATTTTTACTTTTATTCAGTAAAATCATTTTTTTACAGCAACTCGCACTGCAATTACAAGCAAACAAAAAGTTCTATATAGTTTAGCTCATCATGGCAAAAAGGGAAATCAATTGTTTCTAGTACAATGAGTGAAAAGAAAAGTTGATATCAGTGACTATAAATGCTAGGTTAAAAATATAATGTTGATAGTTATTTTGTAGTTACTTATAATTTGCATTTACAGTTTTGATGTATTTTAATATTGGAGTTCGTTTAATTTATAATTTATATTTATAGTTATTTACAGCAACTGTAACGTTTTAATAGTTAAGAAAAGTTGATGCAACTATAAAAATATGCTAAGATTCAAAATGTAGTAAATTGAATTAAAAACAACAACAACAAAAATTAATTCATCTTCGACGAATGGTAAATGTTAACGGGTTGTGATTCACTAGTTTACAATTAAAGTGTAGAAAATGTGTATTGGCAAAAGCGAGACTGTTGCAGTATAAGGTGATCGTTTTTAGGCGACTCTCTTCGTCGAGCCCTTGGCTCGCGGATCGAATTCTAAATCGATGCAACCCGAAGCTTCCGAGAACGAGTATCGGGAATCGCACACGTTGGGAGTGGCAACGAAACACGAGTTTCTACGTAACTCTTGATGAAAACCAACACGAGGAAAAAAAAAAAAAAAATTAAAATGTCAATAAATTTTCTTGTACATACGAAACCATCTCCTGCAGGCCTAACAAAGATTTTTTTTTGTTTATTTTTTCTTGTTAAAAATAATTGTCTTTAATTTTGACATTTGACAAATAAAACTTGTACATTTTTTGCGCATTAGACGATTTTGTACATAATTAAAAAAAAAAGGAAAATACCTTTTTTATTATGTAAAACTTTTCTTATTTCCTATTACAAAATAAAATAATTTCGACAAATTGACAACGAAAAATTGTTAAATCCGATTTAACATAATTCTTATTGTTAATTCAACAATTTTTGTCACATCTAATTTCACAAAAAAATATATATATATTTCAGCCAAATTAATTTCCTTAGATTCAGAACATGAAAAATGAATTTTTAGAATTATTTCCGGAATGTAGTGGTACCTTCGCTGTAAAAAAAAATTATTTTTTTTTTGTTTTTGCCGTAAAAGTCGTATTAAAATATGTCAAATAAATCTAGAATAATTTTTTTTCGTATCCGTTATGAAAAACCACGCATTTTCATTTTTTTATAAACGTCTGTCCGATGAATCCTTCCCAAGATACAGCGATCTGAATAAAAAATGAAAAAATGCTAATATCTCAACAGGTTTCATCTGTATAATTTTGAAACTTGGTGAAGTTTTTACGAAAAATATTATTAGATTTTTTCCAATTTTTTCCAATTTTTTTTTTTTTTCTGTGGCTGAACTGCCATGGAATGCCTCATATACATATTTGCAAACTACACCGTTCATAATATATCTGAAATACTAATATACATTTAAAATAGAAAGCATTTATTCACAAAACTGTGTAAATTAATATGATATAATATTCATGCATAAATTCTTCCTCTACTATTTTGTATAGTGAATGTATATGTTTACTATATATATATATATATATACATATTAGGGTGGTCCTTATGTGGGGTCAAAATTTATTTTTTCCCCCAACGGTCAAAAATTGCTTCTATGTGGTGAAAAAATAATTTCTGTAGAAGAGTTTTTCTTAATTTTAATATTAACCCGTGCCGGTAACCGCTTCAACTTATAAATGCGATGAATTTAATTGTTTTTCGATCATAACAAGTATAACTCTGAATTCTCGGAAAAAATGAAAGAGAGCTTTTTTGTAGAAAATTAAATTAACTGTAAAAAAGTTCTCATATATTTTTTCCGAAAAACACGTATTTTAGTCATAAAACATCAATTTGTTTAAAAAAATGAATTTTTCCTCAAAAGATCAATTTCCTCAAGATCAACATTGTTTAGTTGTAACAAAATTATCTGATTTAAACTTATTGAACTGATAAAAAAAAATCACTGTTTCATAAATAAACTGGTTATTAAAAAAAATGAATGAAAGAGTTCTCGTAAAGAGTTTGTTTTTCTAAAAAAAAATTTATTGCGCCTTTTCCGATAATCTTGTCTTTTACTAGATATTAAGAGGAAATTGATTTAATTAATAGCATTAAGACGGGGCTTAATTCGCGGCTGAAAATCTGAATCAACTCAAATTTCTTGAAAATATATGTAGGAAATAGAGCTTTTAACAATATTTCTACATGAACAAAATTCAATTTTTCTAAAAATATTAAAAAAAAAAAAAATTAATTTTCCAACCATTTGATATTATTTGACTGAAATATGCGGATTCGGGGAGTAATGATGATGACAATAATGTTTTCTCAAAAATATCTGTGAGGGAAAATAATTTTTACAAAAATATTACTGAGAAAAATTTAGTTTTTTCATCAAATTGTTGTTTTGTGTCTAAAATACGCGTTTTACGGAAAAAATATAAGAAAACTTTCTTACAGCGAATTCGATTTTCTACAAAAAAGCTCTCTTTACTTTTTTTTTCGAGAATTCAGTGTTTTAGTAGTTATGAAAGAAAAACCAATTGAATTCATCGCATTTATAAGTTAAAGCGGTTACCGGCAGGGGTTAATATTAAAATTAAGGAAAACTCTTCAACAGGAATTATTTTTTTACCATATAGGAGCAATTTTTGACCGTTGGGGAAAAAAAATAAATTTTCACCCCATATAAGGACCACCCTAATACATATACATATTTGTAATTTTCACAAATTTACAGAAAATTCCGGAAAATACAGCAGCAATCATTTTTTTCTTTACACATAGTTAAATAAAGTGACAAAACAATTTTTTGTCAATATAACAAACAGCCTTTTAACTTACACATTATTTTTTTTTACTTTAGTAAACACATAAATTCGCTATACAGAATAATAGAGGAAGAATTTATGCATATTATATCAAATAAATTTCCACAGTTTTGTGAATAAATGCTTCATATTTAAAATGTATATTATTATTTCAAATATATTATTAACGGTGTAGAAAACGAGTCTACGACGAGCCGGCATGGCAAATGTATATAAAACTCCCGGAGTTATTTTATTGTTATTTCGGGCGTCACTGGATGCAACGGATATACACTGTAATGCAAGTTACAAAGCGAAACTTCCGCTCACCGGGCGCGCGCGCGCGCGCGCGCTTTCGTGATACCGAGTAGTTTGAAATAGTTGGTGGGAGCCTGCTTGATGCCGCGGCTTGGCTTGTGCCGTCCGATATAGCTGTAGACTTGTACCACTGGCTCGCGCGCGCTCCTTCCGCAAGCAAACGCTGCTATGCGAATCGATCGGCCAAGACACATTGCGCACCGTCCGAAGCACGTGTGACTACAAAGAGAGACGGAGAAACCGAGGAGATACTACGACTCGGTACGGATGGTTATGAGTCGTACGAACTCTCTAACCACTACGGCAACGCTACAGGTACTACATAATACTATACTTTGTACTCGATGAAAGTAAAGAAAAGAAAAAAAAAAAAAGAAAAATAAAGAAAGACTTCGAGAATAAAGTACCTACAGTGCGTCGAACCGAAGCAAAGAGTTGACACAACAGTGGTGATCCTACAACTTACTACATAATAAAATTTAAATTCAAATTTGTCGTAGCTTTAAAGCAAAGTTTTTCTATATACAAACATTCACAGAAACTTATTCATGATTTAACACATATTTTATTCATCGCTTCGAATTTTACAAAAAAAAAAAAAAAAAAAAAAAGATTGTAGAGTGAGCACAGTTAAAAGTAATATTATAAAATTAGAATTCTTACTACACAGTAAAATCTGAATTGAAATTCGTATAGATTTACACATTTTTTCTAATTCAACACATATTGTTGTCAATTTTATAGCTTTACAAAAAAAAAAAGTATATAGTTTGTTATAAATTTTGTATTTTCATTTAACAGTTCTTATTCGTCACTTCCAATTATGCAAAAAAAAAGAAAAAATGTATATTCGTAAAATTAACAGAATCTTTTTGTTACTCTTCAAACATAACAAAAAAAAAACGAAAACTGGCACTGCAATTTTATTCTTAATTTTGTACTGTGCAGACGTTAAAGGTAACATTGCAAAATTGAGATTCTTAATTTCCCAAAAATGTATATTGTTAAACAATTAAGCAATTCACTCGTAACAAAAAGTAATATGCAATTTTTTTTTTCTTGCGATAGTCTCTGAAAAGAAGTTTGCAGAAAGATGCCAGAACGCGTATGTAAAAAAAGAAAAAAAGTAACAAAGCAATTACTTCATTCGAATTTAAATATGTGTTTAATTAACGTGATTAAAAATTCAGTGAAACTCTGATTATTATATCCAACAAAATTGTAATCATTGCAATCTCAAAGAGATACCAAAAATGAAGAAAATAACACATCAGTGCCAAAGTAATTAATTAATTAATTAATTAATTGGAAAATTTGTGTTTAATAATTAATATACTAAAATATATCAGCGAATACCTCGTTTTTTATGTTGAGTAATTACTTCAATAGCTATTAAAAAAAAAAAAAAAAAAAGAAAAAAAAAAGTCGTAGAGAAACTGATAATAACAATTTGCTTCAAAGTGCCTGCTTAAGAGCAGTGCGAAAATGTTCATAGGCAGAGAAAAGAGGCAGGAGAGGTTCCAGAAGATCCTCGGGTCGTGTCTCAACCTTGATCTTGCGGCATCTGCACCGACACGCGAGAACTCCGCGGCAGCCGAAATTTTTTTGCCTCGCCAGCAGATTACTCTCTCTCTCTTTCTCTCTCTCTTTCTCTCCCTCTCTCTTGGAGCTTTGTATACTCGCACAGTCTGGTGCTGTCGCAGCTCACGTGCGTGCGTTCATGCGTGGGTGCGCCTTCTCTCACTTTATACGCTTGTGTATCATGGCTATGAGAGAATACACTGAATAACATTCGCGCGTAAGCGACAGAAAATTTAACTGAATACACGTGTCCTCGGGTGCTTCTCTTTCGGTGCTTGGCTCTGCAGTTCTCGTTTAAAACCCCAAAAAAAAAAGCTGTACCGAAATCCCTGGTATCCATCAAATCAACTAGTCAATCAACATTTTTTCATACAGAATTGTGCAGTTCAAAACGGAAATTGGACATGCCATCAAGAAACAGACACTTTTTTTTTACTGTTGCTACGATTTATTAAAAATGATGACTATTTTTTTTTTTTTTTTTTTTTTCAAATAATTTCAATTTTCCAGGCAAAATCTGTACTTCAAATATTAAATCCGGTGGTTATTAAAGATTGAAAAATGTTGTTCTGGAGATTTGATATGTTGCAGAATAAGTATGAAATTTTTTAAATTAAGGACAACAAATAATATCCACGTGATGGTCGAAGAGTGACAAAGAAAGCCCGATGAAACTTTTGTTGATATTATTATGATGTGAATGTTAGTGCAGTTGAAAAAATGTACAAAAATAATAAAAGTGTATATAAATTGAGCGTATTTATGATAAATATCAATATTCAAACGAATTAGCTTACCAATTTAAAAACAAATAACAAGCATTTATTGTTTATAACAAAAGAGTTATGAATAAATTCTCATAGACTGAGCTTTGCTTTCATGAATTTTTTTGTTTTTTTTTTCGAAATTTTTATGTCAACATATTCAGAATCACCTAGAACGTCGAGTAAAATGGTCTAGAAAAAGTTGTCCGTGTACGTGTTCGTGTGCGTGTGCGTGTGCTTGAGGCACAGAAAATTCAATAGTCCATACCTCACGAACAGCTCGATGAATCGAGACCAAATATGGCACGCAAATAGAGCAGTAACTCCTCTTTTTAATTGCTATGATTTTTAACAAAATGTATCGCTATATACAGATTATATAACATTTTTAAATTTTCCTAAAGATGGCGTCATCACTCTAACATTCGTAACAGTTCGATGATTTAGCTAAACAGTTCTTCACAAATGAAAGACACGTTCAATGTTGCTTGGTACCGAATTTTGAAAAAAATTGGTAAAACGGCTCGGATTTTATAGAATTTTAAATTTTTCGAAAAAAAAAAAAGAAATGCTCTAAATCACGTCGAATCTCAACAAATGAAATGAAACGATCTACAGATGAAAAATAACATTCGGCGCTGCTACGTACCAAATTTAGTGATGATATTGCAGAAGTCGTTCGGATTTTACGCCATTCAAATTTTTAAATTTAAATTTATATTTTTAAATTTAAATTTATATTTTTAAATTTAAATTTATATTTTTAAATTTAAATTTATATTTTTAAATTTAAATTTATATTTTTAAATTTAAATTTTAAAATTTTTAAATTTAATTGCCCATACACTGTTAAAAATCCGGAGTGTTAAACGCGATTGGTGTGGACTTGTAACCAGTGTTGACTGATTTGGTGTTAATAATAAGACTTTTCGCAGTGTTAAGTTTACACAAGCGGGTGGTATTACAATTATAGGGCTTCCACCTCAAAACTTTAATCCCATATATATTTGAAATAATTCGACGAAAATCAATTAATTGTTAGCAATCGATGCAGAATCATTGCACAAATAAAAGCCAAAGAACATAATATGAATTCCATTTGGCTACTTCCAAATAAAATTGTGTTTAAGGTTTTGAGGTTAAAGTGCAAATTGACATCAGCTATTAAACACCGGTCATTAACACGGTGTTGAATTTATGCAACACCTCATAAGTGCACACCGTGTTAATTTTTTACATGAAACTTTGCACGCAAATAGACTAGAAACTAATATTTAATTATTGTGATTTCATTGTATGTTATTGCACCTTCACCTAAACTTTAAAAAATTTGCAAAGCAGAATTTTGCACATTGCTTCCTCATACAGAATTCGCTAAAATTATGAAAGTTGTAAAAAAAAAAAAATTCCGAGCATTTCCATTTTTCACAAAGCTTCCTCTATTACAAAACCAAAATTGACAAATAATCTTCCTCATAGAAGTAGCTTTGTGAAAAATGAAAAATGCTCAAAGTTCCTCTTTACAACTTCTATAATTTCAGCATATTCTACAATATATAAGAAACCAATGTGCAAAGTTATAGCCTTGCAATTTTTCTTTTTCTATGCTTCAAAGGGTTAAGGATTCAAATTTGTGGAGGTCAAGGAAATCAGTGGTGTTTATGTGACTCCGGTGATATTGTGTAATGCCCAGTCGGTCGTTGAAATTCCGGGGATTCGCTCTCTCCCTTTCCCTCTCCCTTTCCCTCACTCTCTCTCTCTCTCTCTCCCTCTCTCTTAACGGTGAGGAAGGGCGTCACGCTACCGCACGCTTGAAGCTAAATGCGCATATAATATCGGGCGCGCGTACTATATGAGGTTATATATATACTTATGTACACGCGTGTATATACACCCCAGTATAAAAGTACCTCTGATACTTGCAGGTGTATTACGTATACTCTCCGCATACGCGTAACGCATCTACACTCTCTGTACATTATAATATGGTACAAGTCTTCAAAGTGCTATACGCTTCAGCGACGAACCAATGCGTAAGCATACTAGCCGCGTGCGCTGCGTTTCTCACTGTTGTGTCGCTGTTGGCCGACGATGCCGGGCGGCTCCTCCTCTGACCGGGCTCGTTAACCGTTCGTCGTCGTTAATCCTTTCAACGACGGGTAACCCTCCATAACTTCACTACTTCTTCGAATGCCATGATCACAGTTGTAACTGTTCCATATTACTTTCAAAACACGGCGGAAGAGATTGCGATGTTTTCCGACCTCTGGATTTTACGATTGTTTATATATAGTGGTATTTTGTACACGGAAGAAAAGAAAAAAAAGATGTGAGGTCTGTTAAAGCGCTAACTTACTTGTTTTTCGTCGTACCGAGCTGAAGCTCAAGTCTTAAATAATGTAAGTTTTTGAAAATAATAAATCCAGGTTTCCAAATGCTTTGGATATTGACATTTTTTTGGAAGTTTAACTAAGGATAAAATGTACTATTTTATCCTTGAAAAAAAAAGTAATGAGTATCTTTAAAAAAAAATCATTGGTGGGCTTCAGGCTCTGCTGCAGATTTTGGGATTAGTTACTTGGGTTAAGTTATTAATTGCTCATATTTCCTAAAGAGCCAGCAAATATTTACAAAAGCATTTCAGTCATTGACATTTTTTTTGGAAATGTAACTTAGTAAAAAATGTGGTATTTTATCCTTTAAAAAGAATAGTAATGAGTATCCATACAAAAAATCTTTGGTGGACTTCAGGTTCTGCTGAAGATTTTTTAAGCTTAATTACTTGAGTTAAGTTATTAATTGTTCACATTTCCGAAAAGTGCCACCAAATGATTGCGAAGCATTATTAAACTTCATTTTACTTATTTTAGAGATAAGAGTTTTTAGGTACAATGTCTAAAAACCTATCTCTGTTTTTTTAGGTACAATGTCTAAAAACCTATCTCTGAAATAAGTAATCTATGATAAAGAAGAAATTATTTAGCTAATGACGACGCATTGAAACTTTTGCAACATTTTTCAATTTTCAATTTTCAATTTTCGATTCTCTAAATGTCGAGTTTTGTAAACATTTTTTTCCATCGAATTTTAAGGCTTTTGTTAATGAATTAAAACGTTGGCTCACAGTAGATCCTAAACTATCGATCCGAGAGAAATTTTGGTAATAAGCATTTCCGGTCCTTATTCGATTTAAGGTGCAGTACAACAGGTGAAGAAAAAAAAACTAACAATGAGTCGGTAACAAAAACTGTTTACCAGTTTTCTCAAAGATTGTTAATTGCTTGAGGAAAAAAAACTAAGAATTAAAACTGAAAACAGTGTCTGCTCGAAGGATCAATCAGCTCTGAAAAAAACTGACAAGCAGTTTTTGTTACCAACTGAATTTTTTAACTTCCATCTTCTGAAACAATTTATGCTGCCTATGTGTATAAAATTAAGCGAGTCAAAGTATCAAACCATTAAAAACAAAAAGGAACCCGCATTTAGATATTTGAAAAGGGAATAAAAATGCTTATTGCGAATTTTTTCTCAAAACAACAGATTTTAGGAGCTGAGACGAGACAAATTCTCAATACAATATTTGACGAAACATTTTTTTTTTTTCAATCTCTACTTAGATAATAGAAACAAGAACAAAATGCTTATTGTGTAATTTTTACCGGCGCAACAGTTCAGAATTCACAGCTAGCCAAAGTCTCAATTCATACACAAACATCTTAAAATTGTATCGTAAAAAGTATTTGAATAAAATCCGCATTTAGATAATCGAAAAAGGAACAAAAATGCTCATTACAAAATTTCTCTCCGATCAATAGTTTAGTATCTACGGCGAGCCCAAAGTCATGATTCATTAACAAAAGCCAAAAGCCTTAAAAATTCGATGGAAAAAATTGTTTAAAAAAATTCACATTTGGATAATCGAAAATTGAAAAAAAGTGCCTTATGAATTCACATTTTTCAGAGGTATCATTCGGGTGTCATAGTTGTCAGAAATTTAATAAATATAGATAAAAATATCTTAAAGGTCATTAAAATGCATAAGCATTTTGTAATACTTTTGACATTACAATTGTTTTTTCTTTTTAATTTTTCCGAACAACCTAAAAGAATCTAAAATTGACATGAAAGTCTCGCTGTGCCAGAAACTATTCCCTAAGCGGTTTTCGTTCGTATATTAATATATAAAACGAAGCTACGAGTTACGCGCGCTAGCAAAGTAGTAAACGTAGAGGTCAGGTCGATGCTCCCTCTCGCTCTTTCTCTAGCGAAAAGACCGAGCAAAGTATTGGGGCGAGAGAAGTCAGTCTCGCTGGCTCGTTAGTGTATGGAAGGAGAGGCGGCGGGGAGAGGGGAGAAAAGGAGAGTGAGAGAGAAAGAGTTCAACGCGCGCGCGTGCTCGTCGGTCTTATATGCGTACAACGAAAACTACTTTCGGTCCTTCCACGAAAAGCGAACAGGCAACGTGGAGAAGACTCTATACTCTTTTCCCTCCGTGTGTGCTGCCAGTATGTGTGTGTGTGTGTGTGTTTCGATCGTACAGAACCAGCGAAGGAGTTTTGGGCCTGAGGCCGCAAAACAGAGAGATTCTCGTATACCAATCGACCGGAGAGACCAACAGACCGAGAAGAACCCTTTTTCTTCTCGTATACGATAACATGATATTACTATACGTAAATTAACGATTGCCACGAAACTTCGTAGTAAATTTTCGTGGCAGTCGATCACTATAGCCATCCAGGGATAATCACTACTTCCGCACCAATACTTCTCAACTACACTTACGACACTTCGGTATCGTGAAACGAAAAAAAGAAAATAAAAATAAGTAACCGAAAAAAAAAAAACGTCTACTGTAGAATTCATGTTAAGGGGAGGGAGTGAGATGAAATTTACGGATATTCAATGTGGGGGTAATGGGGGTCACCTACTACCTGTATAATGCAATATTCAATGTGCGGGTAATGGGGATCATACCCACGATCTTTGTAATGCAATATCCATAATGTGGGTAATGGGGGTCACCTACAATCACTTTTTGTTTGTTTTTTACACTCTGCACACTTTTGAAAGAGAACCGGTAAGCCAAATATTCCTGGATAATTGTCAGCTGTGCTTGAGATTAGTTTTTCCGAAATGGGTTTAGGAACTTGAGATAGAGGTCAAATTGAAATAAGGCCATAGGTTTGAATGGTTATTTAAGAAATAATTTTCTTAAACAAATTATGATTTTAACAATTTTTTTGGAAAAATCCGGAGAGTAAAAACAAACTAAAAATGTTGTGGCCGACCCGCATTACCCGCATGTCATCTGTCAAAACATAACATTAATACAACAGAATTAAAAAGAAAAAAGAAAAGTTTTGTTCCGATAACTGTTTTTCATGTTTTATATCTCTACTACCAATAATAATAAAATGCAAGATACTTATGGTGAATTAATTCGACTAGAATGATTGTAACATTTAAATGTCTTAATTTATTGTGCTAATTAAATGAAATACTAAAAATTCCGAAGCCTCAAGAATCAATGGAAATCTGAATTATCTACTACAGAAAGCATATATATATGTTGAACTTCATATCAATGTAAAGGCAATCATCGATATAAGAATGCATCATAATTTTCGTGCTATCGAAATGAACTCGTTATTTTTCAAGTTTCGGGATTAAATTATGTGGACGTGGGACATTAACCTCATTTTATGCCTCGAAAAAAGTCGTTCTGCAGTTAATATCATAGGTACAATATCTCAATAGTATATTCACAAGACATTCATAGTTGCAGAATTTTTTCCAACCCTAATGTTCTATTTTATGATTAAAATCTATTTCCATAATATGTATGAAAATAAATCTCTGAGTGATACGTGTGTAAACTTATATTTTCATCAGTATACCAGATTAATATTCAATTACGCGTTAGAATTTAAACGGTTTCTGTAAAAACACGTGGTAAAGCAAATATTTTTTATTAAGAGTGCAGTGATAGTACATTACGATACGAGTGCGTTCAAACTTTTTCTCACGAGTGTGAGTTTGCAGCACGAGCCAAAGCCGAGTGTTTCAATCACACGAGTTGAGAAAAAGTTTCTCGCACGAGTTTCGTATACAACTTTATTTCACGAGTGCGAGAAGTAGGCAGTTCTCGCACTGCGTGGTATAATAGTATATTACGATACGAGTGCGTTGAAATTTTGTCTCAACTCGTGTGAGATTGCAGAACGAGCCGAAGCCGAGTGTTTCAATCACACGAGTTGAGAAAAAGTTTTTCGCACGAGTTTCGTATACAACTTTATCGCACTAGTGTGAGAAGTGGGAGCTTCTCGCACAGCGTGGCATAATTTCCACATAGAGTGACGAACAAAAATATTGGCACAGTGGTGTCATCAAAATTTAAATAGTTTTAGTAATCAGATCTTTTTTATTCAACGTACTAATACATACATATCTTATACCTTATTACACTAAAAAGATATCTATTATACGCAATTTAGAAGCTGCAAAAAGAATTATTATTGTTTTATTGAAAATAGTGTCGTAGAAAGGTTTATTATATGACACTAATTTTCTAATGGTGGAGAAGTACAAGTAAGAAGAGAAGAGTTGCCATGTTTAAACGATTGAAACTACATTCGCAGTAAAATGTAAACAAGTTAAAACGTGGTCGAAAGGCTGCAAATGGGACGTAAAGCACAAAACCCGCCGTTTCCGAGAGAAAAATAACTTTAATGTAAACAAAAAGCTGAAAATCGTTCGCGAAGCGACCACCCGTCCATGTTTTCGGGACGTAAAAAAAGGAAGTTCGTTGATGCAATAAAACAATGTCAACCGGTGTAGCAGCGATATTAAGGTAAAGCCAATCGGATACTAAGATTCGTAGAATTCTTTGTACACGCTTTAAAGGAGAAACTATTGTGAAATAAGGTAAATCTGGACTAAAGAATTCCTACTTAATGTAGAATTAAATGAGGATGGATTGCAAATGAGTTTGTCAACAAAAAAACAGTTTTTTTTTGGGAAGCAAATTCAATGTTTATCATTCAGATGGCTGAGTCGTAGAGTTGAAAACCCCGAGTACGGAACAGAACGTGAAAAATGGGAAGCAACGTCGACAGTCAAACACAAGGATGCGGTGCAGTGATGGTTTGAAGGTGCATGAGTTCTTCTGGTTCTGGGATTCTCGCTTTTTACGAGCGAGCAGTGTATCAGTATGTTTACTTGAATATCCTGAAAGAGAACCTTGAAACAGCCGTAGACAAGTTCGAGCTTGGAACTGATATTTACTTCGAGCGTTCCAGCAAGACAATGATTCAAAACATTGCAGCTTATGAAGTTTGTCCATGGATAATTATCAACATTCCACACATGTTACTCTTGCCACCGAAATTTTCAGACTTAAAACTGCTAGAAAAAAATCTCGCATCAGTTGTAAGGAATTATAAGAAAACAACATATTTCAAATAGAGCTGAATTCAAAAGAACTTTTCCGCAAAAGTGAAATCAAGCCCGAAGTCACTCGTAAATTGATGCATTCGATGCATAACGGATTGAAAAGACAAGAATTACCCAATAAAAACCTTGCAAATTGCTTCTTCATTATTTTGTATCTTTGACGAAGTCAATCTAAGAAAATATGTCCATCTGTGTTGGCTTCCTTATAGAGGAAGCTGTATGAATGGTACACACAATAATGAGGAAGCAATATTTTGCACAAAATGAGGTGAAAATCAGGGACACACGAAAAAAGTAAATACTGATAACATTTTAACATCCAAATAGATTCTTGCCAAATGTTGTACCGATCACAATTTGAAAATTTATTAGCTAGAGATCTCGTAATATGCAAACATATTTAAAAAAAAAATTTAATTCTATAAAATGTTCACCTCTCGACCTGTTCACGTCAAATTTGTACCCAAAATCTTATTTCATAATAGTCTGCACGTGAGCCAAATTTAAGGTAAATCTATTTTTTAAAATTCTTTTTTTATAACAACAATATTTTCTTTTCTATAAAGCAAAAATCCAAATTTTCCAACACAGCGACGATTCCTTATAGAAAATTCATCTTTGATGATCAATAATCGTGAATTCACGTGGAAAATTTCAGCCCGATACGTCAAAATTTACAAGAGCTGGAGTGTTCCAAGACATTTTTAAAAAAGTTGATATTATCGTAAAATACCGCTCGACGAATCTTGGTCAAATTGATCGGCAGTCATTTTTCAATGTTGCTCCATTAGTCTACAAAATTTCAGCCCGATATATGCAAATTTGAAAAAGTTATAGTGCGAAAACATTTTTTTTTAAGTTAAAAAATGCTATAAATTTTGAACCTCTCATCCGATTCGCGCCACAGTCATTTCCAAACGTTGTTATATGATAACTCACTTGCGTACTAAATTTGGAATGAATACATGAAAAATTACGACAATTATCGTGCTAACAAGGATATCTGCAAACACACACACACACACACACGCACGCGCGCGCATTTTTTCCAAATCAATTGTCTCGCCGTTTTGGACCATTCCAAGTGTCTTGACATGAAAATCTCGAAAAAAGAAGTTTACTAAAACAGCTTCCCTCCATGAGGAAGCAATATTAATCTTTATTTTTCTAAACTTTCATGGCTTGAGCCAATACATTTGATCTGATTAAAATAGCGTAATGAAGTATATATGTAAGTATTATTACGTTGAATAAATAAGGTTTGACTTGCACTATTATCATTTTTATGGCACTATTGGTGCCAATAATTAGTGTTCGTCACTGTATCGTTAATAATACGGTAAAACGTGCCAGAGTTCAATGATTTTCATTTCAACGGAAGGCGAGACACAAAAACGGTTTATCAACGCAATAGTCATTAAAAGAACTATATATATGTAAGTTGTAGTAAGAGAATCAAAGTTTTAACAAGGAAAGCCTTACCAGCGATAAAGCAGAACTCCACTGTGATGACTAGGCGAATGACCCCACTATGCGGGATCCTATCATTCCGTGTTTATCCGCTATAACTCCTTTAATTTTGTTTTTCCCGCATTCAAAACAAACTGCACTTCGATGTTCAATGTTTCAGATGAAATCCAAATCCACGGAATAAACTTTTTTTTTCCAAGAAAAACAAAATATATCACACAAACTGTACACCTCCGGAATAAAATTACTTCACACACCAACAGAACCAGAGCACATCGTATTTAACAGCAGAACATGAACGAAACAAAAAAAAAACAAACAAAAAACGTACAAAAATGTTGCCACTTGTGTGTTCACACTATACCGCTAATGTATTTTCACGCTGAAATATGTCTCAGGTGGTGTTTTTTTTAAATTTCTCTCCGTCGCCCTACATCTTCGTCACTTTTACGTAAAATCTTCAACAAAGAAACTTAAAACACCGATTTCTGTGATTCTCAATGGTAGCTTCAAAGTTCTTTCACATGGCAAATATTTTTCGATATTACAAATCACAATGATAACAGTTAATGTTATACAGTCAGATTTTTACCTCGTCGGTCATAAATGTCGCTTTGCACTTTTTGTCTGTATCATAAAATCGAAATAAGCAAATAGCTTGCTTTTGAAATAAGACTCAATCAAATTGTCGATTAAGTCAATAATAAACTTGTGACAAAGTTAAACACAAGCTTACAATAGTTCCAGTGTGTTGGTTGATCGATATATATATATATATACATACATATATATATATATATATATTTCTTTTTTTCGTATATTTTGTTAACTCGAAATCAAGCAAAGCAGAGAGTTTTGAAATATTTTCGAGGAACCTTCGAGAATAATCGGTGTTACTTCGGTCCAGAGCAAAGCTGCGTTGCTTCTGCGCTCGATGCTTCGGATATATTCCCTTTAACGCCGGGCGCCGGCCGGTTGAGCCCAACCGTTTTAAAGCCAAAGCGTAGCGCGACTTCCGCGAGAATCACGCCTTTAAAAGCGTCTATCGATCGAACGTCGAGAATACGCGTTGATTCAACAAAGTATAACAAAACAATTGAAGAGAAAAGTAAAAAGGAAAAGCTTGTTGACGAAGAAACTTCGTTTAGGTGGCAA
Organism: Perithous albicinctus; assembly: GCA_964016905.1. Classification (NCBI taxonomy): domain Eukaryota; kingdom Metazoa; phylum Arthropoda; class Insecta; order Hymenoptera; family Ichneumonidae; genus Perithous; species Perithous albicinctus. Next base: position 13,417,143 of record OZ024692.1, on the reverse strand, counting down.
CGATTTTATCCGACGGCAACCGAAGTATACACGAAATACATGAGCTTGAGTTTTAAATCTCTATCTCTCTCTCTCTCTCTCTGTGGGGGGGACTTTTGTATTCGAATTGCACTGCGTTTAATAATCCCTTGGTTTATATTGTATTGCGAAACTTTTTAGCGTCGAAGCGAAAACACCGGGGTCTTTGTCTCGATGTCGGAAAGCCCGTTTTTTTCTTTCTGCTTTTCTTCTTCGATTTTTTTTTCAATCCACTTCCGGTTTTAAGATTGGGCGTACCGCGAAACGGTACAGCGGTTACATGTTCACCGTCCGACGGTTGAATTGTGACTGTCGAGTGCCGGCTCTCGGGTTCTACTCTCTCTATCCCCACCACGAAAATTTTGCGACGCCCTAAACTCGACTCCGCCCATAATTTCTACCGTAGACTTCGTACAAACTACGCCTTCGATGTCGATTTTATACCTAACGCTCGCACTCTCTGGTTAAGGCATCCCATGGAATTCCTCTGTTGTGTTGTGCGTTATAGCTGCGGATAACAGTTTGGCAAACCAAGCGGTTCGCGTTGATCCTTCGTGAAACGAGGAATAACGAAGACGCACGAAGCTACGATCTATCGGATCTCGATGCTCAGGAGGGGAGGACACAAAAATATATAATAGGGAAACACACGATGTGGACGGTTTTGTGACCGGGTACCAATTGTTTGACCGGAGGCTTACGCTTTTTTTTACCTAAACTTCGATGTTGAAACAAAGGAAATTAAAGGAATTAACAGACGTTTAAGAAAAACTTTTTGTTAAGAATTTTTGTGGTAAAAAGAAAGGTTTTTAGTCATTTAGTTCGGGAAAATATAAGCTAAAGTATAAGCGTTGAAATGAAATTTTTATTTTTGCAAAAGAGGAAAAAAATCGACAGGATATTTTTGCATATTTCCAACATTTTCTTGATTCCGTAACAACGTTTTTGTCGTTCTTTGGAAGCAACGCAAATTTTGTGGTTAAAATGCGTGAAAAATGTATGGAATTGAGATTTAAAAAAAAATAGTTTGAAACAACAACAAAAGTTACAGCATGTACAGACAAAAATAACATCTTGGTGTATTGAACAAAAAAATTGATTGTAGACTTTAATTTCAGGAATTAAGGTACAAAAATAGAAAATAATTTGTTATCTTTACAGAAGGGGAAAGAAGATTTTTTTATTTTATTAACCCTAGCTCGTCATACGTGGTCCGAAAAATGGCCGACCTATAGCATTGCTTACAGGCGTGACAAAGACACTAAAGACAGTTGTAACGTTCTACAGTTAATCAACGGCTTTAAGTGAATATTATAATTTTTGTTGTTGTTGTCATAAAATATTTTTTAGTTTCAAACATTTTATGTTGAAAATGTGTTATTTTGAATTTTTTCTCTCACTTAAGTTTATTTACAATTTAAAAAATTATGTTTATGGACTCTAATTAAAATAACAATAAATTTCACAGGCACTAAAAACTAGTCTTGCTTTGCTGGAAAAGAAAAATCGAAAAAAATATTTTTCGTGAAAACGAAAAAATAAAAATTTCGGAATAAAAATAAAATAGTTTGATATGGTTTTATCATATCGAGTATAAATTATATGTTAAGATTGTGGAATGCTTGACTACGTATATTTGTCACTGGTCAAAAAATTTGCAAATTTTGTATTACTGAAAATTTTAATTTTAATTCATTTGTTTTAATTTAAATAATTAAAAATAAATAAGAGTTAATTTTAATGAGAATTTTAATTTTTAAGAAACATTAAATGTATTACACCAAGTAAAGTAAAATTACTAATCGTTTAAAATTAAATATTTCCAGTGTTTTGAAGTATTTCATATAAACTACTGTAATTTTTAATTTCTCACTTGTATTAAACATCAATACACCAGTTTGTGTCAAAAAGTTTCCAATGCCTGTAATGAAAGCTTATAATACTTTTTCTTAACAGTGCAAAAGTAAATACAATGTTCAATTTTTTTGCTCTAAGCTTCCATTTCAGATTTATGAACCTTTCTTTTTTTACATAAAATTGTTGTATTAAATTTGATATGCAAGTGAGAGGTAAAATAATTTATATTAAATATTTCGATAATTAGGAAGTTTAATACAAAAATTTGTAATTTTACCTGTGCATTAAAATTAATATGGAAATGAGGCAAAAATTAAATAAATTAAAAAAGACTCGTTTTTCAATCTTTTACAACATCTGCGATTTTCAGCTGTGATAGTTTAAAGTAATTTGTTTATATAAAACAATCCTTAAGCGACAATAAATAAAATAAAATATTGACTCTAATTAATTAACTGTAATATAAATAAAAGTTAATGAAATTATCTCAAGTAAGTTTAAGTAGTTTAATGGAATATCGTAAGTAAAAAGAAGTAATTTCGTCATTTACGATTTTTTTTTTTAATGCGGCAATTCGGACTTTCTGGTCATTTAATGGCTCCGTTATCTCATCTTTTGGCAGTGTGTTCCTATAGTTATATATTTCTCACGTCTTCTCGCGCGCGAGAAATGCGCGCGTGGGCTTTTTACGACTGTGTGCTTCGCGGGCATTTCAAATAATTTATCCGACAGCCGCGGATGCACAGTGAGCACGCAGGATCTTTTGCGGAACGAGCGCGCGCGATATTAAACCGCGAAAAAAAGCTCGCGCTGTACATTCGTAATTGTTATTGCTAAGTGTAAATTACCGTTATTAATACTGATGTTCAAAGAATATTTATTTTCCCGGGTGGCAATGCGCGCCCATAATATTATTAATACGTCAACTTTGTTTTTATTTTTACGATTCTCTTACTGCGCTTGGTATGAGAGGCAAAATCGTAAATAAAATCGTAGAACGGCATATATATTCTTTGAGCAAACATCACTTTAAAAGAAAAAAGAAAAAAAGAAAGCTTTTTTTTCCATAAACAATATATTACCGTAAACAACTCTGAAATGTCCGATTTTTTAATCTTAAATCTAAATGTTTAATGTTATTAATTAATAAAACGGATCTTTAGCCAAAAAAAATGTATATATATATTTTCGTACCGTAGCTTTTCGTCTTTTAAGTTTCTACGTTTTTACAATAATTACTTATTGATACTTTTGCGCATTTAAAATAACTCTGCAAAGTAGAACTCTGCAAATTCTAACTTATTTTAATGTTTATAAAACTGAAATAATGAAAAAAAAAACAATTAGGAAGGTTTTACTTTTCATATGTACAGAAAAATATGAATATATAAAAACAATTTAAAAAAAAAGCTATGAAATAATGAGGAAGCAACTTGCAAGGTTCTTCTTTGCAGGCTTTGAACTCAAAAGACATAAAAAAAAAAAAACAATACAAAATGTCTTGAAATTTGAACCGGTTGACCGATTTCCATCAGATTTTTACTTAAACCTTGTTCCATGGTTGTCAATATTTCAACCAAACATCTCATAATTTTCGCAAACTATTGCGCGAACGAGAGTTTTGAAAAAATTCAAAATGCCATGAAATTTGAACCGCTTGAGCGATTTGCATAGCAAATTTGTCCTGAAACCTTGTTCTGTTCTTGTCCCTGTGTGAGGCAAATTTAAGCTAAATGCGCGAAAAATTTCAAACAATTTTTTTTGTTTTATCAAGCAAAATGAAAGTTTAACAATATGTCGACCGTTCCTTTGACCGAACGTTATCATTGATAATCAATAATTGTGAAATCACATGAAAAATCTCAGAATTTACAGGAGTTGAAGTGTCTACAGACATTTAAAAAAAAAAAGTTGAAATCGCAGAAACATTACAACTACTCTATCCATTCTCTCCAAATTTCGAACCGAGCATTATTTAATATTAGTTCATTTGTATTGAAAATTATTACTAATTAGCGAAAAAAGAGAAATGAAATTCAAAAGTTTTGTCATGAAATATATAAAACATGAAAATGCATCATTTAACGTCTGCTGATAATAACAGATAAATATATTGTTTAATTAATAAATTAATAAGTACTCGTAATTAATTGCAAGTCTAAAAAATTCAACTGTAAACTGAAGAAAAAAAAAAAACAAGCTAGCAAAGTAAAACATCGCAAATTGCTTCTTTATTATTTGCATGTCTTTGACAGAATCATCAATATGAGAAAGTATTTTCATCAATTTTGGCTTTCTCACAGAGGAAGCGTTTATCAAAGTTATAAAATAATGAGGAAGCAATTATCAAGATTCTACTATACAGACTTGTTTACATATTTGCATAAACTACTTTATCGTCTTGACTTTTTGAGTCAACAAAAAGGACTGTAAAAAAAGAATATTAGAAATGTAAATTCTGATCAAACTTCAAGTGTCCGATAAATTGTCCCCAAATATTATATCAATCGTGGTTTAATGTTTCTGCAGTAATATCGAAAATTTTATCCAATAATCTCATTATTTGCGCACGTCGTATTTCCAATAAATTCAAATTGATATCAAATTTTAATTGCTAATCCAATTTGCGTCAAAACTCTTCCCTGTTTTAGGCTAATCCACATGTGAATAAAAGAATCGTCCAAATATGCCAAAAATTGTTGTCTTTTTTCTTGCCACTGCAATGTTTATCATTTTCCCGAAGCAAAATCGAAATTTACCAACACAGAGGCTTCAATGCTTGAAGTAAATTCATCTTTGATAGTCAAGTATCGTGAATTCACGTGAAAAATTGCGGCCGGATAGCTCGAAATTCAAAAAAGTTGGAATGCACATTGAAAAATTAAAAAAAAAAAATTAAATGTGTCATAAAATGAAAATCACGCGATCGATTATCGAAAAATTCAATAGCAATCACAGGTTCACCATTAATTCTTCTGTGTAGAACATTTCAGTCCTATATATTTTTATTTCGACAAATTATAGCGTGAAAATACATTTTTTGAAAATTTTAATATACCATAGAATTTGCTCTCTTTAACCGAAAATGAAAATCTTGGGAAAAAAGTATCATGAAAACGAAGCTTACTGCATTTGGAAGCAAAATTTAAAAAAGTGACATACATTGCAAAAAAAAAAAAGAACAATATTTCTTTATTATTGATATCTCGCGTAATTCGTCAATTCTGTGACAAAAGACACACTTTTGCAAAAAAAAAAAAAAAAAAAAAAAATTGCAAGAAATTAACAAAAATTAAATAAGAACAACACTTCCTACTTCCCGCATATAAGATGTTTTAACTTGAAGAAAACTCGAAAATTTGGTGAACTTTCCATTCCCACTTTTACGCAATGCGTTTTGGCAAATTGCGTTCTTACATAAGTAACAAATTAATGAAATACTCGTTACGACAATCACGACGAGTTAGCATCAGTAAAAATTGTACAATTTATTTTGACAAAAGACAATTTAGTTTGTACTTTTATTTTCGAAAATTAACAAAAAAAAAAAAAAAAAAATCCATATTAAGAGCAATCAACTAAATCAAAGTGGCTTATTCTTCAAGAACCTTAAGAACACTAAATCACCTTAAAAAACCACGATAAATCTTGTTTTGTGTGTTAAACCTGTTAAATAAAAAAAAAAAAAGAAATTCAAGTCTTATGAAATGTGTAGGAAACCCTACAATTATACAATTTAGTAAACCAACCACAGTGGAAAAGAATTCTGTGATATGAAATGCAATAATTTCTCTCTTCTCGCCGTTTTCATATCAAAAACCTTTCAATAGATATTCACTTTTAACATCCCACATATTTTCCTAAAATTTTCATGTTTGTAAAAAAAATTGTCTAAAATGCTAATTACAAAAAAAAAAAAAAAAAAAAAACAATAGTTAGAAAAGAAAAAAATTCTTTACAATACCCTTTTTTAAAATGTGTAACTGAAAATCAATCGCCATAAGAGGGTTAAAATCGTTGCCAAGAATTTTTACCAACAATCGATAAGTCTTAAATAATCTCCCGCACATCGGTGCGCTTCCGAAAAGCGTCACACGAATGCCCGTGTATTTTTTTCTTTTTCCACTTATTATCCGCGTATATAGCCGCGCACCGTCATCGCATAATCCACCGATCAATCACGCACGTGCGGCGTCACTGACTATTTACTCCGCGCTAAGCGTCGAGACGGGGATGCGATTACACACGCGTTCAAAGCGTCGCATAAGCTTCGCGTCGTGGAGGCTCATTCTCGGATTTTCTCACCTACGCAAAAACCACCTCCTCTCACTCCCATTCGACTCAGCTGCTTCGTTTTCCTCTCAGCATCCGGGTATTTATATTAATACTCTTTGTATATATGTGTGTATATATATATATATATAGATATATGGGGTATTCCACGGGTAGTGGCACAAATTTTGGTCGCGTTACAAACATTTTTTTGCCATTCAAGAATATCGTTTTCTTGAATGGCAAAAAAAGACTGCCATATATGGACCTTAATTAATTCTTGATTTTTCTTGAGTTTTTGATTTTCTTTTTTAATTGTGTAAATCTTGGTTTTTAAGAAAGTAAAAATAGAATCTGGTCAGCGCTTTTTAGCTGAAAAAGGGCTCTTTTTCGATTTGTAAAAAAAAAAATATATAATTACAGTTTCAAAAGTGACAGGAAATCGTTTTTATTTTTTCTTTCTGATCTTATTAGGGTCTACTTAATTTTATTAAAAATTCTACTGAACATACAACATGTTACAAACGTTCGGTAACATTTTCAGCTTGCCTCTTTTCTTTTTGTTCGCTGTCATTTGAATTTATACAATATTTCTTACGTGTCTTATTTTTTTATCGGAAAATTGTTTAAAATTTTTTAAGTTTTTTTTAAAGTTGTTGAAAAAACAAGATAAGTTGAAAATTTTACCGAACATTTGTATCACACTGAAATATGTTCAGACATTTTTTTGCTAAAATTAAGTCGATCTAAGGGCAGAAAAAAAAAGATAAAAACGATTTTGGTTTCTTGATTTTTGTTGAGTTTTTGATTTTTGTTTTTAATTGTCGACATCTTGGTTTTCAATAAAGCAAAAATAGAATCCGATCAGCGCTTTTTAGCCAAAAAAAAGGCCTCTTTTTCGATATGTAAAAAAAAAAATATATATTTACAGTTTCAAAAGTGACAGGAAATCGTTTTTATTTTTTCTTTCTGATCTTATTAGGGTCTACTTAATTTTATTAAAAATTCTACTGAACATACAACATGTTACAAACGTTCGGTAACATTTTCAGCTTGCCTCTTTTCTTTTTGTTCGCTGTCATTTGAATTTATACAATATTTCTTACGTATCTTATTATTTTTTCGGAAAATACTTAAAAAATTTTTTTTTTAATTTTAAGAATTTGTTGAAAAAACAAGATAACTTGCAAATTTTACCGAACATTTGTATCACGCTAAAATATGCTGCGACATTTTTTTTCTAAAATTAAGTAGACTCCAAGTGCAGAAAAAAAAAAAAAAAAAGACAAAAGCGATTTTGTTTTCAGTTTTGGAGCTGCGGATATTTTGTTTCTTGCAAATCGAATTACTATTTGATGTGCTTTAGCGAAAAGAGTGGATTTTTTTTTTTTTCCGGTTATAGAAAAACGCTGTTCAGGTTTTCCTTCTGTTCTACCGACACCCAAGCTATACACAATCAAATATACGAAAAAATCGATTTTTTTCGAAATCTTTCGACGAGCACTCGACAAAATCCAAGATTTTGAGGTTCGCATCTATAAGTGTCTTTTAATATGATACAAGAAAACGATATTTTTGACGGTCGAAAAATTTTCAGAATCGCAGCCAACAACCTGTACCGCTATCCGTGGAATACCCCATACATACGCTTTGTTAAATATATATATATACATATATACATACATACAAAAAAAAAAAAAAAACGTAGGGAGTCCCAGAAGAAAACGAGGCCGCCGTTATTGCAGCTCCGCCTTTTCTCGAACCTGCCCACATATAAAGCTTCGGGTCGTGATACTTTTTATTTTATTTTACTTTTTTTTCTTCAGTGTATGCATCCCGTCAAAGAGTTGTATTACCGTCGTGCGTCTCCACTTCACCCCGCGTCCATGGCTAAAAGAACAGTTCTACTGTGCTTTTTTTTTTTTTTTTTTTTTTTTTTTCGTCTGTTTCACCTTTTTTTTCCCCGGTAAACCACGACTTAATGACCTGATGGGTTTTAAGCTCCGCCTAGTTTAAGCGGGCTTTAGTAGCGCTCCGCCCATGTCGGCGACCGCCTGCTCCAAAGATATCAACGCGGCTTTGAATTATAGCAATCGCCATCTTTTCCCGACGTCTCTCCCACCGATTGATGATATTCTTCTATATAACCCGGCTTGCCAGACCAGTTGGTACCACGCGTATATATAGATATATATGTATGTATAAATGTATGTATGTATGTATGTATGTATGTATGTATGTGTGTGTGTGTGTGTATGTGTGTGTATGTGTGTATGTATATGTATAGACGACAGTACAGCGGTACCAAAATGGCGGAGCTAATGAATTCTTCACGGAGACGGGAGAGACTTCAAGGTTGTTAGAACTGTTTGCGTTTTACGACGACTTTAGATAGCGTTCTATTATACTCGTACAGTAACGAAGAAAAGTATTGGCAGAACGGTGACGTCAGAATTGTAATAGTTATGATAAGTGTGGGAGAGTGGATGAGGTCGTTTTTGTTGAACATAACAATATTTGCATTACGCTGGTCCATTGTGTGCCATTTTTTGTCATCAGCCACTCCGAAAAAGGGTTCCCTATGAAGAAATTTTTCGTAGGTCATGTATGAGATGAGAAAATAATATTTGGAGGTTGCGAGCGAATTTACATTTTTTTTTTAAATTTTAATCGCTGCAGCAGTTTGTTATTGCTGCTTTTAGCAGCTTAAGTGTCCGAAGTGATCGATCAAATGCGAAAAATATGTGGAAGCTTTGGAAGAGGCAGAAATTTTGTTCAATGGGTCAATGTGACGTATTAGTCCGAGAAAAACAGTACTCCAAAATAGTATTTATGGGATCGAAGAATATTTAATAGGCTACGACTAAGGGTTGAAGAAATTGTTAATTTTGGAAATGCGCGAAAGAATTAAGGTTATTATTGAAAAAAAATAAGTCTATAAGCTGTTGTTCAAATTTGGTATATTTCTTCTCGATTTTCAAGTATTAATTATCGGAGCTAAAGTATTAACTCCAAAGTACTCCAAAAAAGTATTAACGAGGTCGAAGAATATTTGAGAGCTTGCGACCAGGGTCTGAAGAAATTGTTATTTAAAAAATAAGTCTATAAGAATAATAATTTTGTTAATCGTTCTTTAGAATCTGTGCAATGGAGCTGTTGCTCAAATTTACTATATTTCTTCTCGATTTTCGCTAAGAAATAAATCAAATTTCTTTCTTGCCAATGAAATTTTGCAAATTGATGCTCAATCATTATTTTGTATATTTGACAAAGCTACCTCAATGAGGTAGCGGTTTGATCAATTTTGATTTTCTCATAGAGGAAGCTTTGTCAAAGATACAAAATAATGAGGAAGCTATTTAGAAGGTTCTACCTTGCAGGCTTGTTTAGTATCAGCTGCGCTTAAAATAATTCCAAATTGTTACCAATCAAAATTACTGTTTTAAAAAAAATATTTCAACGAATTCTCATAAGAGGTCTTTAATGTTAATCGGAAATAATTTTTTTTTTTTTTTATAAATATTTCATTCAAGATCATTCTATTGAAACATTTAAATTCTTGCAAAATTAGAACCACATTATCGATTCTCACCAATTTCCATGTCGATCATTGCTTTGTCCATATTTATACAAAATTTTGTGTCCGATATATTTGCACGAGTTACTGCGCGACCGAAATTTTTCAAACAATTCAAAGCGCCGCAAAATTTTTCGCCGCACGACCGATTTGCGTCAAACTTGTATCCAAACTTTGTTCTACTTTTATCCACATGCATGTGATACGAATTTATTACGAATCCAAATTCATCAAAATTTGTTGAAATTTTCTTTTTCGCAGCAGCATTGTTTCTGTTTTTCCGCGGTAAAAACTGCTCTTAATTATCACTGCTACCTTCGTTAACGTTGTCTTAGGGGGGTTTTTTTTTTTTAATTATATTAACCACCTTCCTTTGACGTTTCGAAAGCTCGGAGACGGGTGGACGTTTCGCGAAAGATTTTCAACGTTTCCTTTACGTTCATGGGACATTATACACCGAACGGACCACCATTTACCATGACCATCGTCGAGATATAGTTGATTATTTTTTTTTAGTCATTCACGCCAATGGGTGAAGCATGCTCAATTTTTTTTCAAATTTATCATCGCATATTTCTTGCACATGTGAATTTCTAAAAATTGCGTTTAAGAACTTTCGAATCCACGTATCTTGTATATAATTCGTATCGCAAAAAAAAATGATATACAAGTTTCTCATTTTGAAGTATACATTTAGGCAAATTTATTTTTAAAATTCTCCAACTCCTTCGAGGCATTCAATTTTTGATTAATAAAGATAAAAATCGTTTTTTCAAAAACGTGGACATTTAAAATTTTTTTTCGAAAAAAATCTCGAAAATACTATTAATAAGGACGAATTTTTCGAATTTTTATGAGAGTATATAAAAAATAAATAAAAAATGACAAGTCTCATAGAATGTCGGAAACAAATTGGGACAAAAAATTGGGAGTGGTAGATTTTTCTAGTGTTTTTGTTTCGAGTCAGCATACTCAGAATCATGCAAAACGTCGAGAAAAGTGATTTTTTTTTAAATGTCTGTATTAGTGTGTGTGTGTGTGTGCGTTTGGTCATGAGGGTGTTCCAACTAAAATGTTGCGCGTAAGTGAAGTACTAACTACTCTTTAATTACTGTTTTATTTGTAATTTTTCAAAAAAAAAGCGGACATGACCGCTGTAAGTGTCGTAAAAGTTCGACGATTCAGCTAAATAGTTCTTCATAACTGGAAGATACGTTCAATGTTTTTTGGCATTGAATTTCAACAAGGTCAATAAATCGGTTCGGATTTTTCGTGATTTTGAATTTTTCAAAAAATATATTTTATACCACTCGGAGAAGTATAGGCACTTCACGCACTAGTGCGATAAAGTTGTATATGAAACTCGTGCGAGAAACTTTTTCAGCTCAACTCATATAATTGAAACTCGTATCGTATTGTTAATTCCAAATGCGAAAAAATCATGGGTGGATCCCGGACAACCATCGACATCGAATCATCAACAAAAAATCTACACGAAGAAGGTTCTCCTCCGCATCTGGTGGGATATGAAGGGTGTATGATATGAAGGGTTGTACACTATTATGAACTTTTGGAAACAGGTCAAACAGTTATTGCAGAACTCTAACAGCCGACAATTAAACAAATTGAACGAGGTAATTGATGAGAAAAGGCAATTCACTGAGCAAGGAAGCCGAAAAGTTATGTTATTCAAATTCAAATTCAAATTCAAATGAAATATTAAAAAATGTATCATTTCCTCAACGAGAAAAAAAAAAAGTTAAGGGAAATCATTCGAATCTCTGTCGACGTGTTCAAATTATATTAACAGATGGGGGTTCATCAAAAGTAATTCATGAGAAAAGGCAATTCACTGGGCAAGGAAGCCGAAAAGTTATGTTATTCAAATTCAAATACAAATAAAATATTTAAAAATGTATCATTTCCTCAACGAGAAAGAAAAAAGTCAAGAGAAATCATTCGAATCTCTGTCGACGTGTTAAAATTATAGTAACAAATGGGGGTTCATGAAAAGTAATTCATGAGAAAAGGCAATTCACTGGGCAAGGAAGCTGAAAAGTTATGTTACTCAAATTCAAATAAAATATTTAAAAATATATCATTTCCTCAACGAGAAAAAAAAAAGTCAAGAGAAATCATTCGAATCTCTGTCGACGTGTTAAAATTATATCAACAGATGACGGTACATCAAAATCTCGAACGAATAAAAATTAGAAGACCTAAAATCGCGAAATTGATCGTAAATCAATGTTTACAAATATAGAACGTTCAATTATCCGAAATTTACATTTTTATCACTAAGTCGAATAATTGTTTCGTGGAAAGTTAGTATTCATTCGAATAATAATTTATTAGAAAATGCATTTTTATAATGTTCGAACTGTGTATAAATAATATATATATATATATACTCGAATAATGTAGAAAGTATATCTTTACGAAATTGATAAACTATACCTAATATTTTTAACAGCCGAAAATATCCAAAAGAAATAACTCGAGAACATAAATTAATGCCGTTAAAAAATTACAAATTATTCTTTACGAGATTATTGTACTACCATTATTGAAAATAAAAAATAAAAAAAAAAAGAAAAAACAAAAATTGCGTCAACTGCCGAAACCCGGGATTGAACCGGGGACATTTAGATCTTCAGTCTAACGCTCTCCCAACTGAGCTATTTCGGCCGATAGATCCATTTGCATAGTAAAACGTGTAATCAATTAATCAAACAGAAATCCCGGTAGAAAATCGGTCGATATATATATATATATATATATATAGTCGCTGTGTTTCGTGGACTACGGTGAACTTATAGTCATCAATAAATTCAATGCACGTCGATGACCCCCAACGCGAGGAGTTCGAATCGTGCGTGCAAAGCTTAGTCACGATGGCGAAGCGTTCATGAGAGTCCAACGTTCGTTTTTATCGTGGCTTCACTGTTGCCTCTGTAATACCGGATAAAAGAAATCTATAAATATCGGATACAAAACGAAAATTTGAACATTCCTCGGCGACGGAAAACCTGAGTGAGTTAATCTGTTCGATTATTTAGAAGAACGACAGTAATTTTTTTTTTTTTTTTATCATTTGAGCATGGCAGCTGTCATTTTTTCCACTTATTACTGCTGATAACAGATAACAGTGCTTATTGTTGCATGTCAAAATTTTTTTTGGAATTTGCAATTCTTTTGCTTTTTTCACAATTGTCATATTAATTTATGTTGTATGAATATTGTCAATAATAACGTTTTTTGCAAAAAAGTAATTGGACAAACGATTGATTTACATAACCTACAAAATGTGGAATCAGAATATATATATATGTATATGGGGCATTCCAAGTCAACTCACTTGGTTATCGGCCTGACCCCCTCGGGATCAGTTGACGATTTTTTTATGGGGATATTCTGGTTGAATAAAGAGGTTATTTTAGTTTTACATCTTTATCACTCGTTTTATACTACAAAATAATTTTTTTTTTCTATAATTATTGAGTAAAAATGAATTTCGACCAGGTTTAAAATTCGGAAATTTTTTCCATAAAATCTAGGACTAAAAACAAGTATTTCCATCGTAGTACGAGAGTGGGCCAAGAATAATTTCGATTTTTTTTTTTTCATTAAAAAAAAAAAATAAAAATGTCATTATTGTTCCAATTGAAATGGATTTATTTTATTTTAATTTTAAGTATATTGGGCGAACTTTCAGCGTTTTACTCCCAAAATATGGAAAATTTTTTTTTTACCATATATTTTATTTTTCGTTTTTTTTTCCTTACAAGAAGCCATTATTGAAATCTTTTTATTTTCAATATTTGGACAAAAAAAATTCGTTCTTAAATTTGAAAAAAAAAAAAAAAAAATTCCATCGTAGTTGAACTACGATGAAAATACTTGTTTTTAGTCCTAGATTTTATGGAAAAAAATTCAGAATTTTAAACCTGACCGAAATTCATTTTTATTCAAAAGTTATGGAAAACAAAATTATTTTATAGGGTAAAGTGATAAAAATCTGAAAATAAATATCATGTTTTTTTTTTGGTCGACTTGGCGTTGACTGGGCCGTGTGTTAAAAATTGATTTGAAAGTGAGTCGACGTGGAATGCCCCATATGTAAGTACAAAATTCGAATGTTTCGAATGTCGACAACGTGATACAAACATAATAGGATGCAAAGTGTAGAACTTTACACATTGCTTCCTCATTATTTGAAAAAATATTATCACAAATGACGGTGTCTACCTGCAATACATGTGTGCCAAATTTTAGCTTGATTGATGAAGCTTTTCTTGAGATATGGAGGTTTGAATTTTGTGGGTCTGTGACACACATAATCACACATACACGCAGGCACATTTAGACATTTTTTCTAAGCCACTTTTCTCGACGTTTTAGACCATTTTGAGTGTCCTGGCATGAAAATCTCGAAAAACATTTTTTTTTTTGAGGAAGCAAAAATGTAAAAATTCAAATGTTTTGAAAAAGTAGGGATTTTATGAATAAGAATTACATTTCTTTTTTTTTTTTTTTGTATATTTGGACATTTTTATTTTTTTTAATATTCTTCTCGCTGGAAATTTTTATTCTTGGTTGCAGAATAATTGACCTTATTTAGAGGGATATATAATGTTAATTTGTAAAAAAAAAAGATAAATTTCAGCATACATATCAGGAGAAAAATATTAACTATTTGCTTCCTGAGTTAGTTGCTAAGCAAAAAGGATCTTCTACTTCACCAAACATAAAATATCAATATTCTTCCCTATATCTTTACACACTTGCAGGCATTTGGAGGAAAAAATAGGTTTTTTTAGCAATTAATTAAAATTTGTAAAGTATTAAATTTCTGTTGAATATTTTTTTTTACCAGTTAGAACTCTTTGTAGGTAATTGTTTTTGGATAACACAGAGCAAGTGACAGTAAGAACACAAAAAAAATGAAATCAGAATATTGTCACTCCAGTTTAATCTTGCCAACAAACACTATTAATGTCCCTAAAAACAGTTACAGTTTACAATAATTATGAATTTAGTCACATCAGCTCCAATTTAAATTCAATTGTTATTGAATTGCTGAATTAATTCCAACAAATTGCACTTGAGTTTTATTTTCCGGGTCTGAAATTTAATAATAATTACTATTATTAAAATTTAATTGTTATTGAACTGGTGGAATTAATGTCAACAAATATAATTTGAATCTGTCGAATTTAATTAACACGTAGTTCAATTCAATTGTTATCGAATTAGTGCATTAATTTCAATAAGTTTAATTTGAATTTCGACTTGTGTATTGTTTCCAGCTACACTACAATAATGCAGCAAGCAATGCTCCGATGCAACGGAGTGCAGACTCACGTTTTAACGGAAGGACGTTGGGTCGAAGAAGGTCTCGATCCAAATGGTACAAAAGACCTTGTCATAGTTATTCCGGGAAATCCTGGAATACCGAGTTTCTACGAGGGTTTTATAAAAGCCTTGAAATCAAAGTTACCGAGTGAAACGCCGGTTTGGGTAGTAGGACACGCAGGGCACGTTCAACCGCACAGTGATTTGTGGATGTCGCCAGACGACAAAACAGAGGGACACAAGTACAATCTCGATGGGCAAAGAAAGCACAAGGTTTCTTCATTCACCTTTTTTTGTTCCATTTTACAAAATATTGTTATGGGAAAACTGGATTTGTATTTGAAATTTATTGCAGATTGATTTTATGAAGCAGTACGTTCCCAAAAACGCGAGAGTTCATTTTATTGGACACTCCATAGGCAGTTGGTTCATTCTTAAGCTTTTGGAAGATCCAAATTATGCTGATCAGATTCACAAATGTTATCTAATATTTCCGGCTATTGAACGCTTAGCCGACACTCCCGGAGGAAAATTTCTCAAAGGAAAAGTAAGTCGAGTAACGAATAACTATTATTACTGAAATGTTAGGTGCTGTAAAGTATGATTGAAAAAGGACGATTTCAAACTGTATTGAACGAACGAAAATTAATCTTTGCGAAGACTATGAATTGTGATAGATGATATGTAATATTGCTTCAAAAATGATAAACCGAGGTTAAAAGCTACCATAAAATCGGAGGCCAATGAAATATTTCAATATTAAAATTTCTTTTTTAATTTACAAAAATACTTTTATTGATAAGAAAGTACGAATTGTTGTATTTACGGATATCAGAGTCTGGAATATTTGTATTAAAGTGCGCAGGTCGAGCCGTGACATTGAATTCTTTTAAATACAATTTAAATTGCTGTTTATAAAAATTCATAATCCCATGAGGTAGCGCTGAATACGCTGATGTCTGAACTTTTATAAATGTCATTAAATTTGTTTTGAGACAAAAACACCTCGGCGAGTATTAACTTCTCGAAAAATAAACTTATATAGCAAAAATTGTATATTTCTTCAGGCAATTATTAAATATCACCTGAGACCTCGCAGTTTATTGTATAATTTTTGTTTCAGGGCTTTCGTTAATTTTAATTTTAATATTAATATACAACAACTTAAAATCTGCAATATTCACCCGTATTTTCAAGCTACTGATATTTACAGCACTGACAGACATTCTTCTTTTTAAAAACAAGGAAAAAAAACTGTAAATAAAGTAATTGGGAAAAATAATATTTATTTAATTCATTGTTTCTTTTCTAATTTACTTTCGACTACGATTGTTTCCGTTGTTTTTAAAACTAAATAATTATTTTTGCTTTACATATAAGAAATCAAAATAAACGCCTAGACTCTACAGATTGGACATACTGAACAAAAATATACGACACAACAATAAGAAATATTGTTGAAATACTAAAATAAAGTATTAACAAAATAAAACGTGTGTTTTGTCCCAAGATCAAATTATGTATATCCTGATGTTAATTTTGTATTTTGCAGATTCTGCCCATGATGCCTGTTCTCGTATTTTTTGCATGGCTCTTCTCGTTACTACCGTATTTCGTGCAATCATTTTTAATTCGCGTGTTCGGTGGCTTTTTCGCCGGTGTACAAAGCAGAAGCGTCAAGTCTGTTATCCAGTTTCTCCATCCAGCGGTGCTGAGAAGAGTCTTCAGTCTTGCTGAGGACGAGATGCGGCATTTAAAGGAACTCGATCACGATACGATCGACAAAAATGTGAAAAAACTTTGGCTGTATTACGGAGCTAAGGACGCTTGGGCTCCGGTTCAATATTACGAAGATATGAGAGCCAATCATCCGAACGTCGATGCCGAGTTATGTAAGCGCGGATTTCGACACGCTTTTGTGTTAAAGGATGACAAAGAGCTCGGACATATTGTCGGAGAAATGATCAAATCCACGATAAAGTAATAATCCAATTAAATTGGTGGAATCAATTTAGCTGTAAAACATAAAAATCCAAGCCCTTACTTTACGTTGTTTCTAACTATGTGATTGTAGAAAAAAATGGGCCTCATGCATTTAATAAAACTTAAGGAACGACCATTATGTTTAACCGATGTGTTTGAAGACAAATAAAGAATTGTTGAATAAGAAAAAAATATTGGTCTTGGATTAATTCATGTACGACGAGATTCGTTGAAAAAAATGAAATATTTTTTATTTACGATACCACATCGTGTAAATTTTCCTTGCACAAACATTCTTATCCTTCTACTGTAAAATCTAGAGCTTTTGCTTTTCCTTCTTTGCTTGCTCGGCAGCCGCTTCGATTTTATCGTACTCGGCGATTAGCGCGGTTACTTCGGTGGCTGGCAAAATTCGTATATTCGTCTTGCCATTTTCTCGGGTCAAGGTTGCCATCTCGACTGTAATTACAAAACACAAACATAAGTCAATGAGAATCTCTACTAATCGAAATTTTTGCTTTTTTTTTAAATAAAGAGCAGGTATATCCAAAAATGTCATACTTTCTAATCTTTTAAGATGTAAGTACGAAATTTTTAGAAGCTGAACAGTTTTTCTTCGCTTAATTTCTTTTTATCGACAACAAGTATCGAATTTTTTCTTAAATTATACGTACGTTGGAGTTAAAATTAAGGAGATTTTGTTAATGACAAAAAATATTTTATAAATATTATTTATTTCATGAAATTTTATTTTTATCGAACATTTATATACTTTATAAAGTATAAAAGTGTGTTAATGTTGAAGGCAAATTCTGTTACCATATTTTGTATTATTACTTTCTTTTGTTTTGAACATTTGTATATTTGGTATTATTGTTATTTATGTAAACGGGTTTATTCGTTCTATTAAAAAAAAATTACATAAATAAAGTCTGTATAGTAAAGCCTTGCAAATTCCTTCCTCATTATTTTGTATCTTTGACAAAGCCTAAGAGGAAGTGTCTTGATCAATTTTAGCTTTTTCACAGAGAAAGCATAGAGGAAGGAGTATGCTGGCTCAAAAATCTCAAAAAGAAAAAAAAAAAACAAGAAAAAACAAAGTTTCCTCTCTGAAGAAGCAAAAAAATGTTTCACACATAATTTCTTTTAGTAAAATGAGATAAAAAGTAATTGTCTAGCAAAAACAGTGCAGTCACCTTTGTCCGACGATAGTTTCGTCATGTCCAGTGTTTTGGACAAGACTTTAATAGCCAATGCCTGAGCATCCTTTAGTGTTGTCTCTCCTTCCTTGTACTCCTGTTTCAAGGAGGAAATTGCAGCGGCAGCGTTATTTCCAATGCACGTGGCTTTCCAGCCTCCGTAATTTCCACTGGGATCGGACTGATAAAGTTGATAGCCATAGTGACGATCCCATCCCATGTAAAGAATAGAAACACCGAATGGTCTCTTTCCGCCGTACTGAGTGTAAGCCTGTTTAACGTCGCACAGCCAGGAGACCAATTGTTCGCAAGGAATAGTCTCGCCGTATTGAAGCAAATATCTTTGGCCGATGAGGCGAAGCTCGTTGGTCAAAACATTGGCGTCGGAAGTGATTCCCGCTACTGAACAGACAACATCTTCGTTGAGTTTGTAAATCTTCTCTGAGAAGAAAACTTCGTCGAGCAATTTGTTGGTATTTCTACGCTCTGCGGCAAGGAGAATTCCATCGTTTGCCAAAATACCGAGACAGGTGCCCGCGTGACTTATCGCTTCCATGGCATATTCTACCTGGTACAATCTACCCTCCGGAGAGAATATTGTAGTACGTGTATCGTACCGACGAGCCTGTTAAAAAATTGAAAGAAATGTTTTTAGCCTCTACCAGCGTTATCTCCAATTATTTGCTTATAAAATTGTTCGATTGTCATCGTATTTTCACCAAAAATTGACAAAATCTACACTCGATGACAATGCATTTCCCACATAACCTCAATCGTGACAAGAATAATTTTCATCAACATTTCTCTTGTTAATCAGACGGTTGATTTAAAGGATTTAAATGATTTCATGAGATGTTTACCATTTTGTTGAATTTCTCGTGTACTTGCTGTGTTAATTATAAAATGTATATTCTACGAGTTCGTATATTTCGGCACTAAGTCGGTCGAAATTGCTGTAAACTGTCGCTCATAAAGACCGAAAGCTGAATTCTGTTCGCGATTCCACCACGAGTGTCGCGTTTTTTGCCGCTATGAACATTTCATATCGATTTGCATGACCGTCGGTAAGTGAAAACTGCAATTGTATGTATTTTTGTTTATATATACAGATTTATAGGAGTAAAAAATAGATTCCGCATTCGAGAGTGGAATTGAACAGCTGGAAAAACTGATATTTTCTTTCTGATACCGGAAAAATACCATATTTTATCGTCATTTGTTTCTGCTTTATTGTTCTCCTGAAATTTTTGTTCTTTTGAGATTTTCATGTCAGAACACTCAAAATGATTTGAAATGTCAAAAAAAGTGGTTCAGAAAAATTGTCTGGATGCGATGTATGTGTATGTGCGTGCTCGTGTATGTGTGTGACGAAAGGCCTAAAATTCATATTACCATAACGCGTAAACTATTCGACACAATCAGCTCAAATTTTAATGACATGTACATCAGTACTGGCCAATATTCACTTGGCTGTAAATTTTATAAAAATCGCTTCATGCATTTCATTTTCATGAGATTTTTGAAATTTTGAAAAATGTCCGTGAATGCTCTAGTTCGAACAAATTTTTATTTTGTAGAAATATTATGCATAGTAGAACTTTGCACATTATTTTCTCATTTAACTTCCATTTTTCGTAAAGCTTCCACTATCAGGAAGCCATAATTAATAAATACACTTCCTCATAGGAGGCGGCTGTGTGAAAAATGAGATTTAATGAGGAAGCAAAATGTGCGTTTGCATAATTTTTTACTTTATTCTTAATGGTCTAAAAATATTTAGCAACCACAACTCTCTTCTTCGTAAATTTACTGGTAAACTACTGACTTATCACATTATTTTTAAGTGTGATCGATAACTGTGAGAAAAAAAAAACTAGTCGTTCCGGTAGTATTTAATATTTTACGCTTTTTTCTGAAATACCAAACGATTTCTCGGAATTAACGTTTCATCTCTATGATGTGTTACATCGTCTCAAGCGCTATGAGTGCAATTGAGATAGCGCCATTGGCGATTGCAGTGGAGCGAGAGAGAACGACAGAAAGTTGTAAGCAGATCGTCTTACTAAAAGAGCAGATTTATCTTACCGACGGAGTATGTCACATCGTCTGAGGGTCACATTGAAAAAAAAACACACACACATGTGTGTGGAGTGAAGAGGAACAGAAGATGATGGCGTCGAGAAGCAAACTAATACACACCGCAGTCTCCAACGCGTGAAAATTGTCTAGTATTTTTTGACTGTTTGAATAACATAGCCTCAAAGATGACAACGACTGCGGCAAACTGTTTAGCTTATGTAAATAAATAAACAATCGTTGACTCGTTTTCAATCGAAGAAAACGTTAAAATGGACGAGGACAGAGTCGCGGTAATTAATCTCGCGACGGATGCACAAGTGATCAATGTTGCATTCTCGTCGGGATGGACAACAGAAGATCTCTGTATAAAGGTGAGTGTAAAATTTCGATTGTTCAATTCTTATAGCTTACTCATCATGTTATCATAAACTGTATGACAAAGTCACTTGTCTCTTATGACAACATTTTACAATGTGCAATATTTTCAATTTGTCAAAACTCTCAAGTTTTATCTATAAACTTTTTATTCAGGTTTGCAAGCAGATAGGCATTGGTCCTGTTGCGAGGCATCTTTTTGCACTGCGTAATCGTTCCACCAGACTCTGGTTTCCACCGGCATACCGATTGGAGGGCAAGGAAAAGCTCAAATTTGAGTTTCGCCTAAGATTCAAACCCTCCAATCTTCAAAGACTCAAACAGATAGATTCTAAGGCATACGATTATTATTTTCAACAAGCTCGCTCCGATGTTCTTGACAACAAAGTTCCGGACATTGTCTATGAAAGACACAAGAGAGAGCTCATTGGGTTAGGCGTCAGTGACATGTATAGGTATACAATTTTTTTTTTTAGTATGTATTTATGAGCCAATGAAGCTTTCTTTCCTGTTTTAGCCAATTTTTTCATACTGGGGCAGATACTATTGACAATTAGACATATTTCAATATTGTCTGATAATACTGTCTGTTGATTCTTTTAATTATCTTTTGCAAAAAAGTAGGAGGTGCATTTTAAAAAAAATTATTTATGTATTAGAAGCAAAAAATATAAGTTTGAAAATGTATTATTCTTATGAACTTTTGAATGAAATAGTAGTTACGTTTTAACTTTAGCATTGAAGAAAATGAAATGATTTGATTGTTTATGAAATTCGCTAGAAAATTAGGAATATAAAAATCAAATACGTTTATCAATTTTTGTAGATGCATAAAAAAAAAATCAGAGGCACACCTTGAATTACCTACTATATTTTCCAATTATTATTGAAGTTAAATATTTAATACTTCTGCAAAATATACTATTAAAATGAACAAGCTGAATTTTGAGATTAATGTCTTGACTGTGTTATTAATATAAAACACAAAGTACAGTTTCTAAATTATTAATAATAATAATTTTTAATATACAGACAAAATTTATGGTGTATATTTTGTCAATAAATCACTATTACTACTACCTGAAATGAAATAATATAAATTTATAAAATAGCCTTAAAATAAATAAACTTTTTTTTTTCGTAGGGTAATGTTGGAGAAGGATGTACCTCGTGAGATCGTAGAGTCCGATTACAAAAAATACATACCCAAAGAATGCATAAAACGTCATTCGTTTTTTATTAAAAAACCAATACACAATGCTCTGGCGAGGATATCGGGTCACGATGCCTCTTACGTTAAGGAACAGTACCTCAATCAATTTGAGTGTATGGCACCGAATTATCCGTACGAAGAGTACAAAGCCCTAATGGACAAGGGAATACCTAATCCACCGTCACGTGTGTTGCTCAGAGTTAATGGTACAGAAGTGAAGTATTGCGAGACCGAAAACAGCGAATGGTGTGCACTGTGCGCAATCGAGGATCTCTGCTTCATCTCGATAAGGTAGCGCGAGTAAGGAGATTCCGTGGCTTTAAGTATTTCGATGATGTAGTTTTTTTTTATCGATTTTTCTAAATACTGTAGATATTACTTTTTCTCGTTACAGGCAGGACAGTACCGTCGAGGTTTCGCGAAAGAATGGAATACCTTCATACCTGAAATTTGGCACAAATGCACTTCTTGTTTCGTTCGTTTCCGCACTCGATGGATATTACAGGCTTTCTGTTAAATGGACGTTCAATCTTTGCCGTGACGTTGTGACGCCGAGTCTCGAAAGGCTGCACAAACAAAAGTGTCACGGTCCTGTAGGGTATGTTGTTGGTTGAACTCCCAGTTTCACATAAAATTAATTTATTTTGTCAGATTGTAGTTTTTGAAACAAAAAAAAAAAACAAAAAAAAAATACAAGGACAAAAATAATTTATTAAAAATGTTGTGTTTTTATTTTATAAACTATTTTGTCATTTTGACAAAAAAAAATTGTCAAGATCTTTTTGCAATTGGATGTCATTTTTTATGTCATTTTTGAAGAAAAAAAAATTGTTGTTTCCTGTTACAAAATAATGTGAATTTGCCAAATTTACAGAATCTTTGAGTTTCAGAAGAAACCGTATAATAGAAAGAAAATTCTGAAAATTCTTAACACGACACTTCTTGCAATTCTCAATTTAAGCGAAAATTATTTTTTGTCCCTCCGCAGTTTTTAATATGAATGTGCAACTCGTTAGGACCAAAACATTTTTCTTTTTTAACCAATAAAGTCTTAATCATTCTTATTTTCGTAAATTTTCGTAGCGGTGAATTCTCTTACGCGAAAATGGAAGAGAAGCGCTCCAATCGACCGGGTACTTACGTTCTACGCGAAAGCGAAACAAAGTACAACGTGTTTTACTTGGATTCCTGCGGAAAGGACAGCAAACCCCGAACACACAGGATAGAGCAATTCGGTCCGGGTGAATTTGTACTTTCGGATTCGGTTCAAAGGTACAAATCGTTAGGACACCTTATAGCCTCGCATCAGGATCCAGAAGGTCAACTTTATCTTGCCGAGTGTTTACCACCATCGGAATACGGTTTGTCTTGTTTTTTATAAATTTCTCTCTCTATCTTGTTTTTCGTTACTCAAATTTGAAGATTTTTGTATCAAGTTCAGCAAGTAATCAAAACTTTATACATCATGAAAAAATATGACGTAACAGTATTAGTTACGACGTTTCGTAGCCGTGTGTAACGTGGTTTCTTTGTTTTTTTTTTTTTTTTGGATTGTACATTTTTATTTTTACAAAGCTTCCTCTATGAGGAACACAAAATTCAAAAATTAAAAAATAATGAGAAAGCAATGCGCTATGTTCTGCTCTGCATCTTTTTTTTCTTAATCCAATGCTTGTAATATGCAATGAATTATTGAGAAAAATTGTTATTCCGTAGACAAATCGCCTCTGTTAATTTGCGCGGGCGAAGGAGTAGGCAGCGACGTAGCAGCAGACGAGGAGATAATTGCGGCTCTCCTTGAAGGCGGTCCGCGTTGCATTCCGCCACACCAATTACAAGTATACAAAGCTCAACCATTTCCAAAAAGTAGTGACAACGGTGAACCACGAACTGCCACGACAACGACGTTATATCGAGCGATGTGGCGCGTCGCGAAAGGAAAGAAACTCGAGGCTGCGATCAAAGTGCTCAAGGAAGAGGAATGGAGGTTTACCAGAGAATTTCTCGAACTCGCTGGAAAATGGGGACAGTTGAGTTCAGGAGCATTGGTAAGATTGTATGGCTTGACAGTTGCACCAGCGGTTGGAATGCTCGTGGAACTTGTAAAACTTGGACCTCTTGACGTTTATCTTCGTGATACGTCACCGCAAACAGTTAAAACCGTTGATATGGTGGAAGCGGCGGCTTGCTTAGCAACTGCACTTTGGCACCTTGTACGTAATTATTTTGCGGTAATGATGATGAGATTTCGATAATTTTTCTATTTGTTTAACGTTTTTTTTTCTTTCCAGGAGGAGAGCGGCGTTGTTCATGGAAATATAAGATGCCGGAAACTTCTCGTTCATGCACATACAGCAAATAGCTTTATTGTCAAACTCGCGGATCCTGGACTCTTCAGTTACACGCAGGATGAGTTAGTAAAATTTCATGCTTCTTGTCTTTCATTGTGTTTTGCGCAAAAATTAGATTTATTCACGTTGAAATGCTTCACGCTAGCAAAATCAATGCTAAATTGTTGTGATTCTTTGTATTGTATATAAACAATTATATATAACGTTAGATACAAATATTTAGCAGTGATTTGACTAGTATTAATAGATCTCGACTTGAAAGCAAAGCTATTGAAATTTCTGTTCCGACTAATGAAACGCGATATATTTTTTTTTTGTTTTCACGGGATTAAATGATTTTTAACCAGATTTGAAAACGGAAATGTATTTATATATTTTTTGAAACAATTATGAACAACTAACGAAGACTTTCAGAATATCTGAAAGAATATCTGAGTCTTAACTGAATCCTTTCTTTTTTTTCTAAAGCCTCAATACCTTTATTTAATTGTTTATAATTTTTATTTCTGCATCCAAAACATTTTTTTAGATCATCGTCTTAAATGTTTTTTCATTTTAATTTAGATTAATTACATTTTTTTAGCAAGTATATTAAATTTTGTTAAGTTGTTGAACTTTTTAATAACATTTTTTGTCAGACTCGCTCAGGGTCAGTTATATGCCATTCCGTCAATGTTGTTCTAAATTATGGCTGGTATAAAAAAATATGATTAAAAAGCAAATTAGAAGTCCAGCATCTTAATAAAATCTAAAATACATATTAAGAAAATATATAAATTTCTTTTAACATGTATATTAGATTACGTCTTTGAAAAATCATTATTTATTTATTTATTTTTTATAACATCTGCGATTTCCAGTTTCAATAGTTCAAAATGACTTATTTATGGAATATCCTTAAAAAAATGTAACTTAATTACTATTGCGATGTAGCGTTCACTGGTTGCCGCCAGAGTGCTACTTAAATCCAGAACTTGCGAGGCGGAGCACTCGCGCCGATGTTTGGGCACTCGCGACGACACTTTGGCAAATATTTTCAAGAGGGACTGTACTTCCTGCTCATCGTGATATCGAATCTGTGAAAAAGGTAATTTACAAAAATTGAATTTATTGAACAGTTAATACATGAAGTTACATTTAATATTGTATGATAAAAAATACCCATCTTTTTACCAAGAAATATGTTTTCTTGAATATCAACTTTTTTTATTGTTCAATGTAAATCTGTATTATTTATTCTTGTCAGATAAGTTAAGATCTCTTATTGATACACAAATGGAATGAAAATATTTTAAATCGCTTTAATTGATTTTTCAGTTTTACGCGAGTGGCAAGCGACTGCCAATGCCGAACGGCTGTCCGATCGAAGTTTACAATCTGATGATAGAATGCTGGGGTGAACCCGGTGGACCGCGAAAACAGCCGCAGGCCATAATGCGTGATATCAATCAAATATTGTATCAGGTGTATAATTCACGACGGACGCACGCCTATGCGACTGCATTTCCAAAGCTTTTCAACGATACGAAGAGAGCTGACGACGAGGACCCCGAGACAGCGGAAAACAATTCGTCCTCTGATTGTGAGTCACGGGCCAGCAGTCTCTTCACCGATCGCACGAGTCTTCCGTGGGACGACGGAGATGACAGTAAAAATATCTAAACTAACTTTAACTATGCAATAGATTACATAGCTTTATTCCTGTTCTCTCATTATTCGCCCTTTACAGCTCCTAAATCTCATATTTTTAACATTTTCACAATAGCGATTCAATACCAAGTGTAAAAAAAATATCTCATTCTAAATTCTATATAACATTTCCCATATTTACTTGCTGTCTCTCGAGTTACCACAATTTACATACTTATGGGGCATTCGACGGCTAATCAGCAGGGTCGTTACCCTTATTTTTTTCTTTGTTGTTGGGCTATGTGAAAACCACTGTAGATTTTTTCAAATTTTTTCGAACATCTTTTATTTTTCTTCAAATTTTGGGTCATTATAGAAAAAATTATAGAAAAATAATTTTAGAACATTATAGAAAAAATCTGCAGAAAAATCCAAAGTGTTTTTTAATACAGCATCCCAAACCGAGAAAAAAAATGTGAGGGTCACTTTTTTAAAGATAAAGTTTAATCTTTTCTTTCAAATATTAAACTCATCATTTTTTTAGATTAAACAAAAATATATTTAGCAGTGATGCAAGATCATTTAAGGTCTATTTAGACAGAAACAAATTATAAACAAGAATTCTGATAAATTCGGACTTCTGAAAGATTTCTAATTTTTTTTTAATTAAACAATTTTTGTGTTGAATTTTTCTGCCACTCCGACATTGGTGGTGACAAATGAAAAAAGAAAAAAACAAAATAAAACAACATTTTTGCCGCGGATCATCATGTTATATATTTGAGCGTTGTCATATAAATTGCATGATTATTCTTATTTTAGACGATGGTGTTTTGAACGGAAACAGCGATCTCTACCAGGATGCGGAGGAAGAGCTCTCGGCGTACCTCGGATGGCTCGCGGAGACTGGAGGAAACGGCGACGCGTTTAACATCGTGAGACACGGGAGTGGAATGATCGGAGATTGCGGCAACGACGTCGATGGTTGTTCGGGTAGCATGGGCGGTGGTTTGCTCGGTCAGATGCAGGGCATTTTCGAGCTGGACGCCGACTGCAACGTCATACTTCAAGGTCGAATAGGACAGGGTTTCTACGGCGAAGTATATCGAGGCACACTTGAACGAGACAACGCCAAAGACGCGGAGCCCCAGCAGGTTGCCGTGAAAAAGCTGAAGACGCGGGCGTTGGAAGCGGATTTGCGCGATTTCGAGCGAGAAATCTCCATTATGAAGGTAAGTTACAAACAATTGTATCTAATTTTAATCAATTTCATTACTGACCAACTTCTAATACTCATTAAAGTATACAAAATTCTGTATTTTTCCTTTATTGCGCTGCTTATCGAAGCTTGTCTTTATTTCGATTTTGCTTCAAAACAATAAAAACATTAGATTTGAGGCAACAAGGAATTTACAAGGTTCTACTTTGCAGTTTTGTTTATTTTAAGACGATGTGCATCGACTCGATCGTTAACAAATTTGTAATTCATGTTTCATCGCTATTCGGATGATCTTTTGGATAAAAGATGAGAAAGTCGTCCTTCGTCTAACAATTATGTAGAGTGACTTACTCATTTTTTATTCAAACGATCAACGATGGCCGAAAAATTCGGGATTGCAAGATTACTTCTATCTCGCTCGCACTCATTGAGGTTTCACGTCACTTTAAGTCCGAATTTTTTGCACAAACACATTTTTTTCTTCTTGATGAGCAGCTCAGAAAAAAAAGTAGCAACAGTAATATTTATAAATTTATTCTATTCGTTTTTTACTCTTCCTGAATGTTATTTTATTTATTTACTTTTTTTCAGACATTAAAGCATCCAAACGTCGTCGAAATTCTCGGTGTAATATCAGAACCGGAAGTGTGCCTGGTAATGGAATTCGTGAAACACGGTTCACTACAAAGTTATCTGGCGATTCATCGCGAGAGTCTAACGCACAAAAGGCTACTCGGTTTTGCATTGGATATTGCTACGGGAATGGATTATCTCGGTCGTAAAAGTATCGTTCATCGGGATCTCGCAGCGCGAAATATTCTCGTTGCCGACGAAACAAGAGTGAAGATCAGTGACTTTGGTCTCGCTCAAGTTACCGGGAAAAATGATTATTACATATTGCAGACCAACCGAGATCTTCCGATAAAGTGGTACGCACCCGAAAGCTTGAGAGACGGAAGATTTTCGCCGCGCTCTGACGTCTGGTCGTTCGGCGTGACGATGTACGAGACATTTGGACTCGGCGAGGATCCTAAATTGCCCGGTATCGGTGGCGAAAGCAACGCAAATGGCGCTAACGAGGAAGAGGGAAGCTCCGAACTTTTGGCAGCTCTCGAACGAGGAACTCGGCTCCCTTGCCCTCCAACTTGTCCACAAGCTGTTTATGTTAAACTTATGTATCCCTGTTGGCATCTTCAGAGTCATCAACGACCGGATTTCGCCATGCTTTGCAACGATATTCGCGATCTCGTTGGACAATATTAAGAGGTGAAAAAGGAAAACACTCGATGAGTGCTCAAGGCGGTGTAAGAGTAAGAAAAAAATACTTAGATTTTGTTTTACCTCATTTTAACTAAGGAAAATGAAGCGTTTCATAATTGTCAAATAATTGTTTTAAAGTGTAGCAACATCAGTTTTTAATATATAAATACATTTACATCCACGTTTTCGAAAGATAGTCGACTGATATGTCTAATAACATGTTTTTTTATGTTTTCTTTTTTTTTTTAAGTATCAACTATATAATATTCGTCTGATTGTGTCGAGTGATAGCTTATTTTGTTTGTTGAAAAGTGCATTATCAATCCGAAGGGATTATTTATATTATTGGTAATTTAAAAGTTATTTGTTTATCCCGCGTTAGACAAAAAAACGGTCATAACTTTTAAACATCTAATACAATTAAAAAATCTAGGCGGTTATTCGCTTTACTTCCGTTTATTCTGATTTTTTTTATGAATATGACTCTATGTTAAAAACATATGTTGCTTTTCAAGTTATCATCCAAAATCGGAAATCAAAATATAAGACAGAAATCTAGAAATGGTTTTAAAAAATTAGCACTGATTTGATTAGTAATGAAGCGCTCCATCCTCCTTAACGTGACTTGACAAACCTTCAGAAACTGTAATCCGATTTCCTCAAAGCCAGTTAATATTTTAGACGAACAGAAATTTGATTATATTACTTATTCTCCGCAATGGAACCGAATTTTCTTCTGTCTAAAATATTAAAATCACTTCTCTCGGTAAACTGGATTGCAGTTTCTGAAGTTACGTCACGTCATTTGAAAAAAAAAAGAAAAATCGAAACGAAGTGAATCACTTTGCGGAACTAACGGGTTTAAATAAATGCTGGAAATTGCTCCCGAGTGTTCCGCCAGTGTTTTGCAAGACTGAATGAAAAAACGAGAGCACAGAAAAAGAAAACTATCGATGTGCTATTGATTCGCAATAGAAGTTGTTCGGTGACTAAAAAAAAGCCTGAGATTGAAATTCCGACATGTGTAGTTTTATTGGGAGAGAAAGAGAGAGAGAGAGAGAAAGAGATACATTTGTAGGCTTATGAGTCTACTCAATTGTGAATAAATGTGAAAAATGCCTTCATGAAAGGACAATAGTACGTAAGAAAATCAGAATCGTGACGAAATAAATGTATTGTACAATTTTTCTTCTGTTACATATATATTTTTTTTTTATTCGCCAGATTTGTTTTGGTACACATTTTTTAGTTGGCATTGTTATTAGTGCGAATCAATATAGACATTGAACTGCTGTTTGTGTCTTCTAACTTTTGTCGAAAGACTTGTGCATGTTGCCAAGCTTCGATATTTATCCCACCGGACATTTCTACAGTCACACTAATCTTCGAAATGCCGGCGAGTTTGTTGATTTCGAAAACCTGCGAATTAACAACGGAATGAACAATATCATCGATTTCTGGATTTCGATGCGATCCAGTGATTCTCCACTGTATCGTTGCGCCGTGAAAAGTCTCGCATAAAGCGCGAAATTTAATGTCCGTGATTGTTTGTCTCGAGTCTTCGGTTTCAAAAGTCCAAGTTATCATACCGATGGGATTATCCGAAGAACGTGTTAGGTAAACCATTTTCCAATCTGTCTCAACTTTCCGGAAAATTCCACCTTTTGTAGAATTAACACCGTTTTGCCAGCCGGATTTTTTCTCCAGTATCACGCCGTCATTTACAATTGTTTCGTATTCGTCTC
Organism: Perithous albicinctus; assembly: GCA_964016905.1. Lineage (NCBI taxonomy): Eukaryota > Metazoa > Arthropoda > Insecta > Hymenoptera > Ichneumonidae > Perithous > Perithous albicinctus. The sequence goes on along the minus strand of OZ024692.1, from coordinate 13,387,011 downwards.
GCGCTGAGAAATATTGAAGCTCGAATTTGTTTGCGTCATACGGAATTTTCCATACGAATGACTCGTTAGGTTTTTCCTGGAGAAAAGACGAAGACTTTATAACACTATTTTTTTGAAAAAAAGTTTTTTTTTAACTCTCAATCTTGTAAAAGTAAAAGTGTACGTCGTTTGATTACCCCAATTTCTCCGCGCAAAGTTTTCCAAGCTACTGAACCGGATATTCGACCTCCGTATTCGTTATCCTCGTCTTCGCCGGGTTTTTTTGTTCCTGGCGGTGCGGATATAAATTCTGCGAGTTCGAGAGCTCTTCGCTTTGTCACAAATTGTTTTCTCGCCGCACTGTAACCCGGAGAATTCCGTCGTTCCTCGTTGAGTCTCCAGATTAATGCGGCGAGATCTTCCTCTGTGCAGAGCAATCTTCGAAGCATGACATCCTCCTCATTTCGCGTATAACGCCACGTTACATCCTGAATCTCGTCTCTCGAGTATGCTAACACATACGTCAGCTTTTTCTTCCAGCCAAACTCGTACATAAGTGGACGATCCATCGCGTTTTCACAAGGATCCGCGTGAATCCATTTATTTGAGCCGATTGACCAAACCTTGAAATTCAAAATACACCAATCACGCCAAATTCTTAACAAGAAGAAGAGCGGAGTATTAAATATACAAAAAAACAAAAAAGTTTTATTTTATTGCTTCCAATTCTTGTTTTTTGAAAATTTCATAATTCTGTGAAATCCGAAGTACTTTATTAGATTCGGTTCAAATTCAATCCTAAAGGTCCGAGAACATTATTTATGATAAACTTTTTAACACGATTGGTAACAATTTGCGACCGATAGAAACTTCACGTCCTTTTTTTAAATTTAAATTATCATAACATCTTATCCACTTTACCGATTCTTACGAAAAATAATTGTTAAATAGAACGGTTTCTGCTTTATGAATGTTTTAGACAATTTTGAGTATTTTGACATAAAAATCTTGAAAAAAAAAAATATATATTTTCATGAAAACCCAGCTTCTTCTATAAGAAAGCAATAGTTTAACAAATTGACTTATGACTCAAAATGTTCGTACAATTACAGAGTGTCTTTGGTAAAAAAATTAAATAACATTAAAAATATCTTTACCTTTAAAATTTCGATATTTTTACTGTTCATTATATATTTTTTAATGCTGAATTTTTCCAAGTGGGCGAATTCAAGACGAAAATTAACACTTTGATTTAATTACTCAAAACAGAAGGTATTGTATATTCATAAAAAGTATGATTTGGAAAAATCAAAAAATCAAAAAATCTAAAAGGGGCTTCTCTCAAGATCCTTTTAAGAATTTAAAGAAAGTTTCAATTAAAGAAGTCACGATGGATAATTAAAAAATGGATTTTGAGCTGGATGTCAATAATGCATCCGTAATTTTTCACCTCTGTCCAGGCGTGATCCGTTTCGTCGTGAATGCTTCTGACATCAAACCCGACAGATCGACAAATAAGCGCAAATGCATTAGCCCATTCTCCGCAACGTCCTTTCCTCGTCTTTAACAATATTCCCGGATCCTTATACCGTGGAAATTCAACTTCGAGACCGCACTCACCGCATCTAAAAAAAACATTATGATATTTCCATAAACTTATTATTTTTTTACTTTTATCTTACTCTCCTTCAAATTCAGTCTTTTTTTTTGCCCATTAAAAGTTTTGAAAAATTGACAGAAAAAAGCGTTTTTTTATTTTCTATTGATAAGAAATAATCGTGTAAAAAACGCATGTGATTAAATTCTTCGTAACTGCGTTGTAATCATGTAATAAAATACTCATACTCAAATATAGCAAATTGAAGAAGTTTTGTTTTATCTTTATCTTAAAAAGTTTACGAACAATCAATCTCATTGAATTTTTTATACGATGTTTTTCTTTTACGGATTTAAACAAAGCTTTTTTGTTTAAATCCTTTTTGCTTGACGTCGGTGTCACTCGGGATTTTGTTATTTTTTAGCTTTTATGTTTATGAATTTTTTTTTTTTTTAATGTAAATGAAATGCAGAATTCTTCCTTCAGGCATAATTTATCAAAAACTATGATTTCCGATGAAAAAGAGTATTTTTGGGAGCGTTGAGATACGCACTTGTGAATTTCAGTCCTGGAGAGTCTTGGATCCGTGGATACTTCGATTCTTTCGTATTTGCACGGTTTTTCGCACACGCTGCAGTTTGGACTGTCAACCCAGGTGAAAAATTCGTTTTTGAACCAATCAAGCAATTCCACCAGAAGGAAGTCATCGACGGTAATCTGGTGTTCCGCATTGGATTTACGAGCGTTTTCCGCGTTATTTAACTTTATTTCCCTTAATAAACACCGCGAGATGTAACTTTATTTTGCTATAAAAGTAAAGTACTGTATGCTTGTAGTTTCTCACGTATTTTCTCACCTCTGCAACTCTCTCAGTCTCTTCATAGCACCTATCTTCAATCTTTCCAGTGGAATTACCCGTCTGGCTTTATATTGCAGCTGAACATCCTCGTAATTGAGAACATGACGAAAATCGCCTGGAATATTTTCCAGAAAACTCTTTTTCTTATAAATCTTTGTTCTGACTTCACAGGACTTTGATTTCTTTTTCTCTTCTGTTGCAGATTTGGAGTTTTGAGTTTGCAGGTCTCTCAGTACTTTTTGAACCTGTCTTAGCCTGGACATTGGAGCATCCGGTGGCAGTAAAAAATATTCGCTATCCTATGAGAAAGACAGAACAGAAGTAGAATACTTAAAATGTCAGGGGGACGAAAATTGATCAGGGTATCAAGAAAATTGGAAAAGGAAATTCAGAAGGAATATTTAATAAATAGATATGTATTAACAAGTAGGCAATTAAATTTCTGATTGAATTTCAATCATACTGCACATAAATATGTATCTTTCTATATAATTTAACTAGAAAAATTCTGATTACACTGCTGAGTATTGTTCAAAATAGTATTTTGTTATGAACAATCAACAAAAGTAAAGTATAATCATGGAAAAATAATCCCCAGTTCCAGATATTAAAAAATTGTAGGACAGATTTTTCCAATATAATTGTTTATAATATCTTCAATAGGAATTTTTTTCCAAAAGATCATAATACTGTTATAAATAGTTAAGGGTTTGGAATTTGTTATGCCATTTTTTTACAGATAACATTAAATAAAACATGCTCTTTAGGCTCAAATCCATATATCCTTGCCTTAAAAAAAAGGAATTGAATTTAAAACTAGAAATCTTGATTCATAGCACTAATAGTTACTGCAACAACCATGGTCAGGGAATGATTGAGAATTTATATTCCACAATGAAGAACCTGCTATGTAAAATCATTTTAGTAAATAGAAAGGAAAAGAAACATGTATTTTTGTTCAATATAATTTAACTACAAAATTCTGAACACAATGCTGAGTATTGTTCAAAATAGTATTCTGTTATAGAAAAGTAAAGAAGAATCATGGAAAAAAAAAATCTTTAGATCCAGATATAAAAAATTGAGGAGATACATTTCTTCCAGTATGATTGATTATATATTTTTCACATAAAAAAAATCCAATCTCTTATCATTTTTAAATATTTTTATCAGGTATTTTTTTTTTTTACAAAAGACCAGAATGCTGTTATGAAGAATCAAGGGTTTGGAATTTGTTATATATATTTTTTTCAAAAATAAAATTAAACAAAACTTGCTTTTTAGACACAAATGGATATTTTGTTACCTCAAAAACAAAAAAGTAATAGAATGTAAAATTGCAAATATTGACTCATAGCGGTTAATAGATACTGTTTATAATAAAACTATGCTCAAGAAATGACTGAGAATTTGTATTCCAGAATAAAAAGTCTGCTACATAAAATAATTTTTAGTGAATAAAACAAGAAAAGAAACAGTTACCTCGATAAATCCTATTTCAAAAAGGCACTCCATTGCTCCTGAAGCAGGCAGTAATTTTTCCAAAATAGCCGGATTGCCAACTCTTACTTTACGATACTTTTCCTCATTTGGTGCGGATACAATTTTTTCACAGAGTCGCAACAATACGTACAATGCATCATTACGAACTTGAGTGTCATTGTCGTTCAATAAATCGACGCATCGTCTTAAGTTCTCATTCATTTTATTACAATTATTGATTTAAAAATGCCACGTTATCGTTAACGATTGATACGCAATTCTCAATATTATTTTCAATTAAAGTAAAAGGGTTATGTTTTTTAAAAATGTTAACAAATAAAATCTATTGAAAAGTCGCAACAGAATGTAAGAAGTTAATTCTAATGTAACAGTTTGTGTCAAGAACTGCAGGTTGACATTGTTGAGAAATAATGGAAACACTCTTTTGTCAATTGATTAGTTAAACAGTCAGCTGTTTTGTGTCATTTAATTGTGTAACGTCATCTTTGAGTTTTGTGATTGGCGGAGAAAAAATTCGTCGAATTTTTGTCGTGCCGTGATTGGCCTAGAATTCTCACTGCAGACCAATCAAATGACTCCAACTGGGGATGAAAATTCAAGGCGGTAATTTCAACTTTAGGTATCTTTCGAGAGTGGCGCTGCTTCTAGAAAACTTTGGAAGCATAATTTCAACGCGTCTTGAATAACACAACATTCCATTCCACAAAACGACACACCATTTTAGCGAACATTGAATTGAAACACTTTTGAGAATTGATTAGTTTAACAGTCAGCTATTTCGTGTAATTTAATTATGCCAACGTCATCTTTGAGTTTTGTGATTGGCGGAGAGAATTTCGTCGAAGTTTTGTCGTGCCGTGATTGGCCGAGGGTTGTCACTGCAGACCAATCAAATGACTCGAACTGGGGGATGAAAATTTAAGGCGGCAATTTGAAATTTAGGTATCTTTGGAGAGTGGCGCCGCTTCTAGAAAACTTTCGAAGCATAATTCCAACGCGTCTATATAAGGATGTCGTGAATAACACGACGTTCCATTCCACAAGACGACACACCGTTTTAGCGAACTTTGAACGTTATCTCGAGCTGCCATGCTTGAGTTATACCCGACGGAGGGATTGAAAGCAATTCGAGCGTGAAGTCTATTGAACATAGCACGAGCGATACGAAATTAAATGAGACGTTTGATGAGAATTTAGTGCCAATATTTTAGCACGTCGATCTTTTTCCTTCTCATTTTTTTTTTTAATTTCGTTATTAATTTAAATGTATAGCGCGATAAATTATTGAATACAATTTTATAGTACATAAAGAATTAAGCGAAATTTCGAAAATTCTTTTTTGTTCCATAATCTTGTATAAAATTTTATCAAACGTTATTCTCAATTGTTTGCCAAAATTATTACTTATATTGGCAATTTATTTATACAAGCACCTACATTTTTTTTGCACAATGTAAAATTTCATAGGTTTAACAAAAAAATACTTTTTTAAAAATATGGTTTCTCTATGATTTCGCTGATTTTAGAGTTTCGTCATTCACTACTTTTCTCATAACGAGGCTAAGGTTTTATCTATATTAAATCACCCGACTTTGTTAAAAAAAAATCTACCAGGCTGTGTTCTTTTTTTTTTTTTTTTTTTTTTTTTTTCGTGGTAACTGACGTACTTTCTTTTAGTAATGAAAACTTGTCAGATCGTTAGCGAGTTAAGACGGATGGTTGAGTGTGTACACATAGATCGGAGAATTGGTCCTGATATACACAAGTTTCAAGGTTCTATTGTTGGCGAGGGCCAGCGCTAGATTGAACGTTAATTCGATTCGATCGAGAAACGAGAGATGGTAGACAGTTATATAGTTCGCGATATCTAGCAATAGAGACGGAAGAGATGCTCTTCGCCGTGAGCCACGAGCGTCTAAAGATACATAAGGCATTCCATATCAATTCAGTCCCAAAAAAAAAAAAAAAAAGAAAAAAAAAAAGTTTTATATTTTGTAAATTTTAAACTCGTTTTAGAAATTTTACATTTGACAGAAAATTGTTAATAAATCGTTTTAGTACGTAAAGAAAATGATGACTCAAAAATGGGTTTGAAATTTTGTGAATTTCAAACTTTTTATAGAATTTTTTTTTTTAGAGGAAGTTTTGAATAATTTTTTTTTTTTCACTTAAGAACGGTGTAATTTAAAAAATTAGCGATCATGAAAAAATGCAGCTTTTTTTATGGCTTGCAAGAGGAGAATTTATTTAGAATCAAGTAATTAATTCAAAATCACTTTTTATTGCAAAGACATTGCAATTTTTTTTTAAGTACAGACATCGGGTGTTGTCGTCAAATTAATATGCTAAAAATCTGTAAATTCATTTTTTTTTTTTTTTTATAGAATTCGAAACTGTTGGGAAGTGACGGCAATTTTTAATATTACAAAAGTAATTAACATTACGCAGATCAGAAAACAAAAAAAAATTCAAATCCCATAACGAAAATTATATTGAAAATTCGTTTCTCACTAATGAAATTTCAAAAAATCAAATCGGGGCCAATATCTCATATTTCATCTTAATAAAATATATTTTCGATAATTTTACCCTCATTTAAATTACTAGAAATAAAAATCTTCTACTTTTACTATAGAACATAAAATCTTTTTTTGCGGTTTTAACTTTCAGAGGTACGATGGACCATTCAAAAATTAAAAAATAATGAGAAACGCACACGCACAGCAAAAACTGTGAAAAATCTCAAAAAAATGTTTGAAAATAAAAACAAACAAAAAGTTTGAAAAATTCGAAACTCAATGTACTATCAATTCATATAATAATATGATTGAAGTTTTTTGAAATAATTAAAAAAAAAAAAACAAATTTTTTTTCATCGACTAAACTGATATGAAATGCCTCATATATATGTGCATCCGATATATTGTTTGGTGAAGGGTTTGAGGTGGAAGGTGCCTATAAGAACTTCTCACGTACAATGAGCTATATCGACGACGACGACGACGACGACGAGGTCGGTAACGTGCCTGCACTAACTTCGAAGCAGTACGAGAAGCCAGAGCGATGCTATAACGCCCCCCCCCCCTGCCCCCTGCCCCCCTTTCCCCCCGTCGGCCAATTCCATCTCTCCATTCGTTTGTTCGTCCCCAATCTGTACTCTACCGAATTTCATCCAGCCAGATGCAATACGGCTCGTAAGTTATTAGCAAAACTCTATTACCTTCCCGTCCTTGCCGCACTGCTGCCTCCCTGCTTTTGCTGCCTGGCTGTCGGTGCAGAATCCCAATCAGTAGTTACATATACACCAACATCCCAGAGAGCCTAATCAAATCACCGACTTGGGCCAGATTCGTAATAAAATAAATTCTACCGTGTTGGCTGTGTTATTGAATTAAGTAATACACCCGATTATAACTGTACATTAACCCTTTTTAGGTCGTTGATGGGAATAGGGTTTCGCATCACCTCTGCTGCCAAGCCAACAATTATTTCTCAGCCAGTTCTCAACGAGCAAAAGTTGTCACGGGACCAAAACTAACTACAAAAGTGAGCTTCGGAGTGTTAAAAGGTTAAAAACTGAGAATTATGCCCTGAGAAGGGTTAATGTCGAGCGTGACTTAAACTAGTTGCATGCTCATTTAATTTTTGCTATACATTTTTTGAACCGAAATCGAAATCTGTATGATATAGATACGGATTAATATTGATTATAATATATCTGAAGGTTTTCAGCGATAGATTCTTTTTTATTGTTTGCAATTGTGTCTATGATTTTGAAAAAAAAAAAATTCACATTTGCGAATATAAAAAAAAATTGTAGGGGTGTACTATTTTTTTTTTTTTTTTTTTAAGTATAGATAATATAATGAAATAGACTTGAAAAATAAAACTGCTGCTGCCATTTGTTGAATTTCGACTTGGAGATTTTTTCCATTTGTCTTATAAAGTACTTTTACGAAAAATCAATAACATGGAATTTTTCATACGTTGTCCTTATTTAAAAACATGCTCTTTTCGTCGTTATTTCTTTTTCTTTGTATTATTTTTTGTTTTTCTTAATTCAAAATAAATGACCGTTCATGGGAAAGTGATCGAAACATGAAGAATTTTATTTTTACATTATATTTTACACTCAATTATACCAGAGGGACGTTTGTACAATTTGTTTATGTACATCCTGAGTTTATTCTTATTTTTGCTTCCAGATATAAAAAATTGTAGGAAATGCACTTTTCCCAGTATGATTAATTATATATTTTTCACTTAAACAAATTCAATCTATTATAATTTAAAAAAAATTACATCAGGTATTTTTTTTGTACAAATGACCAGAATACTGTTATAAAGAATTGAGGGTTTGGAATTTATTATCATTTTTTTTAATAAAATGAAATAAAACATGCTTTTTAGAAATAGATGGATATTTTCTTACCTCAAAAAAAAAAAAAGTAATAGAATGTAAAATTAGAAATATTGATTCATAGCACTCATATATACAAAAAAACTGTGGTCAGGAACTGATTGAGAATTTGTATTCCAGAATGAAAAACCTGTTATGTAAAATCATTTTAGTAAATAGAAAGGAAAAGAAACATGTATTTTTGTTCCATATAATTTAACTACAAAATTCTGAACACAATGCTGAGTATTGTTCAAAACAGTATTCTGTTTTAGAAAAGTAAAGAAGAATCATGGAAAAAAAAATCTTTAAGTCCAGGTATAAAAAATTGTAGGAGATACATTTCTTCCACTATGATTGATTATATATTTTTCACATAAAAAAAATTCAATCCCTTATCATTTTTAAATATTTTTATCAGGTATTTTTTTTTTACAAAAGACCAGAATGCTGTTATAATGAATCATGGGTTTGGAATTTGTTATATACATTTAAAAAAAAATAAAATTAAACAAAACATGCTTTTTAGACACAAATGGATATTTTCTTACCTCGAAAAAAAAAAAGGTAATAGAATGTAAAATTGGAAATATTGACTTATACCGACTAATAGATACTGTTTATAATAAAACTATGCTCAAGAACTGACTGAGAATTTGTATTCCAGAATAAAGAGTCTGCTACACAAAATAATTTTCAGTGAATAAAAAAAGAAAAGAAACAATTACCTCGAATTTTTTTTTCCATAAAAAGAAAGTGCCTGCAGCGTCGTTGACAAAATCTCAATTATACCAGAGGGACGTTTGTACAATTTTTTTATGTACAACCTGAGTTTATTCCTACATCCTAAAAACATTGTTACAAAAAATCAGAAGCGCGAGAATTTCATACATTAAAAAAAAAAAAAAAAAAAGAATGGTAACCCACTGTTGTCGTGATTAAAAACTATTATATATCAGTCCAATCCTTTTTACAAGTTTTCAACCCCTCAATAATATCAACAAAAAAAATGTTCTCAGTTCTACGTAGATTTTTTTTGTCTCTTTCAATTCAAAATAAATTTTCAATCGCGGATAGTAGTCGAAACGGAAAGAGATTTTTTTTTTTTTTCTTTTACTTTAAAAAAAGAGCCTCCACCGTCGATAACAAAATCTCGATCACACCAGAGGATCGTTTGTACAATACGTTGATACCTCGTACAACGAGAGTGTACGACCTCGTAACAACGAAAACTCCCATGAGATGCGAGAGTGTCGAACTTGGACGAAGAAGCGGGAAAGGACGAAGAAGGGAAGAGGAAGCGCGTTGAGAAGGATACTAGGTACGAGAGTTACGTGTCGTGTGGATGCTGCGTGCGAGTTCTCGGTCGTTTTATATAGCGCCCGGTTGCTCATGCGTCCTCTCATTCTCCCTCGCTCGCACTCCCAAAACCCCTTCCGCAAAATCTCCTTCTACCACGACCTCTCCTCTTGCCACCACCACCATCACCACCACCACCACGCGACACCCACTCGGCCCATCCCCGCTCCGCCACATTCAACCCTTAAGGTGGGGGGTTGATACGGTTCTTCGTATCTCGCCGGCCAGTCTGCTCTGAGCGCTTGAACCTCGGAATTAAGGTTTGTCTCTCGTGTCGTGCACGCGTATTACAAAATTATCCTCGTACGTGACATTCGTCTCTGTGAAAATAAGAAAAAAAAAAATGAACAAAAAAAATTGTAATACATAACATAAAAAGAAATATGTATATCTATGTATAGATATGTGTATGTATAAGTGCACCATTTAAAATGAACTAAAAAAGTGTGTAAGTGATCCATCGATCATTGTATAAACAAATTTTAATTTTTGTCTTCAACGTATACTTTGTTTTTTGTTGTTGTTGTATTAATACATGTATTTTTATTTTTAGTTTAAAGGGTGGAAGAGTCATCGAGTGTGCAATTAGTTGTAAAAAGTTTGATGAGTGCTTTGGCCTTGTTAATATCTACAGAAATGACGTTGGATACTATTGCAGTGCATCGAGTGATTGTTGTGGATACTCTTTTTTTCCTAGGCTTGAAAATAAGGGTGTGAAGGGTTGCAAGATACTTTTGTATGTGTCATCAAGGTGCCAAAGTGATTTGTAACGACGAGAAGGAAAGAAAGAAAAAAATCGTCTGCCAGAGATCGGTTTTTCTGGTGGGATTTACGGCGATAAGTGGAACGTGTGCGTATCGTGTCAGACACCAAGTATCGCGTGGTCAGTCGCGCTGTATCAAATGTCCAGCGAGTTCGAAATTGTCACTCAAGTCAACAACGCATGGAAATATATAATATGGATTTAAGGTTACAAACTTTGAGCTTCGTGTATTTGGAGAGACGTGTATAAAACAGTTTAAAAAAATTAAAAAAAAAAGAACAAAATGTACTTTGATTTTTAAAAAATATTGTTAAACGTCGTTTCCGCATTACGAAATCTCATTGAATCGAAATCTTTGATTTTCGGGTGTGTGTTTTTATGACTGACTCGACGAATACAAAGAAGATTGCGTAGAAAACGAGCGAATTAGTAGTTACAGTGATGACTACGTAAATAGTCAGACAAAACGTCGCTTCTCTTATGAATCGACTAAAGAATTTTGAGATTTACGGGCTGCGGTATAGAAACGAATATATAGAATAATTAATAAATGAAAAACAAACATACTTTTATTTTTAAATAATCGTTGGGTGTCGTTTTTGAGTGGCGAAATCTCATTAAATCAAATACCTCGATTCTCGGGTGTGTTTTGATGTATTATCTGTGTATTTAAAAAAAATATATAATCTGATTAAATAAAAAAAAAAATCGAACGCCTTTTTTGTCCGTATCAAAATGATGTTTAATCGAAAAGTTTTGTTGTAGATTCTCGTGTTCAAATGAGAAATGCACGTTGAATACGAAGAGAAGGAGTAGCGCGAAGTAGTAACAGTGGATAATATACGTGTGTAGTCAGACATTAAACTGGAGCTTCGAGTGTGAATTGACTGTGTGAATTGTGGGCTTTGTGGGCTTGGAGGAGAAGATAGGCGTGTTACCTAACACACTTTAAGGGGTGGTCCAGCGTTTCTCCGTTACTGGAAAGTCCTCGATAGGTTGGACTGGCCGTCGGGAGTCTTGCGGTACCAAACTCAGATTCCACTATCTACTATGGTATACGAGTTCTACTGGGCCACTAGCAGGATGGAAATTCGAGGGATTACAGTGGCAAGGGAGACAGGCGACTCAGCCACCGCAACCACGAGGATCCTAGAGGATCCACCCTCTTCTATTTAAGTCATTTGGCCGATATATAACATCATCCTTAAGCCGTTATTCAGCTGAGGTGGAGGGAGAGAGACAGAGAGAGAAAGAGAGAGAGAGAGAGAGAGAGGAGGATATTGCGGCCGACGAGGATTCAGGGAACACCGAGAGAGGAATGAGTGACTACGAAAAATGAAGGGTTTATTGTTCGCTTTAGGTCTACTCTTCGCCGGTAAGTTTGTCTCAATATACTCGAATATTGTAACCCATCATATTTTCCGCGGGTTATTTATCGACGACCTTTCGCCGATTTCATGGAGCTTTAAGGTAGCTTTGCGGTACCGCTAGGGGTGTAATTAAGGGATAATCCGGGTGTAACGACCTGCGAAAAATAAGCTGATTCCGTTAAAATACGCTAATCAGTCTGATTTTTTAATGTCAAATCAAAGTATTGATGAAGAACAGAAAATACATTTTTAAACGTTTATTTTTATTTTTTTTTACATTTTCTTTAATGGCTGAATATGTCTTCGAAAAAAAAATGGTGTCCTCACGGTGTACATGGTTTATCTGAATCATCATTGTCTGAAATAAAATTTGTAAAAAGATTATTAATCAGTATGACGTCATATTAGTCAAATGACGCCGGTTTGAGAAAACAGTATCGAATTTAGCTTATTTATTCCACAGTTTTTCGTTAAAAAAAATATGTAGATTTAAAAAAAACTTCGATAGCAAGATAGCGGCTTTCATACTGATTAATAGTCTATTTACGAATTTTGTTTCAGATTATATTTACGGCCACAAACTTGTACACATCCTTTTTATCGAAGACATTTTCGAACGTTAAAAAAAAAACGTAAGAAAAATTGAAACAAACGTTTAAAAATGTGTTTCCTGTTCTTCATGAACACTTTGATTTGACATAAAGAGGTCAGAATGATTAGCTTATTTTAACAATCGTAAAAAAAAAAAAAAATTGCGAAAATCAGCAATTTTTTGGTCCGTTAGACTGCGATGATTCCTTAATAAATTGTCGTCTTTGGTAAAATTATCATAATGATATCGTATTCTCAATGTAAACTGTTTTAAAAATGTTTGAAAAATGACAGTATCAATTTTTGGAAGTTTTCAGTCACAGACATATTAAATACAATACACACGATCATAATTTTCGTGTACTGTAATGTAATTTTACATTGCACTTTTGTATAAAATTTAATATACTACTTTAGATTAGTTAATAAAAACAACGTGTACAAACATTATTTTTTACTATTAACATTCGAACCTTGAATGTACCGCAAAGGCTATCTTAAATAAATTATTAATCATGCACATGGAAGGAGCACGAAAAAAAAAAGTTTTTCTTTGGCCAACAAATGCGTTTATTTGTTAATTCAATAAAGTAATTTGCAAATTCATTAAAACATTTTAATTGTATTAGCAAAAATTTTTGCTGGTCTAACAAATAAATACATTTATTGCCACTTTTTTGTGCGAGACCAATAAAACTATTTTTCATCGTGAAAATAATTCGTGTATCAATGAAGAGGTACCTTCTTCATATCGCACACTTTTCATCGTTAAAAGAAAATTTTTATAAAAAGCAAAAAAAAAAAAAAAAATATCCTTGAACAGTCCAAGGGCCGGCGAGGTGCATAAACGACGATGACAATCAGGAGGATTTCGAGCTTGAACCGCTCGATCGTGGACCGTACTTTGATGTCTCGGCATCCCGCAACGTGACGGCTTTGGTCGGGAATACCGCTGTACTGAATTGTCGAGTGCGGAACTTGGGAGATCGCACGGTAGGTGTAAAAGGGCACCCGACACATGAGAACGTTGTAGTCTGGAGGGAATATGACATTTATGGTGTTGCTGGATAGAGTAAACGCACTTTGTGTGAACACGAGAATCGTCTGAAATTGTGCGATCGAAAGGGATGAAAGGAAGCTTTGCACAGATGTAATGAGAGAGTGTGTGAGTGAGTGAAGAGCAAGGGACGAAAAGTCGACGTAAAACTGACAACGTCAGCCTTAAGTGAAGCTTACATTTACAATAATCTTTCAACATTTTTTTTTTAGTATATCGAAAGTGTATTTGCAAAATAAATTATGGTTTAAGGGTCAAGAAAAAAAAAAAATGTTGTAGATTGCAAAAAAAAAGAAATGTTGTCCAATGTGTAACAGATTCATTTGCTCAGTTACTTCAACACAGATATTTTGTTATTTATGTTTTATTGTCGAACTGAAAAAAAAATTGTCGTGATAAAAAAAATTCCGAATTTTTTTTTTTGCAAATTATAAACTTTTTTTTTTGAGATAAAAAAAAATGGTGGAATTTTGAGGACTAAAACTTTTTGTCAATAGCTGCTTGTTGAAAGTACAAAAAAAATTGTACTTTGGCATTAAACAGAATTAAAACAAAATTATTTAGTTTTTGATACCGATTACAACCCACAAATTCACGAATTGTTAGTTAAAAATTGCCGAGGATATATATTTTTAATTTGAAATGCTATTCTCGTTTCATTATCGTACATTAATTAATTCATTTGTCAGGCATCAAGCTAGAGTTGTACGTCTTGGAACGTCAGAAATTGAGTTTTGTACCTGACGAATATTTCGTGCATTAATTTTCTAATATTCGCAGTAATACTGGAATACTGTCAAGTATTATAGAATAAAAAATATAATATATTAAGAAATAAAAATAAAATGGACTCTTTCGTTGAGAATTGTTTGCAGTGAAACATTTACACTCAGATGAATTGTCGTAGTTCTGGCAATTGTTGGACCATGATACTATTTTTATAAACATAAAAAAAAACCCAACTATTAAATAGTAAAGGTAACTAAAAAATTACATGAAACTATAAAACGTAGTTGAGATGTATCAGCAAAGTATTTCAGGAATATGAAGAAAATACAAATGTTTGCACAGTTAAATTGCCTTCAAGTTGATTACAGGACAGTGTATGTTTGTTTAAAAAAAGTTTTCACAAGTTTAAACGGAAATAAAAAGATTGTTACCTGATCCAATCTCCGACATAAGTTCTCTTCGAAACTGATTAAGAAACGACGAGAAGAACTGCCTCCTGAATCGTGATAAACTTTGTAGCCGAAAGATAAACTTTATCGTCAGTAGAAAAAAAACAAAGGACGCAGGTTAAAGAGAAAAAGACGGATGAATAGTTGGCAAAACTATGGTAAAAGAGAGGAAAAGTGTACTCCGAGAAATTGTGGTATTCCTGGCAATTATATTCGAAAATTATTAACTGTTCGTCCGTAATATTATTTTTATAATTTTATAAAAATCCCAATTATTAAATAGGTAATTATAAAACTATAAAACGTAGTTGAGATGTTTCAGCGCAGAAATATCACGAAGGAAATAAAAACGGCAATTATCTTCGACAATTATTAATTGTTGGTCTATGACACCATATCTATAATTA
This sequence comes from Perithous albicinctus, assembly GCA_964016905.1. Classification (NCBI taxonomy): domain Eukaryota; kingdom Metazoa; phylum Arthropoda; class Insecta; order Hymenoptera; family Ichneumonidae; genus Perithous; species Perithous albicinctus. Next base: position 13,371,949 of record OZ024692.1, on the reverse strand, counting down.
AACAAACAACTATTAAATAATAATGTCAACTATAAAAACTATTATAAAACCATAAAACATAATTCAGATCTTTCAGCACAGTATTTCAGAAAGATGTAGGAAATACAAATATTTACAAAGTTCCACGGAGAAAAAAGAATTGTTACGCTAACTGCAATTGTAGTCCTGCCAACAACAAACGATTGTAATTATTTCGACAACCACAATAGCATGTAACAATAGCAACATTATTGTACTACTCAACCATGTTGTTATATTTACAACATTTGTAATATTTATTACTTTACAAATAGTAAAAGGAACACCAGTATTACTAAAACGTACAACGATTGTAGCTGCAGTTACTACTTTCGGATACTAGAAATAATTAGTAATCGTAACACCTGTATGTGTAAAATAAACAACAATGTGTTGTAGACGTAAAAAAAAATGTAATAACGGGGGCAACAGACTTTTACAACAAATTTGTAGTACCGATAACAATATCATTTTTTCCCGTTTACACTGGGTTCAAGTTGATTGCAACATGTGTATCTTTTTTTTTTTCTATCAATTTAAAAAAAAAAAGTTTCACATTAGTTCAAACTGAAATAAGAAAATCGTTACCTGATCCGATCTCTGACATAAGTTCTGTTCGAGACTGATTGAGGAACGGCGAGAAGAACTGCCTCCTGAATCGTGATAAACTTTATAGCCGAAAGATAAACTTTATCGTCAGTTGAAAAAAAAAAATAGAGACGCGGTTTAAAGGGAGCGAGAGAGAGAAAGAGGGCGAGTGAGAGGGATGAATGGTTGGTAAAGTTATGGTAGAAGGGAGGAAAAGGGTACGAGAGGTAGGAACCAGAGTTGACCGAGCGTGGAAACTGGATTTTTCAGTAACGGTGATCGATTCCGGGATCGATCAACATCGAACCGCGAGTCCCCTCCGTTGAATCTCTTCGTAACGGACGTGGAGGCCGACCGGAAATTCGAGTCACCGGCGCTGGAACGAAGCTGTGGAGCGCGAGGAATGAAGTTTATGCGAGAACGATAAAGTTCATCAGCCACGATGGTCGAAAGAGAGACATATACACAGTCGTTGCGCTCCTGTGAGCGAGGTCGTGTGAGAATTTCTTCTTCTTTTTTTTTTTTCTGGACGTCGTCCATCCGCTTCCTAATGAACTACACTGAGAACAAAAAATAAAAAGAAGAAGAACTAGTTGGAGTCAACTGATTCTACTTCTACCCAAATAAACTCAGTTCGGTCAATGTAAATTTAAATGACCAAAAAAAAAAAAAAAACAGACGGTTGAAAATATCTCGAATTTATACGAATGCGCACGCTTCGAAAGTACTTTCAACATTTAATATTCATCATTTTGATGAATGAAAATTATAATTATACACAGAAAAAAATTAAAGTGGACTTTGCGGAGTTTAAACAGATTTTTTTTTCTCCGCAACACAGAAGCTTTATTAAATTTTTGATGAAACAGAAATTAACGACAATTTATTGCTTACTTGGCATCATTTTTTTTTGTTTATTTCTAGTTTTAGAAAAAATACGTACAATAATAATGCGATTAAGATTTTGCAGCTTTATTTTGCGATACACGTTTTATTATTTTATCAGTGCCAAAAGGGTCATGTTGATTTGATTTTAAAGCTTTTTAAGACAAAATGAAATTTTTTTTCTTATACCGTATTTTTTCTCAGATTGACAAAGCTGTATTTTCTTAATTCTAATTTTATACTATTTTTTTTTTTCGTAAATTCGACAAACGTGAAAATTTAAAAACTACTTTTCATACTAAACAAAAAAAAATTCTTTTGAATAAAAAAGATTTGTCAAATTGACAAAGCGGCGTACTTCGAAAACTGGTATTCAGTTTTACAAAAAAAAATGTTTGCTGTGCAACAAGAAATATATTGTAATATTCGCAAGAGGGAAAGTGTTGAAAACAATTGTTGCTTCCTCATAATGGGATTTTAAATAAAATTTAAACAAATTAATAGTAAATAATAACTTTTGTTTCAATGTAAAAATTACAATTTCTTTTTGTACTTTCGACTGTAATACTAAAACTTTCAGAGATGAAGCCCCTGATTTATACTTCATATTATAAATTTACATTTATAATATAAATCATCTTATAATCACTATTTATAATAATAACCTGCAGGGCTTATAATAAGATGTTCAAACTTTGGAACAATTGCTAAGAAAATTAATTTACAATATAATTTCATGACAAATTATGACAAATAAATGAAAACTAGAGTCTTCCATTTATTTTTCAATGCACTTATTATACTTCCATGATATTTTACACAAACATATTGTTCTTAGCAAAAATCAACAAATTTGAATAGTTGTTGATAACTATTAAATCGATTTCGCAATAAATATTTATCAATTCAACTAAATTTTGCTTTTGATCAGCTGAATTCAGTTGGTATAAACTACTTCTTTTTTTTTCCGAAAGTACGTATCTCGTTTATCATACTCACACATAAGATATGTGGCGTTGAAGCTACGAAATATAGACATTCCAAAAAATTTTAATCCGATCTCGAAAGAGGGTTAAAAAATGTATTTTGGGATCTATACAATATATGAGAGATTAAGAAACGTGAATTTAAATAGGCGTCAGATTCTTGGGAGCCTCACTGTAAATCCAAGTGTGTTAGACACGTCTGTTCTTCTCTATCCTTAACATTCTAGTACATATTAACACACTTTAATTGCATTGAAAAATTCTATCTTGTCCATGTTAAAAATAACACACTTAAAATGTGTTAAAACGCACTACAATATTAAGGATAGGGAATAACACACTTAGGTACACACTGAAAAAAAAATGTCATTGATTCAAGAACAGTGATCATTGCGGGTTGCCAATGACATAAGCCATCAGTGCAACTTTATTTTCATTCTAACAATTATACATAAAATTAAACAAATGTCTAAAAAATTTCTACGAAAATGTGTTAATGTTTCAATTCCATATGTAATTGTTAGAATGCATACAAAGTTGTACTCTGAAAACTTATGTCATTGGCAGCTCGCAATGGTCACTGTTCTTGAATCAATGATTTTTTTTTTTCAGTGGAACATTTGGATTTGCAGTGCTTCGCTGAAAATCCACTTCTCGTGGGATACTCCAGAAGTACAGTAACTTTATACGAAATTTTCATATTCTCTTATGAAATTACAGTAGTGCTATAAAAATTTCGTCACAATTTTCGTATTCTGTACTGTAATTTTATATTGCACTTCTATATTAAATTTAAAGTAGCAGATTGTGAATTAAAACTATCCGTTTAGTACTTAAAAATGTCAGTGGATTATTTGAAGAGCGTGAAGATAGCTTGTGATTCAGGAGATATACTTTGAGAAGCTTCACCCGATCATGTAGCTTACCTGACGTTTTAAGGCTGTGCTATATTCGAGGCTGGCTTGGTGTTTGTCAAGCGCGAATCGAATATTTATGTATCTGGAAGTTCAGCCTTTGGAAAATGTGCTCCGATATCCGAGTCGATACTAACAAAAAGGCAGAAAAAAAGCACGAGATCGTGAGAAATCATTCAGATGGTTAGTCGTAATCGTAAAAATACGAGATACAGAGATGGCACTGCGAGAGAGTAGAGCGTTATACTTCCGTATCGTACACCAAGAACGCCTTTGCGTTCGAATGCACCCGAAACTGGAAAATGTAACAGAAGTAAAGAGAAATTGGAATATTCCTTTGAGAAGCGAATATTTCATCTATATTCCCTTAGCTCTGTCGAATATAGTTCGCATGTTATTTCAAAAATGAAATTTTCGTTCTCGTGTAAAAGGATTGACCTAGTTATTGGAGATTCTCTAACCGAACGTATCGTTCCTTAAAAACAAAAAGAAAACAGTGGATTCGATCGAGAATTGAACAAGTATTAGTCGTTTGTTCGTGAAACTGAAGCTAAAACTCTTTTCTGAGTAACTTAAGGCTTGCATTGAGCGAACAAAAAAATGTTAATTTTTTACAATTTGTTTTCTCATTGAGGAAGTTTTTTTTTTTTTGGCAACATTTTTTTGTTTTCTCGAGTTCGTTATGTCAGGACACATTAAATGCTCTAAAATATTGAGATGAGATAATGTGTGAAACGTACCAATTTCGGTGACGATTGGTAAAGACATTTGGATTTTATGGAAATTTTGAATTTTTCAAAAAATTTACATTTTTCTCACGTCAACTCCCACCAAAAAAATTCATCATTTTCTGGCATAGAAAAATTATGTTCACCGTTGTTACGTACCAAATTTGGTGACAATCGATAAAGACATTCGCATTTTATCGAATTTTTCGAAAATTTTATGTCCGCAGAAAAAGATATTATAAACCTTTGAATAATTGAAAGTTCTACTTTGCATTGTTTTTTTTTTTTCATTAAGATTCTGCAACATTCGTAATTCATGAATCATCTTTTATTACACCGTATCTTTTCAGTAAGATGTAAAAATTGCGAAAATAAAATTCTGTTGCACAGGTGATTTATTCACTGTTGTAAAAAAGTATTTTTTTTACAAAGACAAAAAAAAAACATTTTTTCTACGAAAAAAAAGTGGCACCAAAAAAGAAAAGAGCTTCAAAAATATGTCACTTATGAAAATGTTTCGTTCATTTATGTGTTTGTCAGGTGGTAATTTATGTTGCAAAACTTTTTTCACTTCATCAAGAATTTTCCACCAAATATCCACTAAAAGTTTCAAATTTTTTAAATAATTGAATTCATCGAGTGATGCAAAGAAGCGCATGTAAGACGGAAAATTGAATTATCGTTATAAATAAAAATACCGGCGTATTTTTTTTATAGCTGAGCGAGAGAGGTTTATTGAATAAAAAATCTAATTTATCCAATCAAGCATGCCACAAGTAGTTTGGTTAAGAGTTAGCGTGCTTACGGCTTCAGGTTCACGCGGAATGCTAAGACTTTTCTTAAGTTGTTAATGCGGGCGCGCGATAATCGTCGAGACGTTTCCTTGACGAGAAATCCTATCGCTCGCGGGTGTCTCTTCTCTGATGAAACGAAATCGAATTTTTAACGGTGTTGGCAGAAACAGAGAGATAGACAATAGACATAGTCGATGTCCTGGCAGATCACCGCGCACTCAAAGCAAACAATTGTTAGTAAAAAAAAAAAACCAAGAAAGAAAAAAAAAAATTTAACTCTACGAATGATTCACTCGATAAAGAATTCATAGACAGACATCAAATGCGGAGTGTTCCACTTCTATTGACAATGCAATTCGGAACGCTTTTACCTTTGGCCACCGTACAAGAAGTAAATTGAATTTTGTGCAGTTTTAACAAAAAGTTTTTTTTGTCCGCAAGCGTATTTTATAATTTGTTTAAATACGTCAAAAATCCGTTAAAAATATTATATTCTTATATTGACCGAAACATATTTTTCTTATTTTTACAAATAACAATTTTCAAACTAAAATTCATTTGAATTTCATTTCTTTTAAAACCATCAAATCGATCGAGTTTGTCAATTATTTTGTTGATACATTTTTTTTTGCTGTACAAAATTATTCCTTCACATTGTATATTGTATATTATATTTCACGCCATAGAGTTACTGCAATATGTATGTGAATCAAAGATCTAAAGCTTATCTTGTTGGGCTATATCGATTCGTTTGCTCGATAGCTGCCGAAGTCAACGGAATGTTGTCCCGAGCGTAGGAATGATGAAATACAACGTAAGACGAGAGAGCAACGGTGCGGCTAAAGTAAATACGAATAGAAGATGAGACGGGTTTCGTTACAATGCCTCGTATCCACTTGTCAACCCGAGGTGTGCGGTAGATATGGTTGGCACTAGTTAGACAAAGGACCCATTCGATCCGTTCTTTGTCGCGAGTGTGTTTCACTGAATTTTCAATAGACTTTCGAGAATTCGTGTGAATCGAGATAGAGTGCAAACCAATCTGGATTCCTCGAAAGAAAAATCGATATTAGGAAAACGTCGATAACATTGCAGCGGGGCTACGATAAATCGCACAAATGGAAAATAATTTCTCTTGTTCAGTATATTCAGAAAGTTGGAACGTTTTGATTTAAAATAGGCTGAAATAGCAAAAAAAAAAAAAAAAAAAACCAATTTCAATTCGAACAAATGGAACTGAATAATAGAAAAATGTCACAGCCACTCACAGACGTTCACGAATATTCACGGACATCCATAAATGCTCACAGGTACTAACAGACATTCACAAACATTTACAAACACCTATTCTTACACACGCAAACACTTATAAACACTTACAAACACTTGAAACACTTACTAACACTTACTAACACTTACAAACACTTACAAACACTTACAAACACTTACAAACACTTACAAACACTTACAAGCACTTACAAACACTTACAAGCACTTACAAACACTTACTAACACTTACTAACACTTACAAACACTTACAAACACTTACAAACACTTACAAACACTTACAAACACTTACAAACACTTACAAACACTTACAAACACTTACAAACACTTGCAAACACTTGCAAACACTTGCAAACACTTACAAACACTTCCAAACACTTCCAAACACTTCCAAACACTTCCAAACACTTGCAAACACTTCCAAACACTTCCAAACACTTGCAAACACTTCCAAACACTTACAAACACTTCCAAACACTTCCAAACACTTCCAAACACTTACAAACACTTGCAAACACTTCCAAACACTTCCAAACACTTCCAAACACTTGCAAATACTTACAAACACTTACAAACACTTCCAAACACTTACAAACACTTACAAACACTTACAAACACTTACAAACACTTACAAATACTTACAAATACTTACAAACACTTACAAACACTCACAAACACTCACAAACACTCACAAACACTTACAAACACTGACAAGCTACTACCAAAAGTATAGAGGTAACGATATTTCAAAAATGCTAATGAAAATAAAAAATGATGTAAAGTAGAACTTTGCACGTTGCTTCCTCATTAAATCTCATTTTTCAAAAAGTTTCCTACAATTGTTACAATGTAATTGTACATATATAATCGTGCCCATAATTATATAAATCGTCCGACGATTTCATTTCATATAGATTTAGTAACATGTAGACTAACACAAATTATTGAATCCTTAATACTCATATTTTTATTACCTTAATAATACGCAGTGCGCAGTCATATATGATTGTATATGATCATATATTGCACAGTCGACACACAGAATAGATCTCATATACAATCCTATATGATCATATCTGTTTATATATGACATGGTAAACAGGCAGTTTTGGTGTTATATATGGTCATATATAGGGTCATATATGCCAATGTATATATACATATAAAGTTATATACGCTCATATACATTTGTATATGGATCCACATACAATCATATATGCGCTAAAAATGGGCGATATATAGTTGTATATAACTATATATGATCATATCTGTTCATATATGACATCGCAAGCTGGCGGTTTTGGTATTATATATGATCATGTATACCACTGTATATGTACATATAAACTCATATATGCTCATATATGTTTCCATATACAATGATATATTACGTTATATACAATTATATATAATTATACACAACTATACATGAAATTATATACAATTATATATGATTATATATGAACCGTTTTTCCCGGGCAAACACTTACAAACACTCACAAACACTCACAAACACTCACAAACACTCACAAACACTCACAAACACTCACAAACACTCACAAACACTCACAAACACTCACAAACACTCACAAACACTCACAAACACTCACAAACACTCACAAACACTCACAAACACTCACAAACACTCACAAACACTCACAAACACTCACAAACACTCACAAACACTCACAAACACTCACAAACACTCACAAACACTCACAAACACTTACAAACACTTACAAACACTTACAAACACTTACAAACACTTACAAGCTACTACCAAAAGTATAGAGGTAACGATATTTCAAAAATGCTAATGAAAATAAAAAATGATGTAAAGTAGAACTTTGCACGTTGCTTCCTCATTAAATCTCATTTTTCAAAAAGTTTCCTCTACGAGGAAGCCAAAATTAATAAATAAACTTGCTCATAGAGGTGGCTTTGTTAAAAATGAGATTCAATGAGGAAGCAACGTGCAAATTTCTACTTTGCATCATTTTTTAAATTAATACAGTTCAAAAATTAGTTCAACTTGGACATTGCACAATGCTTACTTGTCTCCAGTTTTCACAAAGCTTCCTCGAAGAGGAGACCAAAATTGGCAACCTCATTATCTCGTAGAGGTAGCTCTGTAAAAGGTGGAAAATGAGGAAGTAAAATGTGCAAAGCCCAACTTTGTCATCCTTATTTTCTCAATTCTTTAATCTTGAGTACAAAAATGATGTTCCTTATGTGACACTTTTTTTACGAAACTTATTTCTCATTTTAAGAAAAATGAAAAACGTTATTTCTCTGTTGGAGAAATATGTAATTATCGTCCAGTGAAATGTAGTGCTCGGGTGTAATGACAGATATACAGTTGATGGTATACCAAGAGTGCCATTTATCGCGTGCGATATTATTCTATTTTTCTGGAGCCCGAGTCGCCGCTCGTTACGGAGCTCTCTCTCTCTCTCTCTCTCTCTCTCTCTCTCTCTCTCTCTCTCTCTCTCTCTCTCTCTCTCTCTCTCTCTCCCGCGCCATGTTCAGATAATATATATTCATAATCCGTGAACTTGCGCTCTATATTTCGCGCACGTACCGCACAATGGTACACATAGAATATTATATAGTAAGTACCATAGCCATTATACTGCAACCTACTTTATATCTCCGAATTGCGTGTGTTTCTGGCAGAGCGGCGTACTACGTCCCAAGCGAAATGTACTTCGCCCTGTAAACTCACGTGTATATATATATTCAACTCTGTAGGCGAAACATTGAAAATCCGACTTGTATACTACTGGCATTATTCGACCGCACGCAAAAGAGGCCCACAGAACCAAATGTCGACGAGTAATTTAATCTCGGTTGTATATTGCTGGTTAGACTAATTTCGCCCAATTTTCAACCACAATGATCCAATATAGTGGAGACCTTGGCTACTTTGTGACACAGAGGAGCATGTGACTCTCGAGTTCGCGGACGCTTTATTGACAGAAAAAATTCTCATTTTTTAAATAAAAATTCAGTGCCGTGAAAAGTATCATTCCAATGCTACAAGAATTTCTACCCAGGCATAAACAAAACTGTAAAAAAGTAAAATGTATTTTAAGCATACAAAAGTAACCTGCACCTGTTCCTATTTATTGCGTGATATTATAAAATGACAAGCTTTCGTGGCTAAACTAATTGCCAGGTACTTTTGTAAGTGTTTGTAAGTGCAATAACACAAATTTAAATTCAATAATTACAATGAAAATGTATTCTTCTGTAATAAAGCAAAAATATCGATTCTCGGGGTTTTTCCTATGAGTGCTACAAATTATACAATATTTTTTTTTAAATGAAATTTTTTTGACATGAAATTGTTCGTAAAGATGTTCTGATCATGGGAAACAATACTCAGAATCCAAAATATAAAATAGTAGAGGATAAAAATTTAATTAAAAAAGAATTAAAATTTTTTCAATAAAATGTTTTCATCAACTTTTTAATAACTTTTTGGGCATAACTATTATTCTAAATCAATGTTCTTGGTATTCTCAATGACATTGATTTTTTTTTTTCAAAATTTTTCTCTCCTAATAAAACACATAAATTTCTTCGTTCTTTTGTCGCGTACAACATTAATGACGATGCTGTTTGCGCGACATTGTAATTATTGGATCCTGAAATCCAGTTGTGCCAATTTTCGACGGTGCGAAAATTGGCGCGAGAGTGCGTGGTACGGATGAGGCACCAAAGTGGAGTGGATGAGGGTGAAACGGTGCGATGGGCCTGGTGAGAATCGCCGGTGGTCGTCGACGTGAAAAAATACAGTGCGTAAAAAACGGCTTATACCCTCTCACGTTTTTTTTTTTTTTACCCAACGTGTCCCAAATAAAAGTGCGAGGTTTTGTAGCCCCGAGGCGACTGTTTCGCCTGCCTGTGCGGACCCTATCTTTGTTTTTCTGCTGCTGGTGTGTTACTGCTACTCGTTTCGTAATCAGCAGGCGGAAAGGACGGAATGAGAGGGCATTTATAGTTTGTGAGCGTTGCAACTGACAAACACGCGGCATAGAAGGGCATTGTGCTTTCTCGGGCCTTGTAACAAAGCAAGTCATAAATAGGGCTACAGTGTTCAGCATCATTTGAATGACGATATGCGCGAATTTGTATTCCTTTTTATATACATATTTTCGGACGGAACCATCATGAGACTTCCCCAAAATGTTTTTCAATTTGGTCCTCTTGATTTTTGTAAGTTGTATTAAAACACCGTTAATTATTAAATAATCTTATTAATGATTCACAAGTAAATGTTTTACCAATACAACATTTTTATACATAACTGACGTTTTTTTAATTTTTATTCGTTGCTGCTAAAAAAAAATTTCAAATTTTAATGAAATTGTATTCTCAGGTTACGAATGCGAGCTAACCTTTTACTGTGGAATAAAAATATTTTCAACGCTGCAACAATCCTATGTAACAATATCTTGGGTTGTTGTGCAACAAAATGTAATTATCGCTTACAAATGGGGAAATAATAAAAATATATATATGTATTTATATATCGTATAATGGGACATGTGAAAACGTGTTTATACTGACGTTGTTTGCTTCTGTAATTTGACTAGCTTTTCAGAGTAGGACTTTCCAGGATGATAGCGGAATAAAGGGAAATAGAGACGTGCTGCAAGAGACGTCGTGTTGCACTGTGGCATTCTCGAATTGCGATCTCTATATGTTAGCATGATTTTGCTCGCACTACCGGCTTTATGCATTCATATACATATGTTCGGGGCGTATTTCTCCAGCAGTTATACGCTGCCTCGTTAACGATACTTATGTATGGCAAATACTCGAGTCTCTCCGTCTCTTTCAGAATTTATATATATATATGGCTTTTGTAAATAAGAACCACGGATGTATTTCTATGTATGCCTATGTTAAAGTAAACATACGTATACATAGGTAGACTAAACCACTGTGTGAGACGATTATTGACGTATTGTTAGTGGTACATAACGCTTGGATGATGATTGTTCGAGGGTTTATACGCTTTGTGTAGTTTCGGATTGATGAAACCCTGAATTTTCATCGGTGTACCTGGCGTTATTCATACGAAACGGTCTCACCCACGAAATTTCATCCGACAAGCTCAATTTATCGTTCAAATGGATATAACGCAACCGCGAGATTGTACATCTCCGATACAGAGGTTCGAGTGAGATCGGAGTTAGAGGGAGACACAGGCCAAATGTTTTGTATTATGTGTTCTATCCAATCACGCGATAACCCGCCGTTAACGACGAAACCGTGCGTGTGTGTCACTCGGTCCGATAGAATTTTGCCGGAGGGCAGCCCAACAGCGACAGCGATTTTCTCTAGTAACGTTGCAGCGAGAAATACACTAATATCAATGACTCTCCACGAATACGAGTGTACCAATGATATTTCACCATCATTTTGGTTAGTCATTCCGGGACGGTTTCCCGGGATGGTGGATACTGATTAGCCGTGATATCACATCAGGCGGTGTTAAGGAAATTTTATTACTCAAGACCCTGTTGAGATGTTTGGCAATACTGAAGAAACACTGGCTTTGATCTTTTCCCAGGTATATTAAATTTTTAGTGTTGTTGCAATTGTAAAATCAATACGAATAGACTCTCTTATTTACATGAGGGTTATTAAGCTTAGTCAGTATAAGAGCTGCTATTCTGTTTACGAGAAACAAGTGGTTGATTGGCCACCTGGCGGTCGCCAACGGAACTGTCTCGGTTCACGCGTTGTATGACGAACTGCTTGTGCCCTAAAATGGTAATGTAAACTAAGCTATAAATGTTTAGGTTCTTCCGTCCAAGAGACGCAATTTTCAAGTATTTCATGTTTATTTAAATTATACGATCACTATGATCTCTGTTAAAAGGGAGACAACAGAACTCTTTCGGTCCAGGCCTCGAATCTCATTTGGATCATTGCATCCTATTCGGGCTTAGCAATGGTGGCAGTAAATCTGGATTACCTAATTTCGTGATCTAAAGCTGCGCTATAGTAAACTCTTTAGGTCTCAATCAGACTTGCTTGATCAGGTACCCGGTAACAATGCCTTTTCAGACAGATCTGACAACATCTATACGGGAAGATGTGGAGTGAAGTATAGAGCCGTAGCAGCGTGCACAGTACATTGTCGTATTTAGCTAGTTGCTATGCTTGTATCCTAATGTATAACATTCAGTAAATTCCGTACTCCTCTCTGTCTCTCTCTCAGCACTTACCCCTCACCCCATCCAAAGGGAATTTCACGTCAACCGTTTTCTTTGCCTCTACGGGTTGGTTCTCTCTAAGCGCGGCAAAGCATACCAGTAGAGCAACACACAGGGAATATAACCGAAAGCCAGGAGCGGCACGTAACGTCGTTTAATCTTCATTCCACTTTGTGACCAGAATACTTAATACACGGTGAGTGCGGACACAGTTTAGTTCGAGACCTGGCGCTAAATACTCCCCAGCTATTTTCCCTCCAATTACGTACTTCTGGGAGAGAGCCACGCGTTGCAGTCTCCCTCCCTAACAGCCTCCAACCATTCGCAGTCGTGCTACTCCCATCCCCCATTCCCTACCCCTCTCCGGACACTTTCTACTTTTGTTAGAATCCCTCGCGCTCTCGAGACCCACGCTAGCACTCTCTTTTTCAATGGCCGTTCGCGCATAACGTTCCGTTTACTATGCCATTCACTATTTCAACAGAACACTTTTTTTCTCTCTCCTTCTCACTCTCGCTCTCTCTCTCTCTCTCTCTTTACCTGGCTCACCAGATCTACTCAGGACATCCTCATTTAACCCTCACGGAACTTCACTGCAATGACGATAATACTTGCTAACCCTATTACGATAATAGTAGTGGCAATAGTCGTTGACGTTACAATGAATATATTATACGAGTCATTTTTATCGACGCCGAACACTTCATATATCTCGGAATTTAGAAGCCGTGGGAGGAAATCGATGGTGACCTCGAGTTTTCGTTACTGCGGGCATAACTGTAACTACCGGGACCAGCTGGATTGACGCTCGCATATAAAACATTTCGTTTTACTACGCTCGATTTTTCTATATATACTTCTCTTCCATGTTCCTGGTGAAGTACCTCCTTTTGACTTGAGAAACTTGCGGTAATGGTAGTTTACGGCTAACGCTCTCAGCGTACGTACTCGTGATGGTGAAATTAATATTTTTTACGGCAATAGTTTTTACGACCTGGTACAAATAGAGCGTATTATAGATGAGACCAAAGTGCAGTTACAAAGTTCACTTGAAATTTACTATTAAGGTTTGATTAACTATTTGATATCGATGGTATGTAAATTGTTCAATTTGTATCAATTTTACAAATTAGTATTGAACGTTATTTTCGCGATTGCGTAATTGGATGCGGGTTCAAAGAATCTCCTAATATGTATGAGGCATTCCAATGAAAAGTGAGTTAACTCACTTGAAAATCAATGAACTCTTTTTGTTGTAAACCGAAATTGAGGTGGCCCACGACGCGTTGAATGCTCGTATACGCGTCGCGCAATCTTAATCCGATTATATTAAAATGCGCAACCAACGAAACGGCTATAAGTACACAGTTAGTCCCTATCGAGATAATGAAATATAAACGCAGCCTGATTCGCTAACGTACGTGACTCAAACAGGGAGATATGGCAACTTGGATTAGAAATTGGAATGTGCTCGCGTGCGATTCTCATTACCGAGTATACTCGACATATCCCTCGGTGGATAACTATGGCACAGCGTCGCGAAGCTTTAAACTTGTCCCATTAGTAAAATATACATATAACAATTGCAATATATGCTATATACGTATATGCGATACCAGAGAGCGGAGTATCGGTTAAATATTCCAAGATTGTGGTGTACATCGTTCAGGGGTAAATCGGTCGATTACAGACAACTATTATCGTTGGAAGCCTCCGGTGCAGTCGACCATTACAATTGTCAGAGTGAAATATGCTATTCCGATGGTAGATTCCGAGACAGTGGAAAAGGAGGAACCCGAAGGGATAAATGGAGAAATCGAATATCGGATAAATATAAAACCACAAATCGTTCGAGCAACCCAAAGGTTGCTAGGGATTATTCTGGATGGGGAAGTCTTGGAGCTTGGGAATCGAGGGAGTATTATAGGTATAGGTGTATCGCGAGAGCGTATAAAGGGCATTGGAGAAGTTCTTGTATCTTGCGCGAAAGCACTTCGAGTGCCTGTTTTTGATCCTGTTTTTGATCCTCGACTTCACAACGGGCTTTTAACCAATTGAGAATTATCCTGGGAGGTATTTAATGCAATTCCGAGCTTTTGAGCTTTGGGGTATCCGAAGGCGCACAGAGGGATTAATGCATCGGGAGGCAATTATATTACAGGCAATTCGATTTCAGTGAAAGCGAACAAACGTGGGCAGGAGAGCATCAAAGAATATTGCGCTTTTAGGCAAAAAAGCCCCGGTTGTCTGTAGGCTGAATTGAAAAAAATTAAATGGCCTGTGACGGGCGGCGTTGATTGAAAATTTGGCGATTTAACGAGTTTTGCTTACATAATAGAACTGCGGCTCTTTGCCAGGATGCGATTGTAGAGTTTTGCTTGAATCTACCCAAAGCAGTAGCAAACAAGGCCTGCAAGGTGCAACTTTGCATATTGATTCCTCATTATTTTTCAGCTTTTGGATGGTACGGATTTGGGTGGATCATATAAAACATACACAGACATTTTTTAAGAAACCTACTTTTATGGATGGTTTAGGCAATATCAAAAATACCCTAAATTTCGAGACGTCTTTTTGTATTCACAAAATAACATGAAGTATTTAAAAACTATTGCAATTAATGAAAAATCGAAAATGGAAAACAATATGAAAAACTTTGGAGGACCTAAGTGATTTAAAAGTGATCGCAGTCAACAAGATATCGAAAATAGACAAGTTTACTGGAAGTAAAGTAAAGTAAAGTAACGAACTAAAATTACCAAAAGCGATTGCAATCGATAGAAACGCGAGAGTAGACAATAATTTAACAGAACCTAGAGACAACTTATAGAGCCTAATGATTCAAAAGTGATCACAATCTACAAAGAACCAAACTTTTTTCATTTTGATCCACCATATTAGTCCCGGCATTTTTTATTTCTGAATTTTCAATCCCGATTCGTATGTATGTTTTGCTTCGCCAGTATTTTCCAATTCTCAACAAGTCACTTTAAATTTTTTATTTATTTTTAATTTTGATTAAGGGGAATATGTGCTTTTGGATTTTTCAGACAATTAAAAATATTGTGACATTACAATCGTTCTCTAAGAGGGAGCAAAAGTAAATTGTGTTTTACAGAGAAAGAATAATATGCAAATAAGAGTGAGAGCTCGTTAATAATTCAATAGTAAATATATCCAACAATCTAACCCAGGTAAAAAAAAAATATATGATCAAAGACAGATAGGAAAAAGCTAGAAAAATGTCACTTTAAATTCACATAAACTCAATCTTGAAAAAAAAGTAACAGCCATTTTTCGCACCATACAGTTTTGAATAAAAGCTTGCCAGAAAAAGAAGAAAAAAAAAAGGAGGATGGGGTTTTGCACCGAGACGAAAGAAGTTTGAGAGCTGGACACATCCAGCGAGGCGAGGGCTTTGGCTTATTCAACGAGCACGGAGCGAGCGCATAGGGTGAATGAGAAAAAGGGAGAAAAAGAGAGTGACGTTTAACCTACGGCTGAGTGACGAACAATTTTATGCCTCAGAGCAGAACCAAGATTAAATAATGAATCGTACTGCGTAGGCATACGGGTTTGCGACTGAGTGGAATATGGATAAAGCTCTTGGAGGGTGAGGTTTCGTTTGGCTATTTCTGTTTCTCCTTCGTTCGCTTCTCAGCCCTCGAGCCCTCGATTTGGCACCCCTCAGGAAAATTAGAAGCTCTACTCAGAGAAATCGTAGAAATCCTTGGCAACTGTTGAATAAATTATTGTTATGTCATTCCGAAATTGAATATGCAGTATTTTTAAATTGATATAAAAGATATAAAAGATTGTTTGAACAATAATCTCCAGGGATTTTCAAACGTAGCGTTGCTATCTTTGGAAGTAAATATAATGACGCAAAAATAAAATTGTAATTGTAGAACGTAACATTATTTGTTTGTACTTGTCGTGTGGTGTTTTTGTCATATTTGAAAGACAATTTTTTTTTTTCGTGATTTTCAACTGTTTCGATCACCTCCAGGAAAAGAGCTGCAAATATTATTTTTCAATTTCCCATTGGAGAATCATTTTTAATCGCTAAAGAGGGCTTTCGGATGAATGGCGTGTTGCGTAAATAAGAAATTGATATTTGTGTGTGCTGTCGAAGGTTTAAGTACAAGTTTATTGATCGCAATGCAGCAATATGTTCGTGTCGCTTTTATTAGCGATAATATTATTTCTATAAAGCGAAATCATAAAGAAAATATTGCTTCATCTTTTCTCTAGGTAAGCGAGCTTTTTTGTCGACGTAAAAAAAAATATATGTGCATCGATAGTTTAAGCTACAGGGGAAATAAATATATATATATCTGTAAAACGATGAAGATGCAGCATCACATAAAAGCAGGTACAGAAGCAAATGCAGAGTATAAGATGGATTTGTGTAATTTATTCGAGAAGAAAATTTCCAACGAACCGACGTTGTGAAGAAAATGTTGGCGACGAAGACGCCGACCATTAATCGTCTTTCCCGGCACTTCTTGGTTCCTCGCTGTCGTCTGAGTGGAATCACTTTCGCAATTAGAGGCAATGAGTTTGCCTGTGGTATATTATGTACACGGAAATACAGATATATATATATATATATATATATATATATACCTATATGCTTATGAAGTCATGTATCAAATATACATATAGCTATAATAATATGTGACTCTTGGACGAGGACTCATTTGGCCCCGTATTGGTGTATTAGACCCTCACTTATTAAGAACCATGTCTCTCGCTTTTGGAATACTAATTACAAGACGGAGTCGGTAAAGTAAGTTTGCTTCTCTCACCCTAGAAACCATCGGTCTTAGCTCAATTCCTCACACCCTCTCTTTCTCTCTCTCTCTCTATTTCCCTTCCTCGCGGCTGGTTCATTTGTCAAATAATAAATTTAATAATGCGACAGTTGCAATAAAGCGATGGCAATCAAGTAACGAACTTCAAAACATCGTCACGCCCCATACAGTGCAGAATATGGCAGAAATATTGCGGAAATGTTTCCCCAGGTTTCATCACAATCATCTCACGTTTTGCATTTGCGTTCGCCATATTGAGTGGACCATTTTGAATTTATATGTTGTGAATTGGCATTCGAAATGAGTGGCCTGAAAAACCACCAAGCAACGAGATTCATGCGATTCAAGTCAAATTTTGCATTTCTTTCCGCCATTTTGATTTTCTACATTTTCATCTCAAAAACCCTCAAGTTCCAATATTCATCGAAATCAAGTGACTTTCTTGCACCTTCGTCCGCCATATTGGATTCACGGTATTGAATTTCGGAATTTTTACTCCAAATTCGGATTCAGCTACTCGTAAAAAACATCGATTACCAAATTTCGCAAAAATCGTTCGAGTCAATCGCAAAATAATCGGTGTGCGCCATATGTGGCGTTAATACCACTCAAGGGGTTAACTGTGTTTTTGATCTAAAGTACTTTAGTATGGAAATTCAAACCAAAAGGTCAACTTCTTCTGTTGCTTTACTTGAAATATTTTTTTTTTTAAGTTAGTAAAATCCTATTTTTTAGTGCTTTTTTTATTAAGAATAATGTAAAACCTATTACACCGGCAAAGTAAAAAGAATGAAATGAAAAAAAATCTACTTATTAATTAGACGTTGAAAGTATTGTATTTTCCATAATGTTTATTGTTATCACAGGTATAGTTATAGATATATATTGCCACAATAACATAGAAAGGCCATTTACAAAAACAAAAACCTATTTGTTCAGAAAATAAAAATTATTACATTAGTTTTATTAAACATCTCTAGTTTAAACAGTCTTGGGACAACTGTCATTTGCCATTAGTATGTAGGGTGAAAAAATAACATGAGCAATAACACGAGTTTCCGGGCGGACACTAACGGTTGAAAACGCCTTGCTTTTTTTGGTGAACAAAAATTAAGAATACACTTGACTCGCTTCTTGAGATGTATTTCCTTGAGCTAATTCCAATTCCGTCGTCAGATTTTATTTTCACGCAAGTGCGGGACCGGAAATGAGCAAAAGTCAGTCGGCGAACTTTTGATTCGACTAATTTTCTAGGCTTTCCAAAGGGTTATCGAAAAATCTGAGTCGACCACCGTGATCAGGAGATCGAAAAACTCAATCCCCCAAGCTCATAATTTTCCACTTTTGATACCGTATAATCAGCCTAGGCGTTTTCGACCGTCAGTGTCCGTGCGGAATTCGAGTTTGCGGTCGGACACTAACGGTCTGTGATTGGCTAACTCTAGTTGCTAATATAACTTCAATCAACGTCAATTTTGGACGTAGAAAATTTTGACCAGAAACTTTTTTGTTCAGCTCGATCTATCTTGGCCCAAAAATACTATATTCAAGATATATCTTCATATATATATAACCCAGCTATATAATTTATATTTTTTCTAATACCTATATACATACATGCAAAAATATATTACTTATGCATAGTATATACACCGAATACCTAGTCTGTGAGCGTTGCACGAGACAGACGAGCTGGACGCTCCGAGATGGCCGCTTCCACTAAACTCCCGTAGTTCTCGAGTCTCCGCGGTGTGGCGTCGCGCGCGAAACGCTCTCACAGTAGTTCGGCCGTACTGTCGAGCACATAACACGCGGGCAAAACGCTTGCTTTGCTGTCGCGGTATGATGAGAAGCAACAGTAACGGGCTTAACTACTTCACGGTTTTCACCCACGACTATGTCAGTAAAAAAGTAATATGTACCTGGCAAGGGTATAAAAAGATAGATAATTGGCACGGTCTCAGATGTGCTACTGAAATAGTAATTATCCATCCCCTACAAAAAGTAGATCTTTTATTTTCATAGTCATCTTTTGGTATAATTGTAGAATATTTAAATGTATCTTTATATCTAATAAAAGCCATATGATTTAAATCCTGTTCTTTCGTTCGCTTTGTTGTGACGCCAATCGTACAGTATCCGAGACATTTTCAGGATTCCGAATACGTTGACATTATCGTCGACTGAACGGATGAGACCGTGCTACATTAATTAAGACGAAACGTATATTAATATAACGGGTTTAATTAATATAAGCTGCCAAGTAATGGATTTTCCGTGTAATATTGCAGTATCTCATTATCTCACTGCAATTCGTAATTGCCGTATTATGCGAAAAAAAATTATCCGCGTAGAGGATTTTCCTGTGTTTATGCTGCAGTGCCGAATCATCTTCGTTATTCTCTATATTTATTTGTATAATTTTACGCTAGAAGCACTAGAGTGAAAGCCGGATATTCGTGAAAAAGAAAAAAGCAGACACACACACGACAAAACAACATACACAAATATTACAGTGGAAAATAATGTAGTGACTCTCGTCTGTAAATATACACGGGCAGAAAGTCCTGATAAAAATTATAATATATTTTGTAGAAAGTATCATACATTTTTACTACATGGAGACTACCAGCAATATTCTGGCAAATATTTATGAAACTAAACAAACTCCGATCTCTGAACTCACAGTTCAAAAGGGTTGTATTATTGCGGAATATTTTGGTTGACAATTAATATTAACGTTAAATTAAGTTTTCAACAGATATTGTTGAAAACTTTTTCTTCTGAAATTTCATTTGCTACAGAAAAAAATTATCGCCTCGTTACTTTTGTAATTGCATGATATTTATTTATTTGTTTAGCCAATCCAAAAGTTGGAAATACATTCTTTCATTAAGTTTTCTATTTCATGTGGAATAATTTTAGAATAGCAAAATCACAAGACTGTAGAAAATGAATATTTTCTGTCAGTGTTTAAAAAACCATTAAAAAAAAACCCCACGTTGTAAAAAATATTGCATAAACGTTTCCAATATTTCGACACATTTAAGCGTCAAGGTACATTTTTTATTTTGTCATACATTGTAGAGAACGATAAAAATTGAATCACGTCATTCAGATTTAAAAATTGTTTATTTTGTTTTTATTATTTATTTAATTAGTTACTGTAATATTCTACAACATTATTCAGTAATATTTTTATAATATTGCATATGCAATGATATTTCAGCGAAAGTTGCTACACTTTAATATTATTTTTAACAGGATTCAATTGGCATATTTGAAAGGAAATATTTCTAGAATATTTTCGAAATTTAAGAAGACCTCGCGTCCGTTTAGCAGTGACACTGCACTTGAGTCTGTCTTTACCACATTAACCAGACTCGCACGTGTACGCATATATGAGTTTCCGGATTTCGAGATGTACGGAACAGCGTTATGATTGAATAATTGATTAAGGAAAGCAGCAACCCTACATCACAAGGTAACGTACCTTGATACGTATATTATCGAGGCAGCACACGAGAGGACAGAACTTGAACCGGCGTGTTACTTGCCCCATGTACCCTCTGTGATCCATACGAGCGCATACTACACAACCCGGTAATACTATATATCTCTATGCAATGCATATATGGGGCATTCCACGGCTAATCGACAGTCTGGGTATGACCCTAATTTTTTTCTCCTTTTGAAATTTTCCAGGGCAACATGAAAAAGCGTTGCAGTTTTTTTTTCAGATTTTTACGAAAATTGTTTCTTTTGTAACCACCTAAAAGTTGGTTTATCAAAAACAACGTCGGAGATTTTTTTTTGATTTTTTAGAGTAAATTCTTTGTTCAAAAACCAAATTTTTGAGACTACTCCGAAAATGGGGGTGAGCCTAAGACAGCAGTTTAAAAAAAAAATCTGAATTCACAAAAAAAGTTGGATCTCTCAAAAACTACATTCACGATTTTTTTACAAACTTTCACCGCGAATTATGTGTTCAAGAATGAAATGTTTGACATCATTTGTAATTTGATTATGAAATTGTTGAAAATATAAACACGCAGTGGACGGTGTTTTCATATGACGCCCATCTTCGGAATCATGTCAAACATCTAATTCTTGAACAAAGAAATTGTCATCAAAGTTTTGAAAAAGCCGTAAACGTAGTTTTTGAGAAATCCAATTTTTGTGATGTAAACTTTTATTTTGTTATTTTTTAACCGCTGTCGTAGACTCACGTCCTTTTTCGGCGTAGTCTGAAAAATATTGTTTTTGAACAAAAAATTTATCGTACAAATTTCAAGCAAATCGTTGACGTAATTTTTGTGTATTCATATTTTGGATGATTATAATAACAAAGTTTTCGAAAAATAGTGAAAAAAAATTCTGGAGCACTTTTTCATACGATATCCCAAAACGATAAAAATATATGAGAATCACGATCCGGCCGATTAGCCGTGGAATGCCCCATATATATATATAGCAAATACATATAGTGGGGAGGGTTCGTTCGATCGGCACTTGACAGCATAGCCATAAACTGAAGCGGACACGAGCAAGCACGTACTAACATCAACCTACGGTAATATGGCAAATTATACTGTGAGCATGAGTCTAATCATACAACGCGAGGTATTGCTGGACCTCATTCTAGGCAGCTCAGCAAAATCGACCACGATTGGATAAGGCGAAAGCAGAGACATGACGATGTGTGACGATAAATAGATTTGCTGATTGATTACAGCCCTAATTATTTATGCTTTGACACGTCTTAGGAATTGTTCAGTTCTCGTTGACGGATTTTAACAATACGATTCGAAATTAGTCTTAAGGTCGTCGGATCAACTAAATAATTCACATTTCCAGTGTGATTGTGATTTCTCCAGCGTGAACTGGAATTAAGAATTTTTGTATAAGTGTCAAAATTAATTTGATCTAACATCGTAAGTCCGATTTACGCTTTTTCAATTATATGACGTTCTCATTATCTCTTTTTCACTCGACATTGTTGAAAATGTTTGGAACTTTACTGTAGCGTTTTTTAAAGTTTTTATACACTAACGGTAATATTAAATACATTATATACACGTATGATTTAAAATTCCTGTATTTTACATGAAATTTCTCAAGTTCTTTATAAAATCACCAGTAATGACATATGTAATTTCCAAATTTTCATCATTTTCGTATGCGGAATGGTAATTTTTAAGCAAATATTACAATGCACACTTCTTCATTAAACGTAATATACAAGTTTATTATGAATAAAAACTTCCGGTTTTGTGCTGCAAATTTTCAGTGAATTTCGTTAACAGTGTATAACGGACTAGGAGTCCCAATTTCCGACTCGGACCCTGTCAGGATTTGTTCCGGTTTCCCTCAATGGGTTGTCCGGCTTGGAATTCGAATAGATCCCGAATAGTGTCTTCCCTTTATCAGTTGAACTTTACTACGCAATTACAATTTCATCATTTAAAAAAAAATTAAATTAAACAAAATTTGTTTAAAATTAAATTAAAAAATAAAGAAATTAAATTATTGCAATTAACATTTCGGAGAAATTTGTGGCTTTGAAACTGATACAATTTCAATGTTAAGTATCAATTCAAAAGACACTATTATCAGAATCGTAAAGATTAAAACAATTATTACAATGAGAATATTTATGCTCAACATATATGTCGTGGTAAATAAATCAATATAAAATACATATACACATAATGATAAAATTTGAAAATAATGCACATTTTTTTTTTCAATCACCTTGTAATGTAATAAACCTTTCAACTATAATATTTGTCCGTAAACAATTCAACACTAAAATTTATAAATATCAGATTTACAACACATGCATGTGTATATAAAATTATTCATAACATTACTTCGTCATTTTTAAATTTGCGTTAAGTAGACAAGAACATATTTATGACATTTTATTTAAAACATTACTCAAATTATTATTATTTCTACCCAGAATTGAGAATATTGTTTCTCTTCTATAAACATTTTTGCAGGCATCCGCATTTTTTTTTTTTTAAGTTCTACCGATTTTATTTATTGCCACATCTCTATTCAAGAATCCTTGGAATGCTGCTTGATGAAGGGTTAATTTAACGCCCTTATAAATCAAGCAAAGGGATCTCATTTATTGCCGATAGAATTAATTAAACGAAGGGAGACTTGATCATCGAAGCAATTAATTGCCGTGAAATTCGAAGACAAGCTCCATCGCAAAAAGACTCTATAGATCAGTTAAAATTGTGTTCGCTAACTTTACAGAAGTGTCAGTTAAAAAAAAAAACCTCTATCTGCGAATACCGCGGATGCGCACCATTTTCCTCTTTGATAAGTACATCGCATTTAATACAAAGCTGGAGTATTCGGTGAGGCGTTTTTTCCGTTTGCTCATTAACGCGAAATGCAACGAACGAGTGAAGTCCGCGAATACCAAGCACCACAACGACGAATCTCCAAGTGAAACAGACGCCACGAATGGACACGTTCATTCATTTGGAGATAACGATTTGTATTGCGAATTTTTAAAAACATTTTAATAACTTAAAAGAGGTAAAATAAAAAACGTAAAACAGAAACAAAACTTGTAGGCGTTTGTTAAAATTATTTTTAAAACATTTACGAGCTTTTTTTTTTAGTTTCGCTCGTGTATCCTCGAAGAGTGGAAATATATTGAGAGTCCGCTATGTATTCGCTACGATCTTCAACGAAATGAATCAAAAAAGTTAGTTCGCTTTTTAAATATCTGACTAAACTGGAATACCCGTAGTATATATTGCAACGAGTGGACGAGAGTGTAGCAGTATCGAGCCAGCGAATACGTTCTGTAGTCGACTCAGCAATAAACGAAATTATACTGCAACGCGCTCGTTTATGCGGCAGAGATACCGTGTGGAACGCGGATTACGCGTAAATTATTTAACTCGTTCGACATTTTGGTCAACTCGAATGCGAGCAGAATACGAAGATTAAAATGGATAAGAGGACATCCAGTGAACACATATACGAGCTTGTTCTAATCTCGAGCAATATTTATCAGGGCCAAAGAAATGGGAATTTATATAAGGCATTCGTTAACAATTTATATACCAAAAACGAAAAAACTGTTTATGTAAAACAATATCTAAATTAAACAAGAGAATTATGCGAAGTAGAACTTTGCACATTGCTTCCTCGTTGTTCTCGAATTTTTTTACAAAGTTATTGGGAATTAAGTTGATCAATTTTGGCTTTCTTTGTGCAAGATAAAAGATTATGAGGAAGCTATCTTGCAACCTTTTTTTAAAACAATTTTTCTGCATTTTTGACAAGCTTTACTCCAAAGTTTGAATAGAAATCTCACCGGTCTGAATATATTTTAAGGGAAATTGCAATAAGTGAGTTCACTGTTTTATTTGCGTACCAAATTGTAACTGTATTCTTCAAGTGATTCTTAATGTAGAAGTATTTTTTTTTAACAATATTTAAAACAATAATCAACGGTTCTTAATTTTAATTTAATATAACATTTTATTGATTTTGATGTCATTTTGTGTTGAACATGCCTTAATGTTATTAGATAGCTGCATAAAAATGTTAACTCATTGTTTCAATATTTTTGGAATTTAAAACAATAGAAAATTGACAAATTCAAAACCTCCTAAAATTTGAACCACTTTACCGATCTTGTCGAAATTGAATACCAAAGAAGATTGAACGTATTTCTAGTTATCAACAACTTTTTGGCAAAATTGTTGAACTTTTTGCGAAAATTAGAGCGAACCCGGCCTTTCTAAAAAAAATTAAAAATTACATAAACTCTGAATGGGAACTCTCAAAGGGAGCCTGACTACCATCAACTTTCACATTTTTCTGACATCCTCATCTTAATTCCCACAAATACACTTATTTCGAAAAAGCAAAAAAAAAGGCAGATTATATGCAAAAAAGAGTGGCTGTCACTTTTAGTACGTTTCGAAACGCACAATTAAAAAAAAAAATTTCGCCACAAAATCTGATTTTGTATTACTCAATTAAATCTGAACAATTTTCTTCCTGTAGATCATAAAAGTTTCATCCGTTTGGTATAAAATTCGACCGTGACATCATAAACTTAACAAAATAGAATATTCTCTGTAAAATATCTGTAATATTTATTTTTAAATGTCATTCTTAGCGTAATGGTTGCAATTATTTTACCGAAATTAATCTTTCTAGAAAACCTTATTTTTGCTTCCTCATAGGAGAAGCTTTGTTTTAATGAAAAAAAAATTGCCAAGAACTTCCTGTATGAGGAAACCAATTTAAAAATAATGAGAAAGAAGTGTGCAAAGTTCCACTTTGTGTCCTTTTTTTTAAAAATGATTTTACTGACACAGAATGCCTCATAGAAAGAGCTGGTGTGTTCGCCAACGTAGTCGTAGGGCGGCCGTAGTTTTGTTTTCAGTGGGAATGGTTGTTGTGCGGTCAGATGGTCCGTCTCGGCTTAACGACGCGGAATGGACCCGGTAGACAGTCGTCCGAAGAAGTCAGACGTAATCCACTAGCAATAACGGGTAGCGTGATCGAATGTAATCCGGCACTTTAGCTTCGTGCTACCACGAGGCAGGAGACCGAAAAAAAAAAGTTTGACATGATAAAAGGAGAAAAAACGAATTCCACGTAATTAGACGGGGGCAAGATATAACGAACAGGACAGTTCATAGTGAAGGAAACTTGTCGTGTTGGGAGAGAAGGAGAGTGGGGTCAACTTGTTCGTCGTCGACAAAAAAAAAACCTCTCTCACTTGGTCCACGATCGTTAGCTCTTAGCTTCGTTTCTTTTCTTAGATAGGAAACTGCGAGTTTCAGTATACGAGAATGGATCCCTTTCAGGGGCTAAAGAATTTGTACGATTATTTCTATTTATCGAGACACAATGGAATTTCGTCTCTTGCTCTGCAGAGTTTATGCGTCTGGATGTCTGTACGTAGAGTATAATTGTAACAGCGATTTATGTGTCGACAATAAATGAGGATCATTTGGTGACTGCACAGTTTAAATGTAACTCAATTATTTCGACTTTTAACAAGAAACATTTTGACAATTTCTTTTTCTAATATTTTTATTTTAAAAAGTACAAAAGTCATTTTAAAAAATCGGGGGAAAATTACACTTTCGTTTAAGAATACATTTATTAGGATGTAGGAATATTTTTTTTAGGACTTTCAACTATGTTAGATTATTACAAACATGGGTTATTGCTTTTTTTTTTTAAATTTGTAACGTAAAATACTAGAATACAACCCTTAACGATTATTATTCTATTTAACAAATGTTTGTGGTCATTTAAAAAAATGTTATGTTCTCTTTGTACTTGCATTGAAAAAAAAAACACATTAGAAAATTTGTCTCACATAATGAATTAAAAGTCGTATATGACAAAATTACATTTTGTTAAATTAACAAACAGATTTATTACTTATTCAACACAATTATTGTTACAGAACAAAACAATTGTATATTTTGTTTTATTACTAGACTAATTTATCAAAAAAAAAAAATTGTAAATAACAAATCATTTTTCTGCTAAAATAATAAATAGATTTCTTGACTTATCGGACAAAAAGTAGCATTTCGAATTGATTTCTTTACTGTATGAATGAAAATTGAACCGAGCATGATTGAAGAGGTGATGAATTGAAGTGTTTGGGCGGCTCAATTTCAACGAACGACATGGGGTGTTTTTATTTTACAGGTTTCCTGGGTGAGGCACAGGGACATTCACCTGCTCACTACCGGGATCGACACATATACGTCCGACGGCAGATTCGTCGCCTTGCATTTTCCCAGAACCGAAGACTGGACATTACAGGTCAAGTCTCCACAGCGACGGGATTCTGGAATTTATGAGTGTCAGGTGTCAACAACCCCACCCATTGGACACTCCATGCACCTTTCTGTCGTCGGTTCGTTCTGATTTCAGCTATAAATTCGATAATTTATATTTTTACTACGAGAGTATTTATTAGGGTCATAAAAGACACGCTTTATTTTTCGATTGAAAACATTTTATTATTGCCAACAATTTTTTTTTAGTTTGTTGTTTTTCCCAAAGTCAGTAAAAGAATGCAAATAAAATATGTTCAGGTATTTTTATAATACCTTTTCTTAAATAATCTTGAAAATGAAGGAAACCCTAAGTTTGAGTAGTTAACAAAGAAATTAACTAGAATTTCATGATTTTTTTTGAGACCCATGTACATTGCAAAAAAAAAAAAAGAGCGAAATATTGGAAATTTCAAGTTGCCAATTTTTGCAATTAAAACAAAACCTTGAGACATTCAACGGGATTGAAAAATTAATTTCCAGTCGATACTGATTCAGCCTTTTTTCAGTTATTATTTACATTGATACATGCATTGTTTGCATTGATTCTTTGGTAATCTACAAAGGGTCGAATTTTATAATTACTTTCTCCTTTTCTTAAAAAAAGATATTGGAGAGTCAGCAAATTTGCATTTAGTCTAGATCTTTTCAAATCTTAAAACAGCAAAAAAAATGCAAATAAAACATATTAAGAATTATGATTTTTATAATACTCAAAAAATAAAAATAAACTTCAATCTCCAACGGGTTAAATTTAAACGTATTTTTATTTATACTAAAACAAAAGAAATTTGGAGAACGATAAATTAAAAGTTGTGAAACATTAGTCGTGAAATAAATTGTGCTTACTAATTATCAGCTGCGACCAACAAGACGTTAAAAAAATAAACAGTTTGAATCTGCCAATTGGCTAAGCAATAAATTAGTTAAAACCACCAGGCGAATAAATTGTACGAGACAAATTTATAGTGAAATCCATTGAAATAGCTTGATAAACACGATTAATAAATTTCCTCTATTCGGTAACAAATCATTATTATTTCTCTGTCAACGTTACACTACGTTAAAAGCAACCAAAGCTGTTGGTATCGATTATAAATTATTATAACAGCCGAGAAATCTACCAAAGTTTGTAAAATTAATTTTTCACATATTTAACGACCATTTGACAATTGCGTCATGCTCTAACAACCTTAATAACCGGGAAAACCGGTTATTAATATTTCTCGGCCGTGACTGTAATCGTTCTCGCATGCTAGGCTAACATGTACTATAAATTTCCGTATGTGGCTAATATACCCACCTATTCGACTACTATATCATGCTGAATGTATGCATACATTGCCCTGTTGGGCTCCCCTGTGTTTTATGGTCGAGCAGAGCCCGTGACGACGGTGGTCGGAGGTCCGGAAATGTACATAAACAGGGGTAGCACGATGAACCTGACGTGTGTAGTGCGTCACAGTCCGGAGCCACCACCGGCCATTTATTGGACCCACAACGAGGAGGTGAGTGACAGTAGAGATAGTTTCCTACTACCGTTATCTCCGATTACTTTGAGCTATGACGATTTCGCCACGTCGTATCGATCCCCCGCTTAATACGCCATTGCATGTTGCAATTCACAGCCCAATTGTTGGATATCTGGTTCAGTGATAAACGTGTCGAGATGCATCAACACTATGGGAGACCGGAATAAATTGAGTCACTGGGCCAGTATTGCCAAAAGTTCGTTGAATTTCTCAATTTGACAGTATTTTGCTTCCTCTGAAAGGAAGCTTTGTTATGTTCGTGCAAATTTTTTTTTGTGAGTCAGGACACTTAAGATGGTCCAAAACATCGAGAAAAGTGGTCTACAAAAAGTGTCCGAATGGATGTATATGTGTGTGTGTGTGTGTGTATGTGTGGCCGCCATGCATGGGACAAATATGGGACAGATGGATAACTTTGTTTGTGAAAAGTTTCAAAAAAATTCAAACATCTGTTCACAACTTATTCAAATTTGCATTTTTCGAAAAATGTCTGTTAACGCTCTAGTTGCCACAGATTCTTATCTATCGAGCTAAATAATTTTTTTTTTACAAACAAAGCTATGTCAATGGACGATTGGCATTGAATTTGAGATAAATCGGCAAATAGGATCGGTTTTTGTCGGGTTTTTGAATTTTTCGAAAAAAGTTCATTTTGCTCTAATAACTGACGTCAAATCTCATCGAATGAACTGTAATTTTTTCTCTAACTCAGGTCAACTGAAACTAGATCATTTGAAATGTGAAAAGAGACCAAGGTGTTATATACAAACAGCATTTATTTATTTATTTATTTTATTTTTAAAAAAACTTCCTCGATGCGGAAGCCAAAATAGATAAACTTACTTCCACATTGAGGTAGATTTGTAAACATTCAAAGATCATGAGGAAGCAATGTTCTACTTTGCATCCTTGTTTTTTCTTTCTATTTCTGCAACTTTTTTTTAGTGAACTTTGAAAAATAACAAAAAGTTTTCGTAAATTAGCGTGACATTTTTTTTTGTAAAATTAGAATTGACGATGATAAAAGTTTATCGAATTTACAATATTTAACAATATTTGTACAATATTTGTACGCGATATTCTGTATTCATTGAACCTTGACAAAAAAATTGAAAAATAAATATAAAACATTTCTAACAATCTTTTTTTGTACTTTTTTTTTTGTTAACCTAGAAACAGTCAACAAAAATATTGCGTCAAATTAATTCTTAACTATTTTTATACCAGTTTTTAATGTGAAATTAAAAAAGCATAAAAAAGAAAAATCAAATTCCAATAACATTTTAATGAGACAACCGGTTTAAATCAAATTTACAGCGTTGGAACGTTAGCAAAAGATCCATTAGCGTGCCAAATTTCAGTCATATTCTCCATTCTAGTTATATAGGAGATTCTATCTTTTTTTACCCATGGCACACACACACACGAACACCGGACATTTTTTCTAGACCACTTTTCTCGACTTCTCACACCGTTTGGAGTATGTATGTTTGGAGTGAGTATGAAAATATCGAAAAAAAGCAACAAATTTCACGAAGTTATAGTTTTTCCTCTATGAGTAAGCAACAAAAGTAGAACGTGGTCCAACTAGCCCCGGTCTCCTCTGCGCCAGAGCAGTGTGTGATAATGCACTGTTTTTATGCTTTGGGTGTCGGTACAAAAGTGCTAGTCCTCCTTCCCTAAAATCAATGGACTGCATAATCGTCATTTTGCTTTACCTCTTCAGGTTTGCAAATCCTCTGCTTGTATGCTCGCAGGAAATCAATTACGACAGCCCAAGAGGCGGTGTGTCCGTCATCACGGAAAAGGGCGAAATCACTACTTCGTATCTTCTCGTACAGAGGGCACAACCAGCGGATAATGGACGTTACACTTGTCACCCCAGCAACGCCAATTCAAAAACTGTACTAGTTCACGTGCTCGACGGTAAGTTAATTGGACACATCGATTTAAGAGGCAGTGGATACACCGGTGGGAATTTCGTGGTTAATGTTAAAAACGCCTATATGTCTATCTCTCTCTCTCTCTCTCTTGCACCAAGTTTTGATTTTAGTTCTTCGGTACTCCTGAAAAACGATTTCGCACTTTACATATCATCATCCAACATGATGCATGATCCAACACTCAAATTTCGGTTAAAATCGTACGAGAAATGAAGAAATATTCCGAGAGTTCGAGAAAACCGGTTGCACAAAAGAAATACGAAGTGTAAAGTGTACAAAGTATACTTTGGATTTCGTTTTTGTATATATTCGGTTTCCTTGAGCTTGTGGAATATTCGGAGGATCTCCGAGACTGGTCGTGGACACTTTTTGAACGTATATGATTTCATGAAACTTTTGTATCTTACAAAACAGATGGCATTTATACTTTGAGCGACCATATTGGTTTTCGGAAAACTCAGAAAGTTACATATTTCTTCATTTCTCGTGAGTGTTTCAACCGATATTCGAGTACACGATCATGTGTTTCTATTGAAATTATAATCCTGTACAATTTAATGCATATGTGTAGCATATAACCGACGCATAAAGTTCGAAAATGCCTATTTTTAACGATCGTAATCGGCAGTCGGTAACCAGCATCTCATTAAGGGGTGGCGCAACCTACTCAGTCGGTAAAAAAAATTGTAAACAATTATTGCGATGATGCCAAACGATTTCGGACGAAAGACAAGTCTTAAATCATTCGTCTTTCAATTCGTCTGAATGATGTACGATCTTTATTTTTCCCAATATGAGTCTAGTTATCGTGTATTATTTTTTCGTAAATGATATATGCTATCGTTCTCACCCTCATAGAGGTTTCGCCTCCCCTTAGGATGAAAGCAAAAAAAAAAAAAAAAAAAAAACCTGTTCATATTTGTAAAACCGTATGCTGTTAACGAAAAATCCTCTCGTTATTCCATTGCGTTATTATCATTACTATTTTATTCCGCACTGAATATAATTCATTTCATGTTTATATGAATTCAGACAATTGGAATCAAATAACCATGTTGGTAATTAAAAACAATACGCTTAAATAAATTTTATTATAGATACGAATTTATAATGGATTGTTAGTAATAACGTTTTATTCAACAGTTCCAGTGTACGCTTTTAAAATCATTGTTCATTTAAAATACGACAAAAGTCATTGAAATTGGAATTGTAATGGATCGTGATTATACAAAGAACTAGTGATTGATTTCTCTCCTGTTTCGCATTCGTTTTTCCACTCCCACTCGACTCATTACTCAACGAACACTAGTAACAGATAAATCCGAGTTTCTTTTATTTCATCGTTTTATTTTTGTCTTCCTATTTTTTCTCTTTTTCTAACAACAGCGAGGAGTAAGTCTGGATAGAGTGGTTGGGTGTTTGGAAAATTGTGGGGCACATTTACTCGCGTCTCCTTTCGTCCACTTTCCACTCAACTCCCACGGCGATCTGGCATCCATCTCATACACCCGATCCTTTTGTCTCTCATCTCATTTATTCTTTTGTTTCTGAGATCGCCTCCTCGGCGTTTTCTCGACGTGTCTGGCCCCTGCTTCGTCATTCCCCAAGAGGCAACGCGAGAGAACACTCCACTTCTCTATGTACTTTATGGCAATGCGAAAGCCGCCCGTTTCAATCCTCTTCACCAACTTTAGATTCAACTTTTTCTGATAGTAAAACTCGATAGAATTGATTTAAACTTTTGGTATACATTTTCGGAACACCGGACTTGAGCTTTTCGATCAAGAACATCACAAATGAAATATACTCTGTCATTATGTTCGTACACACAGCCTTTTCCACTAAAAAAATAATCATTACCATTTCTTTTTATTTCCATAATTACGAAAATATGAAGGCGGCGAGTTATCTAAAAAAATAGTATTGGAGAATGAAATGACTTCTTCATGGTAGTATTGATTTAAAAAAGAAACATCATAGCTTTTTTCACTCAATACGAAATATAAGAATTTTCATTTTTTAAATTTACGTGATGACTATAATATCAAGAGGACGAGTCGCTTTAAAAGATCTTTGGAAAACAGTTTTGATTATTTTTATTGATTATACTTTAATAACATTTGTACAGTGAGAATAATTGAAAGAAATTCAAAAATGTGCACCTATTATTACCGTAGTTTTCTGACAAAACCAGCAAAGTGATTCTCGCTTATGGAATCTCGTTTTCTTTGAGACTATAAATATATATACTAGCAACCATAAAATTGGTTGGCAAGCTTTTACTTCTAAAATTCAACAAAGAAATGTTTGTTAATACTGAAAAAAAATATATCTTTTTCTTTCTGCACAGGTTAAAATACCAAAAACTATAGAAACTCAACTTTCTATTAATAAAGTCTAGCAAAAAAAAAAAAAATGTACGCAAATCAAAGTATCCACTTCAAAGCATGTATAAAGCACGAAACAACCCACGAAATATATACGTGTTCCTCTTGTTAATTTGTTAAACAGGCGAGCATCCGGCAGCAATGCAGCACGGCGGTCAGTTGAGACTTGGAAATCCACCGTTCGTGATACTTTTGGCAAGTCTATTAGCTTTTTTGAATCATCGTCACTGAAGTGGATATATAACGTTCGTGATGCAGTTCACCGAGAAGTGGATTCAGTTCACGCTTCGTTGCGAGAAGCTTCCTCTCTCGCGCGGCTTTGTGCACTCACGAGGGCTCGAAAAGTAGATCGAGCGCCGAGACAAGTGCGCTCGATATATATTCACCTCTGTTCGGCTCAAAAGCAGCGTACCAGGCGAGACCAAGAGAGAAGTGTTGTGCGGTGAAGCGCGAGAAGAGGCTCGGTGACACCAACCAAGATTCCACAGAGGATCTACGTGGATGACTCGCGAAACCGAGTATCGCAGAGGTCACAGAGAGAGGGCTCTCTCAATCTCTCTCCCTCTTTCTATTTAAGAGAGACAGGAAGAGAGAAAGAGAGAGAGAGAGAGGAGTGGCAAAATCCGGCAGTTGAAGCGTCTCGACACATCCAGTGAATATTAAGCGGTTGGATAAGACGCTAGAGCTGAAGGCGTGTCTCATGCTGAAAAGCAGAACGGCGAACGAACCCTGGAAGAGGATTGGCCTAAAGTTGAAGCCAACGCACGATATTGCAGTGAGAGACCTATCTTTATCATAGTATAAGGCGAACAGGGTGTGTGGCGTCGTTGCCTTCATGCGGCGAACCCGCGTTAAACTATGACTGGCGGATACGTGCGTGCGTGTGTAAGCTCATGGAACCTTTCGTAAATCTGATATGCAGGACGAAGTACTCGTGATGAATCAGAATCATGCGAGCATTACTACGTAATCTGTGGATGGAGAGCTCTATGTATACGTGTACGAGTGAGTGTACGGTTGGTTTTTTTTTCTTCTTTTTTTTTCGTTTTTTTTTTTTCTTACTTTACGGTATCGTTGACCATCGCCAGTATTGTGGATATCGCAGGCTTGGGCTTGCCAAGAAGTTACGCTAAGGATTGGTCGAAGGTTTTTACGAATAATGTCCCAAGATAGCATGTGAATTATTGCTACGTAAAGAGAATTTAAATGTTCATGTTAAGAACTGTGTTTCTTTTTTTTTTAATTTTTTTTTTGTTGTTTTTTTTTTTTTTTTTTTTTTTTTTTTTTTTTTTTTTTTTTTTTGTGGGTTGGGAGAGCGTGCTTGATGGTGTGGCAATGGCTCGGTTGGTAAGTAATGGCTTTACAAAACCTCGAAACTTGAACATTGTTTCAAATATGCGCTCTTTGTTGGTTTATCCTGTAATGTATTTATTATCAAATGTTTAATAAAATACGTTACCTTCGTAGGACGTAATTGCAGATCTTAAGTTTGGGAAAAAATGTTTTAAACACATTTTTTTTTTGTTTGCTTTCTGATGAAAGAAAAAAAGATTAATGTTGATGTCACGAACTAAAGAGATCCTTTGAAAGAAATGTGTTTAAAGGACTTTATATAACGTTGGAACATGCAGTTATAGATGATTTTGATGATGATCGGTTTTGGGGGTTTTAAAGGTCGCGCTTCTGAACTCAAAAATCAGAAGTTCAAGATGGCGGTATCAACATGGTGGTGCAAAATGCACGTGGATTGGATGAATCTCGGTACTCAAAAATATTTGAGGTTCCCTGATCTGAACTCAATATTCAGATCTTCAAAATATCGAACCAAAGAGCAATATTTATTTGTAATTCAGTTTAAAACTCGAAATTCATAATAGCAGACTGCTTTTATTCACCATTTTGAATTTTTTAAAATTTTAATGCACTTCAGATTCGTAATAAAGACATCCGAAGACACCATCTCTCGTATACATATACATCGTATGTATTGAGTATTTCGAAGATTAAACGATATTGTTGGTTGAAAGCACTTATAGATTAAATTCTCGTTGCTGCGTCAGAGAATGGCTTAACTGATGGTAAGAGAAACCTGACTTTAGGGCTAATTCTACGTGAGTGATATTTACCTAAAAGCAGCTGCAGTACAAATAGAATATTACGCTGGAAGCTTAAGCGGTATACCTAAGAGAAGTCATTATGGGATTCAGCATGTAAGCAGCTTTCAACTTTACTTTGCCCTTTAACATACAGTTGACGCATTTCTTTTTGAAGCTCAAGTGTCGCTTCTTTCGAGTTTTCTAGTCCGGCGACACAAGGAAAATTAAGCTCTGTTGTTAAGATACTATTTGCTTGGGGAAATGGAGTTTTATGAAAGTTTGCCTATTATAAACCGACGCTTAAAATGGACCATCGCGGTATTTTATTTTTATTCGTTCATGTATATTTTTCGACGGTGAGTTGGATTAGGATGGCTGAAAAGGTTTATTTTTTGGTAGTTTCACTTAACAAATGCAGTCATATTCAGTCTGAGAAATCGAAATTTACTTGAATTTCCAGCGAGCTTTTTTTTTTTTTTAAGTTGGACAGTTTCACGTTGGGGAGCTGTCTTGAAATAAATCCAACTTTCAAAAAATGACTCATTACGAATCTGAAGTAAAAATTTCAATTCAAGTTTCGTCCAAATCAAGTCAATTTACGCGTTTTATTTTGTCATATTGAACTCGTCATTTTGAATTTCTGAATAAAAAAAGGTAGACAAACCAAAGGAGCGAAGGTAAAAAAAAGCTGGTTCTGTTCAATCTTCGATGACCACTGAGATGGGATCAATGATGAAAAGCCCGTAATGTGATGAATGATACTAAGTAATGTGCAGTGAAGTAAAACACTCGATGAAAACCTTTTATTGTAGCAATTACAAATAAATTAAATGAACCAAATTCGTTTAAAATAATAAATTGCCACCTATCTTCATGTATATAATGTGTATCAAAACTACCATAAAATAATCACTAGATATCATAATTGCATGTAGAACGATTAATTCGCTTGACTTCACAGATATTCGGTGATTTTTGTTTTAGTAAACCACGATAGGAACTCATTAGTCTGAGGTGATACAGATTCTGAAATCGGGAAAATCACCTTTTTATATTTAATTATAATTCTTGAAAACTTTTCGTTCTTAAGTTATCAACCTTAGACCATTTAAAAGTGCATGAACGGAGATTTAATGAGAGCTCCGAGCGAACTAATTTCACAGACCCTGCTGGTTTTTGTACGTAGTTAAACTCAGGTTGTCCAATGTAAGCTCGTGCAATGAGAGCGTATGAACGAGACTGTTATTTCAAGGGTGCGAATAGAACAATTAACGTCCTATACATAAACCACAAAGACAAGACGACAATCGAGAGTCTCGCTATGTGATTCTTCTTGAAAAGTTATCATTGAGTTTGAGCTTTCTCAGGAGCTCTGTACACTATCAACATCTCTCGTTCCATTCAACGTTTCATTCCTCTTATCTCTCACCAAAGTTCAGCCCAGCGACGAAACTTTTCAAGTACAGATGTTTACACCTATATAGTAAGTCTCTTAAGGGTGGTCCATTATTTTTTTCAGGCATCCCGAACAACTGTTGTCTATGAAACAAAAAAAAGAAAAAACAAATCCTCGTAAATGATCGATGAGATCGTAAGTTTATTCTTAAGTGCAATCTGAAGAGCGAACGTACGAAAATTCGACACCCCTATACATACATATATCTTCTTTTGATTTATATATTTTGATCCATGATTTATCGAGTATTTGTTTTTCTTCTTTCATAGAGAACATTTTTTGGTGCTGCGTAGTAAGAAGAAGGCATAAAATGGACCAAAAAAAAAAAAACTTCTCACTTTTTTTAGGCGATTCCCATTCCCTTAATATTTTTCTCATTTCCTCCCCTCCTCCTCCTCCTCCTTCGTATTATATCTATATTTATACCTCGGCGCCTGCTTTCAGAAGCTTCGTGTGTTGGCCAACTTTGCCACCGAGCGTAGAAATAACGGAAGCGAGAGATAAGGAAGTCAAGTTTGGTATACCGAGTTCTGATAACGTGGCAGCGCGGTATATCTAGACGAGACTGGTCTCGTCTTTATTACTGACACGCGCGCGTATAAAACGGTAAGCTTTAACGTCCAGAATACATATACTTCACATATATAAAAGCAGAGATCAGAACAGGGACGAAAGCGCTACCGGCACGCACGACAAGTGCTTCCCGGCAGAGCTCACGTACGTTTCACTGCAATATTTTTCGGAAGCATGTCTATGTTAGAAAAAGAGAGAGAGAGAGACAGAGAGAGAAAGAGAGAGAAAGAGAGAGAGAGAGAGACTAGTTGCCGTAATACGTACAGGAAGACACGAGAATCTCGAGCGACCCTCGAACTGCGTTCACCAACGTGACCGCAAAAGTACGTGGGAGCTTCACGTATATAACCATGATTTTTTCCTTCTTAGCAATCTTAATTTTTTTTTTTTTCTTCTTCTTTCCGTCTTCTTTATACTTTTATAGGAGGGCAAACTCATTTCTCGGACGTACAAGCCGTGGATATAAAAATGCATCTTAAAGGTATCACGGAAAGCCTTGAGGCACTACTGTCCAGCTGAGAGAAAGGAAATAGTGCTGGCGAGCAGCGAGCTTAATACACCATCGTGCAGTATCGTTATTTCTTCGCAATGGCGGATTTTATGGGGCGTCAAACTATTTCGAGAATTTTATGAAACTTTTCCACGCCTTCGTGTCTTCTTTAGCTATCTCGAGAGGTTCGTATGTATACTTGAAGAGGCGGTCTTGGAAGATACTAAGCTGGATAAGATTCGTCCAGAAGAGGGTGGGAAGTTGGACCGGAGGAGACCTCAGATAAGAACTTTGATTTCCGCATCTAATGACGTCGCCCCGTGAACAAACTTGGACGTTGAATGTACCACAGGCGGATAAGTTAAAGTTTTGGGCCTCTTGGTTTAAGTTTCCAAAGGTAAAAGCGAATTGCGCATCTGTGAGCTCGTGAGAGGATGAAAATCTTTTGAAAATTCAACTCCTTTATTCAACTATTATCATGGATATAAGAATCTGATAAAAATTGCCAAGTCATATGGCAAAGAAAAAAAAAAAGAAAAAACAACGGCCGTAAAGTGGAACCTTGTGTACTTTCCTTTCTCATTATTTTCCATCCTTCGCAAAGCCGTTTTTATGAGGCAAGCTACCACAAAGAAAAATAATTACCGAGTGATTGAATATTTTTTGCTGCTACCTGCAACATCTTTCTTTTGCTGTGACGTATAATTAATCTTAAAACTCATGCATATGAAGTGCAACACTCGTTGGACACTTCAGTGACGGCAAAGTAACGCAAGCTCTGGGCTCTTGGATGCGCAGGAAAAAGTCAAGAAGCCGGGCGATAAGATATTTCGATGTTAGTTCCAGTCATTTGTTGTATGTTGTCACTTTTGCCTCTCATACACGTAATTACTCTTCATTGGTTATAATTTATATTTCACGGCAATTACACTTCAGTCAATTTGCTTTTATGTAATGAACACTCATCCTCAAGCGCGCTATTATTATAATAATATATACACGAGAAACGCGTGTTATTTCAACTTGAGCGAAATCTGAGTGCGGATTAAACTTGTCAAAATAATTCACTTGTTTTTACAACATAATACTCGAAGAATAAAAGTTAGAAATAAATGGCCAACAGAAAAACACGTAAATTGTAAATTCTGATAAAATTTTTAACTACTCCATAGATTGTCAACAAAGTTTATTCCAATCATGGTTTATTTGTTATTACGGTAATATGAAGAGAAAAATTAATTATTTATTTCGTAATGTCTGCGAGTTTGTGCGCAAACGACATATTTCAATATTTTTAAAATGCTTTAACGCTTTTATAACAAATATAAACGAAATTCTTTCACTAGAGTAAAATTGAAATTTACCAACATTTGATTACGAAAATAAATTTTTGTTGATTTTGGAAGTCAATTATTGTGAATTCACGTGGAATAATTGCACCCAGATAGCTCAGTAATTACAAAAGTTCGAGTGCTTCTGTTATTGACGATTTACTTGTTTTATTAAAATTCTCATAAAATTGGAACCAGTCGATTGATTGATTGATTCGACAACTTCAACACCGTTAATCCCTTTGTGTGAAAAATATCAGCCATATATATGTTCATATATCAATAAGTTATAGCATGAAAAGTTTTTTTTTTTTTTTAATTTTGAAATGCCATACATTTTTAATTCTTCAATCGATTCGCACAAAATTCAATCACAAACCTTGTATGACAATCAACTTGTGTACGAAATTTGGTACACAAATTTTTTCCTGAACTACTTTTACGGCTGTTTGAACTTTAATGAGATATTCTTTTGTTTCACGAAAATAAAGCTTTCTGTATGAGCACGTAAAATCAGTGAAACACGACATAGAATTTTTTTTTTTACTTTCAATTTACGGAATTTCTATTATTATTTCTCTCCCCGAAAACGTACATAAATCCATTATTATTTTATATTCATTAATGCAACTAGCTCTTCACTTTATATTTAAGTGCGTTGCTTTTTTTTTCGATAAAGCTATTCATCTATTTCGTTTTTAATACTTATTCTTGCTCCTTTTAAAAATATTATTGAGAACCCGAAGTTATTAATTTAATTTTATCAAAACAATAGCTTCATAGCAT
This sequence comes from Perithous albicinctus, assembly GCA_964016905.1. Taxonomy (NCBI): domain Eukaryota; kingdom Metazoa; phylum Arthropoda; class Insecta; order Hymenoptera; family Ichneumonidae; genus Perithous; species Perithous albicinctus. Next base: position 13,332,254 of record OZ024692.1, on the reverse strand, counting down.
AAAAATCGTCGTATGTATATAAATAATAGATATAATGATAATAAACAGATCTAATTCGAAACTTTAATAGAACTTGGAAAAAATGGATAATTCATCCAATTCCATTTTACTGAAATTCCCATTAACCGCGCGCCCCGTGATGCAAGAACAGGAATTTTTTCGGTTTTTAGTACGACACTCAAAATTACTGGAATGACACCGGATTTTTTTGAAGAAGGGATCTTACAAAAAAATTACTGGATCATTCTTGTAATATTTCGGTATCCATATCCAGCTGGTAAAGGAGAGGAGAGGGAGGTATAATAAGGCATCTTAAGAATAAAAACCACAGGATATATTTACGCAATTTATTGAACAAACCTCATTTTCACAAAAAGTTTGGCGTTAATGCTCTCAACGTCGCTCCGCGTAAGTACAACGTGATAAATGCGACGATCGATTACGAGTTGGGGGGGGGGGGGGGGGGGGGAGACACAACACCGGCTTGAGTAAGCGATATGTTTTCAAGAGTAGAGCATAATAATAGATTTATTCATGAACGGTATTTTGTCAACACGTAGAGTGTGAATATTACTGGAAAAAACTGTACTTTTTGTTGGAATTTATTTGTTATTGGTGTTGCGAGTAAAAAGTACGGTGTATACACGAGGAACATCCACCTATGATTAAAAATTACGTCCGATTTACTGGACTGAACAGAATTATTGTACAAATATTAAAAAATTCTTGGTGTGCGGTATAGAATGATTAGTAATCTTTTTTCGCCGTCAAATCGTAACATTTGCGTCATTTAAAGATTTTAATTTCGTTCTAAAGTTTCACATTTGCACGTATCATAAAATTTTCATGAATAATAAAATAGATACGAATTAATTGCTTTTTTTTCTTACCTGAAAATACGATATAATAAATTAAACTTCGAATGTACGAAATCCCATAAAATTCATGAACTTTCAATGTCTTACTTAATTTTTCTTTTCTTATACGTCTTGATCTACTTCGTGACAAGAATACGTGACAGAAATTAGGATAAAATGTGTGGAGTACTTGAGGCGACGAATTTCCAGCACTTATGCGTCCACGAAACTGCTATAATTGAGCGGCAGAGGTGGTATTAAGCCGATGGTTCGAAGGAAAAGAGAAATGAAATTCGCGATTTACGAATTCATGGGATTTCACAAATAACCAAACTCGTAAATGAACCTCCTACCGTTCTTTATACAAGCATTGACGGGCTAGATACATAAATTTGAAATGATTAATTACAGACTTCTGATTCGTGCAACGAAACTCATTTGAACTAATAGACGAACCTCCTGGAGTCCATGTAATTTTCATTATAATTTGAATTATCCTATTCCTATTCACGTTGACGGTTCACCGGTTCGGATCGGTCGCGTGTATTTCCTCTGAAATAGCGTCCCTGTGGTATACGATATCGCCGATGGAAAATAGCGGGTGTGCGAGAGCACACCGCAGGATCTTTAAACTGTGGATTCAGCGTGGGGTAAACTTGGGTACACAATGTCGGTGCAGGTGTGTCGGTGAGGGAAGCTTGAGAGGGGATGAGCTATCTCGGTAATACGTTTCCGAGCTCTTTGCTGGCAAATGTTCGTTCACACGGGCGCACCCTCCATTTCGACTCTCGGCATTCGCTCCATTCGACTCTTTCCTTCATTCCTTCGTTCCTCCTCTCTCTCTTTCTCTCTTCTGCTTTTCTTTCCTCCTTTACGCACACACACACACACACACACATATATATATTTGGAGTGTGAGCAGCACGTTTGCGCACACCTTTTCCATCTTTCTTGCTCGCGAACCTGTTCACAGTTACGCTTGGCGAGCTACAGTGTTGAACTTCCGTCGTGGTATCGCCAAACGAATGGTTTGAACGACAGAGCTAGTACCGGAAGTGTCGAGGGAAAGTAGCTCGAGAACTTGATTCTCCTACGTGATCCGTTCGAGCGTGGGCGAATAGGCAAAGACGTCGATGGTTTGCTTGGTGCGAGAGTGCGAGAGTCAGAAACGTGAGAAAGATGTGTACGTTCGCCAAGTGTCGATGAGTCAGACTCATGTCATTTGGCTTTTCGTACGAGAGGTGAAGGCAAACTCCTCCAATTTTTCAGGATATCGTCAACGTCTCTGTGCCCCACCCAAGCAAAGAGACTCTTGAGAGGAATTTTAATCGAGAGATAAGGAGAATATTCCGAAAATAAAGTACGAGGTCGGAAGAAGGTTGAACGGGAAAAATCGACGTGGGAGTGTTGATGATATCGATATAGCCCGCGGTAGTAAACTCATAGTAAAGACCGGGGCTAGTTGAATCACTTTTCTATTTATTTATTTTTTCTTTTTTTGGCTGGCAGAGTAGTCAATAAAATATTTTTTGAACAGTGTCGATGAGTTAACCAGATTATTTTTATATTGTTACATTTTTTATTCAGTCAAAGAATAAATATAGAAGTGGTGCAAAGTTTAACGTTGCACATTGCCTAGTAGTCTGTTTGCGTGGCAAACATTGGGCAAGATCGGTCGAGCCGTTCTCGAGATACAGCTGCTTGAATTTTCGGAGAGCAGAATGTACACATAAGTACGCGGATACATACTGATATTTTTTCTAAATATGATTTTTTAACTATTTGAGACATTTTAAGTAACTCTGGCAGAAAGATTTGGAAAACCATTTTTGCATCATCACCAAACTTCTCTATGAGTAAGCTAAATGTAAGTTGAGGACCGGAACGAAAAAAAAAATCTGCTGCTGTCGAAATTGATTTGACCCGAAATCATTAATATATTATATATATTTATCAGTAGACTGAAAAAAAAACCCTGAAAATGATTTTTTTCTGGCCTTCTTAAGTGCAAGCTTCGATTTGTTAAACGGGCTTCATTTTACTTGCCCCTGACTCAATTAGCCCCGGTCTCCACTGCACGCTCGAGGAAAACCGAAGAGGCTGACATATATATACAATATATATATATATATATTACATATGCCGGTATGTGAGGCTCGTGATAAAAACATAGGGAGATGAACGCGATGGATATGAGAGGAGGAAATAAAATCGCTCGAAATCTATACTGCGTCGAACGTTCGTCCCTTTCGCGGCTATATTCGAAAGCTCGAAAAAAAAGCCCGTTTCTCTCCGACTCGTATTATTTATCGGCATGGAGATAACCTATGAGAATTTCACAGATATCCTGAACGATATCGCACATATCATCATTTTTTTTTTTTTTTTCGCAGACACTGTTGAACCCTCGTAAATGATGGCTATGCATGATCGCGGTATGAGAATAACTTGTGAAAAAGCTCGTAATCGGCACGACCGTGTTTTAGATGTAAGAGATAGATTACGCAGATTGATAACGTTCGAAGTAACACGTGTCCTTGCACTTTGGGCTCTTTCTCGTTTCTTTAGTGGCCGAAAATTCGATTCAAAAGCAGAGTGGACATCGTAACCGCTGCCTCTCCTAAGTCTCAGAGAGCATTGCGATGTCGTTATTATCGATGGCCGTGATATATGCGAGCTGGTTCGAACGAACTTGAATCGGTTCGGTCATGTGTTACAAACGTTTCGTGTGATATTTGTAGGGTGACAAGCGTTTGATCTGTTAACAGTTATACAACAGCGCAGTTTTTGTTATTAAATTCCTGCGGTGCGTACGGATATTCGCTAACGGAAATATTCACTTTATTTCGGAATATATTGGCGTATTGATCGATCATACGAGATAAATAAAGAAAATTCGTGTACAAGCTACAATCAGACACGTCCGAAACATAAAGGTGTCAAAATTGATTTAACTGTAGTACACACAACTAGAAGCACATCTGGCGCGATAAATTACGTGTGAGAAACGGTTTGGCCGTTTGCCATCTAGCGGACGTTTTTTTCTTCTTTTTTCTAATTACTTCAAAATAGTACCGAAATATTGTCTATCGATTAAAAGGTGGAGACCATATCTCAAACATTTTTTTTTAATCATACTTTAGAAACATTTCAGATGTAATGAAATATTCTGTTCATTTATAAATTTAAAAAAATGTCTCATTGGAATGTTTTTGCGAAAATATTTCTGCACATTTTCTCTATAAGTTTCAGGTAAATTTTGTGAAATATTATTCATTCAAAATATCAATGAAATGAATTTAAAAAAAGTACTGATCGTCGTTCTGCTTCCTATAATTTGTATTTTTGTTGTTGTTTAGAAATGCACGTTTCATTAGTGGGCTCGTGTATTTCTGAGTTCTAGAAAAAAAGTAAATCATGTCCCTCATTACATCCTTTTTTTTTACGGATTTCACTTGCGTCTCCCTTTAAGAGGTGCTTCAGTGAGTGATCGTCGTTCCGCATCTTCATACCAGGGTAGTCACTTTCGGCGCTCGTTTATCCTCTTCCTTCATGCCAAGTTTGTCATAGCTCCATCTTACTCGGCTGACTCATATCGGGCGTAGTACAAGTGCGGTAGCACATCAAAACCGTAATACGACATGACCCATAGCAGCCGAGTCGGAGCCGACGAGCTCTTTGGTAGAACGAAAGCTCGTTCACACTCGCGTGCCCTCCATTACAGCCTGTGTTGGAACGCGAAGCGAGCCTAGTCAAAGGGAGTGATGCTCAACGTTTAAAGGGCGGCGTATTACATCTCAGTGGGATAAACGAATAAACGTATTCATCCTTCAACATTATGGTCTTTGACATTTTTTTTAAAACCGAAAAAATCCGCATTTAGAAAATTTTTGCTTTTTGCGCAACCCTTGAATCCACAACAATCTCTCAGGTTGCGCAATTCAATTTACGTGTGATTTAATGTTTTTGTTGTTGTTGTATTTGTATTTAAGAATTTATTCACCAAGACCAGCAAGAAAGTAAAAAAAAAAAAAAAATGAAAAATACAAACTGTTGTGAAGGCTTTTTTTCAAAACAAATACGGACATTTTCATAAAAACTGGCTCAATAGAAAAAAAAAAATTGTTGTGGTAAAAAATGTAAATTGTGGTGCTTGTGAAAAACCTCAATGTTGCTTTGTCTGTTTTTCCCCACATTATTATTATTATGTTTTGAAATTCTCGTTTATGCTTTTAGAAGGCAACATCAAAGGATTCATTATCACGTTGAACTCATCATGTCTTTGAGGTTTAAGATGCTGAAAAAGGCATTCGCTATTGAACACTGGTAAATACGTTTAAAGCTGAAACATAATACTAGAGAGTATACTAGAGTAATACGGGAGCAAACCTGTTTCTCTACCTCAATAATTTATGGCACATTATCCCCTGTTGAATCTGACGATCTTTGCCGAACAAAATCAAGATTGCGACAAGGAAGTATATGGTTCGGTTGAGAAGCAATGGTTATACTGTATGTACCCAATGTTAGCAAGCTGTGGGTGCACCATTCCTACGGTAAACTACACATAGCTTAGGAGTTATATGGCGAATAAGGTACGAAGGTGCTCTCCCATTGCCTCGTCACTTCAACCCACTTTACGTCCTATCGTCCTTCTTCTCTCGTTCTCCAATTCTATCCGGTATACTTAATAGACTCGCAGCAACGTAAATTCAGATTTAAATGCAGGTTCAAGCGAAACCGTGCAGTCAGGCTTGGTGCTCTCGTTGCTCTCGTACTGCAATTTCTACCCTCTGGGAAACGTCGGCAGTGAAGTAAGCGAAACCGGGTTACGAGAGAAAAGGAGAGCGAGTGAGAGTGGAAGGGCGGGAGACGAGGTACCACGTTATACGTTAAGTCGCCCTTTCGACTGGCATCGTTCTACTCAGCACCACCCCTCAACTCCGACATCCTTTCGCCAAGACCGTTTACCTTCTTGCTCGTTTGCTTCCCCCCGTAGTTCTCTTACCTTGGTTCCTCCACTCCACCTAAGCTTTCCTCGTTTCTTGTTGATACCATATGTGTACTAACTACATATATTAGTTAATTTTGCTTGCAACATTTTACTCCCTTGCGTTTCAAACTCTTGCCTTCCATTTTTCTCTGCCACTTCTTTGGCATTCCTTTTACGTGTGCATGTGTTCGATAATTCTAGGACATTACATTTTTTTTCTTATTACTGTAGCTTTCAAAATGAATGTCTTTGTAACTTGAGAATCGATCGATCATCTGTTATAAAATTTGTTGTATCGGTTTACGCAATAAGTTCCAGTTATTGTTTACAATTTTCATTGAAATATATTGAATCAATGACATTTTAGAGCATTGCAATAAAAAGGTACTAAATAAATGAGAAATTTGTGTGCGAAGATTTTTATTCCAATTATAATGTTTTACTGCAATTCCTGTTAAACTTCTCAGACAAATAGTACCTTGTTTGCCTTTTTACATCTGACTAACGTAATACCTTATTACGCCTTTCAACATGAGTAGACTTCATGCTGGTCTGAAAGTTTCTATAGAAACTACGCAACAATCTGGACCGATTTTAAAGTTACACGAATCTCTACAATACCTTATTTCCCTTTAAATTTCATTCAATTGGTCCCCATCCAGTTTAATCGTTAGTCCGTGTACCAGCGCCCTTTGATTCGCCCAACAATAGTAGCAACAGTTTAACGAGAGAGGTAAAATCGTGAACGTCAAAACTGCTACTACTGGTGGAAGACTTGGTGGAGTTTTTGCTCTCGTTAGTTCGACCATTCTATGAAGTTTCTTTATTCCATCGATTTCCCTAACTTCTCATTATGTTCTCTCGACTGTAACGTTTCGCCTTGATGTGCGGATAGTACATTCTTTGTATCGTTCTACGAATGCCACTTTTCTCTCACATTCTTGATAAAGTTTAATGATAGGGGCTTTCTTCCACTTTATCCCCGTAGAAGCTTTAGCAACGGTAACTTGGCAGGAAGTTTCAGGCAATTTGTAAACTCTAAACGGTTGAGACAACACTTGTGTAGTTTGCGCATTTCCAAGCGGGGAACGATACACGGTAACGATGCTTTGCCGTTTTGTCTTGTATATCCGTTGCGAACAAATACTAAATATTCATAGGTAAATATTGCAACGCATACGTGAATGTAATTGGGTGGGAGAGCGTTACGAAGTTTATATCGAAAATTCAGCATTTTCATTTCACTGACTATTAGCTTAAGGAATAGCTTTAATTTATGCTACCGTTGCTGAAAAGTTTTTATAATTTTAGCATTTTGAAACATGCCTTCAATCGTTTAAACACACAATGTCACAGAGAATTCTCGTTTACTTATTCTAAGTGCCCCTCTGTTTGCATGTCTCTCGCTCCCCTTATTCGCTTTTACATCACGTTAAGCTTTGACATTTAAACTCGTTTGATGAAAACACCGGTGTAACTAACCTCAACTAGAATGGAATTACAATATAGACTGTTCAGTTTTCTGACTTCTATGCTCTACATTAGCTTCATATTGCATTTTACTTCTGCATGAAATACAAGCTTTCTGCAGAATCATTTTTACAAAGTACAATTTGACAGAAATTGTACTTTGTAAAATTGAACCTCTTATCCTACATTTTTTTTAAAGCTAATATTAATAATCATATTGACATCAAAGTCGAGTAATAAGAAAATGACGGACAACTGATAAAAAATGTTTAATTTTCAAGGTTTTCCAATCAAATTTTATTTATTCCCAACAAAGGTTTCGATTTTTATTCGGAAACAAAATATACACAGACCCTTAAAAGATATATTCTTATCTTACCGCAATTTCTAGAGTATATAGATATTTGTAAAATTTATATGGTTTTTCTTTTAACACGGTTTATACTTGTAACGATATGTTTGACACAAGGTTAAAGGCATACAAATTCAAGCTGTTATGCCGATGGAGAATATCTCGTTTCATGTTTGAATCGTGGTTCACCGGTTCAGCGCTTTGACGTACTCTCGATCAGCTTTTTCTTTTCACGTAACTCGTGCAGCTGAGGATGTCGCCGTTAAGAAATACCAAAGGCGAAATCCTTTGTCCTATTTACAAAGCTTACACGTATTTCTAAAGCAGAACTGAACCGAAGCGCTCGAATTGGATCTTCTCGCCTAGGATGTTAGATGAGGTGTAAGCTTTCCCGTCGCCGCTCGTTTAACAACGTGAAAAACTTACGAGGCAGTCTCGTCTTTATACTCCTTTTTTTATTTTTTTATTCTGTTTCCTTTGACGCTTGATGTGTCATTGAGGGCAGGAAAAGAGCGTAGGACATATATAGGAGCGAGGTAAATATTAACTTGTGCTTTAATGTTCCAAGGGAATTCAAGATTGAAAAGTGTCTGATCAGCAAAACGCTTTGTCGACTTATTTATGACCGTTAACCTTCGTTTCACCATTCATTTGATCTACACTTGACAGTACAATATTGTCATTTTATAAAAAGTTTACTTTCCTTTTATCATTTTTAGAATAACAAACAATTTGTCGGTAAAATTATTTTTCGGAATTTTGACAATTGTCTTTCATGCTTCGAATTTAACAAATTCGAAATTTACAACACCTTTTTGTCCCTGTTGATATTAAGAAAATATAGCAAAAGTTGAGTGAAAGACAAATTTGATAATAAAAATGTTATTAATAACTTCACTTTCCTAAGAGACAATTTCTTCTATTGACCGACACAAGAAAATTTATTTAAAAAACATTTCTTCCGTTATTGGGCAAAAAAGTTCTACACTTAAATAACAAATATTTAGCATGTGCCCAAAAGCTATGTATCTGTTTTCTCGCCACACAAAAATGAAACATATTTCGGTCCGAGGTAAAATAACATATAAACACTCATGTCAAAATAATGTTTCAAATAATGTTTCTCCGAAACAGAGAATTCCGAGTTTTTTTTTCGCTTATTCTTTATACACACGTGTATCACAATGAGTTCTATGCAAGAGTCCGAATAATAACGCTGCAGTTACTTTCGGTTATACACGACAGTTCCCATTTCTCACATTTGTGTGTGCTGACATCTATACGTATATCGTCATAGCATCTTTTTTTTTTTTTTTCTTCCATCGCATCCCGTTCTTCTTGCTTTTTGTCCTTTTCTCTTTACATTTCTATGTTCCCTCACTTTATTTTCCTTTCTTTACAATTCAAATGTAGTTCAGAGGGTAACGCTCGTATAGCTTCGTCATTTGTCATTGGTGAAGCGTTGAGAATTCAAGAGTCGACGGTTGAAAGCTCAGGATTTAGAAGAAAGAGAGCTGTTCCTTTGGTTTAACTACAGGTTCTTGATGTACCCCTGAAAGTCTGATTCTTCGTTGCATATCTTCGTGGTTTCGTCGTCAACCCCCTTCGCCGGAAGTTTCCTTTGCGACGTCACGTTGGCAAAGCAAGATTTAAATGCATCTCTTCGAGGAGAGAAGAGGACAACGCGTCGCATATCCGAGATAGTCAGCCATGAGACCAGGAGGAATTTCTTTTCCGGCGATGAATAAAAGAGCCTGGCACAATGTTCTTTTGGCTTTTGGCTCGCAAGACAACGAATACCTTCAGAGGCTCACATTTTTAATGCACCGTCCTCTCCGGATCTCTTGTCCTCAGTCTTATCCAAACCTCGAGTTTCTCTTCTTATTATCTTTTTTTTTCCCCTCCAACCGTTCTCCCTCTTCTACCACATTTTAATTATATTCCTCGTTGCGCAAAGTTCACTCTCTGGAATATTCCTGTTCCATTTGGCGTTATGTTTGCCCGGAGGTAGTGTCGTTGTCACAGCCAGGATAATCACCTGCGCTCACAGTTGCTTTCTTCATGTTGCTTGATCTCACTCTCCAGCAATGGACGGAAGCTTACGCTATTTTAATTCCTCATCCCCGGTCTTGTAGAGAAAGTAATCAAGTACTGAGAACGAAGGCGAGAAAATTGAAAATTGATATTTCGTTGATACTTATACTGGAAGTCACTGTATTATTATTATTTTTTTCATTAATTAACAAAACCATTGGAAATTATAATCTTGATGTGCATTGCTTTCTTATTATTTACCATTCTCTCATAGAGGAATTTGGTAAATCTACCATTTATTCTCGTTTTTAAAAAGGTATGGTAGAAACTGAAGTTTCAAAAGCCTCTAACTGATTCCCAAATTACCGGCCATTTTGCAAGCCATAGCAATATTTAGTTAAGAACTGCAATTGTCTAAATAGTTTGACACCTATTTTAGTAAATTACCAAATTACCTTCGCTCACAGTTGCTTTCTTTTCGTTGCTTGATCTCACTCACCCGCAACCGACCAAGCTGACGCAATTTTATTTCTTCATTCCCGATATTCCAGAGAAAATAATTAAGTACTGAGAATGAATGGAGCATTGTATTATTTTTTTCAAGAATGAACAAAACAACTGCAAATTAGAAATTTGCATATTGCTTTCTTATTATTTACAATTTTTTTATATAGAAAGTTGTGCTGATGATCATAAGGAAGAGATGTGAAAAATTCTACCTTTTATCGTTGTTTTGAAAAAGATGGCAGAAACTGAAGTTATAGAAGCAAGTAACTGATTCCCAAATTACATGCCTTTCATTTTGCAAGCCATAACAGGCTTTGATCAAGAACTGTAATTGTCTAAAAAGTTTGACTCCTATTTTAGTGAAATACAAAATTTTAAATTCCATAATATCCGAATCCCACAAAAATTGAAATTCCACGGTAACAAAATTTGTCTATATAACGTAAAAAACATACAATTAAACACAATTGCATCAAACAATTTCAGAGGGAATAAAAAAACTTTAAAAATTTCTAATAAAAAATTCCCATTTATCGATGTATGAAAATTCCAAAGATTTGTTTTTAAGAAAGGTACGATGTTTTACTTTATTGTCTGTTTTGTCCCCATTTCTTCTGTACATATCTTGTAGGCTTTGTTATATTTTTGACAGAAGTTTTGCTCCTCACTGATAGAGCACTTTATCTTCTATGCAATATGATTTGTGCTGAATTTTTGTATTCTCTCATGTAGATCTTTTGACCTCTGGACTCTGGGCTTCCGCATTGAACATTTCAACGGTACATAGAACAACAGAGTGTTTCACTCAGCACATGATGGTACAAGGGTGGCAGTGTCTCATGGCATTAAATTCTCGGGTGCTGCCGTCCTCTCTCGTGTTCCACTTCGACCATACTGTCTCTCACAGTCACCTGCACTGTCATGCTCTTCTCATTCACTCGACTTCACTCTTGTTCGATTCAGTCACACTCCGTGCTTCGCACTTTCGTTTGAAAGGGCGACGCTCTGCTTGCTCTGCCATCAACATCAAAAACATCACTGAGGACCCAAATCTTCTAATTCTAAAAGCTTTCAACCTGTACAATAATTCTTAGGCTTTTTTCGTTTTGACTTTGCCATTCGTCGAAAATAGTTTACCATCTCGTGTCTTATTCCAGTTGACATCCCTCGTTGACCCTAAATGCCACTGAAGCTTTGCAATTTTATCTTCGAACTCTTTTAAGCACATTTGTTAAAGCCTGTAAAAAAGCTGAGTTCTGACAGTCTGAAAAGCTGAAAGCTGTGTTATTTTTTCTCTCTTGAAAACGGAGGTGTTTTAAAATTGAAAACATTCAGGATGTGACAAACGAAATAAAAGGACACTTTTAAACGAACCACTCTAACACATATAAGAAAATGGTTCTGCGGGAGTTTTCCATGTTTTACATGATTTTCACAACGTTAAAAAGATTTCTATATATGACGAAAATGATCGATAAGCCAAGACATCCAACCCAGCAATCAACATTATATCCAATATAATTAGCAAACTTCACCTCTCCTTGGCGAGATGAAACTTGAAATCGATGTTTCTCAGGCGGTCTTGTAGCATCTATATACGTCAAGACCATTTCAACAAACCCAAATGATCGTTACACCGAAAGCTACCTTCACAGGCTCAGAGTTCTGGCTTCATCAAGACCAGCAATCCACATTATTCCTAATATCATTGGCCGACTTCATCTCTCATGAGTGAGATGAATCTTGAGTTCGATATTACTCAGTCAGTTTTGATATATTTTATATGGCATTTCCTCTCATCGGTTTGAACTATATTCAATTGGCCAGCAGCAGCTCTAAAACCAAATGAGCTATTCACTACAGGGATCATCCAAAATTATCACAATTGTTCGATGAATCCCTTGAAGAGTCTTCTAACCCTCTAAAATAAACTTATTTCAATCTGAACAAGTTCTAAGGTATTTTTTTCTTAAAAAACTGAAATGTTGTCGTACCTTGAACTAAAAACACTACGAAAGGGACAAAAGGAATAAAGAAAAAATGGAACCACAATAATATTTATCAGAAAATGGTCCGGGGAAAGCTTTTCACGTGGACAACGTTAAAATTTGCTCATAATTATCGAACAAACCGAGCGTCCCGACTCAGTGATCTGTCTTCAGATCCAGACCAGCAATCTACAATGTACCCAATGTGATTGGTAGTCTTCACCTCTCCTCGGTGAGATGAATCTTGAGTCTGATATTTTGTAGTCAGTCTTGTAGCTTCAATATACGTTGTATTTCCTCTCACATGTCTGAACTATATACAGTTGACCAGCAGCAACTCCTACAACTAAACGAGGTATCCGCTACAGCGATTCTCCAAGAGAACTTGGTATTTTCGTTGTGTATAGTTGTATTCCCTGCGGACTCTCGAATTGGATACCTTCCCGTAATCGGAGATGCTAACCCGGTACTCCTGAAGCTACTCTATATACCGAATACTGTACAAGCACCGTTGCAACATGTACAAGCCGAGACAACCTGACTGGTGAATTCAAGAGCTTTCGTTTCGTCAGCAGAAATATAATTCGAGTACATACCCTAGTACATTCCCTTCGTTCCCTATTTTTCCTCCTCCTCCTCGAAGAGTTTTATTTCGTCAGCTGCGCTCCTCGTCGTTTCCCTCTATTTTATTCTCTCGCCAACAAACGTTCTATGTGTTTGTGCACTTGGGCCACTATCGGATACATACCGCACGAGAGGTTTTTCAAAGCGCTTCTTTTTTTTGAACTTGTCACTACAAAGGCCAAGCAAAGGATATCCTAGGATTTTAGGTCAATTGTGTCCGAGGACTCGAAACCTTTACACGTTATTGAGATATCGGTCTCTCAGCTTTTGTATGTGTGTGTGTGTGTTTTATTTTGCTTGCTTTGATCTATAAATCACTGAGACTGAATCTCCTAAGGACGCTTCACCTATGCATGCCCAATCAAAAGATTGATTTAATTAGAACTGACTTGCTTTAGGACGCGAGAAAAATGTTAGTAAAAACACTGCAAAGTACAACCTTGTTCATAGCCTCCTCATAATTTTTCGTCCTTGATAAATGTCCCCTCAATGAGAAAGTATGTGGACCAATTCTGGTTTGTTCATAAAGGAAGCTTCCTACAAGATGGAAAATTATAAGGAAGCTATGGGCAAGGGAGCAATTGCTGATTGAAGGGCCATTTCTTCTGTCCTTCCAATAAGCTTTATTCCAATGTTTTAATAGAAATCAGAACGATTCATATATGTTTTAAGGTACATTGCAATGCATAAGAAGTTTTCACTGTTTTATTTGCGTACCAAATTGTAGCTGTATTGCTCAAATGATTCTTAATGCAGAAGTCTTTTTTGCTAACAGCAATATCAAAATTTTCATCTTGAATTTGATATAAAATTTAAATCCTTTTATCGATCTTCATCAAAGTTTATGCCGAGCATTACTTAATTTGTTATGTATATGCAACAAATCTTAGCTTATTATTTCAATATTTTCAGAAGTTCCGACTACAGAAAATTTCAAAATCATCTAAAATCTGAACTACGATACAGATTGAAAAAAATGAAATAAAAAATACAGCAAAAGTTTTCTGCAGTTTAAAAAAAAAAAGTTTGTTTACTACTATTAATATAATGTTTCTAACTTCTACGAAAACCTATTTTTCTTTGGATATTTATATTTTACACCGACATTCTGTTTCAACAGCAAACAAAAAATCTATCAACATTTGTGAGTTTGATCCAGTGAGATAACTTTGTGTGATTTGGATCCAGAGATGAAAAATCATGGGGAAAAAAAGGGATGAAGTTGAAGGTTTTTATCTCATCGACATATCTGTCTAATTGTTTTTTTTTTCAGTTACATACACTCAATAGCAATCAATGAGAAACTGGAGAGCAGTGAAAACATGATAGTCCATGATTGTTCACATGTATAATTATCTTTGATTTACATCCCTGGAAGGCAATCGACATGGAACAGAAGAGCAACAAAAAGAAAATTAGGTGGTCGACTCGGGGGATCGTTCATTACAGTTTCTGCCGAAAGCGCATAACTAGGAAATAATCACCGATGAACTGAAAATGCAACGAAGGCAGAAATACCAGTAATTGCCAGTCGTTCGTCGAAGGTTTTTTTTTCCTTTGGGTTGCGAAAAAACTGATATGCAACGAAAATTCAACTACGTTATATATTCGACAGTTAATGGATGTTAATTCGTATTGTAGCAAACCGTTCCATTTTATTTTGCTCGTTCATTATTAATTTAACGGCATGTCGTTTTGTTTGGAACGGAATGTAATTTTAATTTCATGACTGCAGTTCGCAATTGCTTGTTTTCAAAAATATGTTTCGAATGTCATAAATATCTTTCAGAATATACACTCAAATAGTATACTTATGTCATGAAAGTCTTAAGAAATGCAAACGTTCGAATCAGCCGTAAAATATGTTTAAGAAAATATAATGTAATCTTGGAATCTTGATTGCATTTATTTTTAATGACATGTTTCATTTATTAATGCTCACTCGTAGGTATTTATTATTCATGTATTAATGTCGATATAACAAGCCTGCAAAGTAGAACCTTGCAAATTGCTTCCTCATTATTTTACATCTTTTAAAAATGTCTACATGTATCCAAAATAGAACTTTGCAAATTGGTTTCTCTACAAAGCTTCCACAATTGTCTACTAATTTTAAATTGTCGTCTAATTTTAAAATCGTCATGTTAAACCTCTCAACCAGTTTTCTTCAAATTTGTGCAAGCTAGTGCGCAAACGAGATTTTAAAAAAATGTTTAAAATTCGAACTACTCCACCGATTTGGGCCAAATTTGAATTAAAACCTTGTTTTATCACAGTCTAGAAGTAAAACTAATTTAAATCACTGAAATATTGAAGAATAAAAATAACGTTTGTTTAAAAGTACAATTGCTATGTGATATCTCGTTATTTAGCATACACAGTGAGCTTAAAGCATATAAGAAGCTTCACCAAAGCTCCAAGAGTTCGGAAAGCTTTTTTTTACGCGATACTACTAGAGCCACCGTTCCAACACGAAATTTCACGAGGCAATTGCTGTAAAAACTTTCACCAATATCGTTACTACACACTTTATGACCGAGTGATCGCAATAAACAACATATGACGATCACACAGGTCGAATAATACCTAAAAAAAATTGCGAATTTTAATACTTGTGTATAAATTCAAAGGGAGAGACCGAAACGAGACAAACGTAACAGTACTAAAATAAAGGCTGCAAAGTAAAACTTTGTACATTGCTTCCTCGTTATTTTTTCATTATAAAAAAGATACGTTTTACAAAGCACGAAGGAAGTATGTTGAATTTTGGCTTCTGAACAGAGGAAGCTTTTTTAAAAAAGTAACTGTTTGTTGGATTTTTACCAAATTCAGTATCAAGCAACGACATATTCTATTTAAGATTTATGCGACAATTTACATCAGTTCCTTGAATTATTCTCGAGTTATAGGATTTACAAAAAATCACGAAAATGCAAAATTCTAAAAAATCTGTACTACTTTATCGATCTCAATTAAATAATGACACCCTCTACTTAAGTTTTATGCAAAACTCTAGATCAGTTACTTGAACCGTCCTCGAGTTATACATTTTTTTTTTAATACGAACATTTCAAAACTTCGTAAAATATGAAAAAAATATACCGAACTTGTAGAAATTCAATACCAAAAATTGAACGTATCTTCAGTTATGAAAAACCATTTAGCGAAATCGTCAAACTTTTAGGAAAGTCAGAGCAGCCTTTTTTTAAAAAAAGTTATGATTACACAAAATCTGAATGGCTGCATATATTTTGTCAAAAACCGCAACATCCAAAGAGGTTTAACTATCTCACTTGTCTGTCAAATTTCAGTCCGATCGTTCTAACGATTATTGAGTAAGAGGTAATTAAATTTTCGAAGTCTGAGCATCCTGACATTAAATAATTGAAACAAAATTTGTTCACGAAAACAAAGCCACGAGGAAGCAATAAAATCATGAAAATTAAAAGGGCACGATACTTGTTCCGCACTGAATAACAAAAATAACGATAATTCTCCGACTTTAGCGAATTCCTTGACGCTCACGAATATTTCCAACCCAGCAGAGCATGCGATATCCACAAAACCGTGCACACTCGTCAAAAACCAGCGGTATGCTGAATTAAAAAAGAAAAGAAATAACGAAAAAAAAAATCTGCGAAAAAAAAACTACCTGTAAATAATTATATGATTACTAATTATATAACGTATATTGAAGGTGTACAAGAAATTAGGGTAATAAAGAAAATTATGACCATTGTCGAATATATTAAATAGGTGATTATGAATAATTAATTATAATAATAATAATAATAATAATAATAAAATAACGAATGTTGAGAATGAATCTAGGACGCGGTGTACGAGAGTTACTGAAAATGCGATTATGAAAATAAATCATGTAGATATTATACATAATTAGTCTCTAACGCATACGTAAAATTATATAAATATGACTGTACGAATAAAAAAAAATACGTTTACTTCAGATACGAAATTATTTTTAAAGACATTGATAATTATGGTAAACATAATTGGTTCGAAGAGGGACATACATGCGCGCCGTGCTGAGAGCATCCACTGGATATATATATATATAAATACATTTGCATAGGTATATATATATATATAACAGATATATATCTGTAGTAGCCGCAATAACGGCGGATCGATTTTCGATCCGTCTTTAATTATCGGTCCCGCACTTTCGTGCTGGAATGACCCGCGTGCCGCGCTACAGGGAGGAAGGAACGCCATGACGCTGGGGTGAAAACGGGGGGGGGGGGGTGGGTTGAAGCTTAACGAGCCAACGCGGAACTAAACGAGGAGACGACATAGTGAAAAACGACGAAGCGAAAAAAAAAAATAAAAACCGAAGCAGTAGCAGTGGAGACAAAAAAAACGAGACAGAGGAACTCTATCTCGCAGAATCGTTCTACTTTTTAGATTCTCCAGTGTAGTTCGCGTTTCACGTATTTCGTATCAAGCCTGGCTAAAAGACTAAAACCCGTGGTCTTAACGAGGCTCTTCGGTGACCCAAGAGGCCACGAGGAGAAGAATCGTTGCACACAGCATTACCTGCATGAATTCTGAATATATGGGGCAGGGGAGGGGGGGGGGGGTGGTTTACGAAAAAGTAATCAGACGGAGGGAAAACTATTTAGATGAACATGACAAACAGGATTTATTGTGAGTCAACTGAATTTGTTTTAAGCCAACTGAATTCAGTTTGAGCTAATTGACTTTACTTTGAGCCATCTGTATTTATTTAAAGCCAACGAAATTTATTTTGTCAAAGTAAATTTTCTTGAAGCCAAATGATTTCATTTCGAGCTGAATGAATTCACCATGAAATAATTTTACAATCAGACTTCCAACAGGGAGAAAAAAATATTGTTATGAAAAAAAAAGAGTTGGAAATGTGTCTATTTAACAAATCATTAATTTTTCTATATTACTAGTTAAAAAAAATTCATACGCGACAAAGTGACTTTCTGCTGAAGAGGCCAACACAATTTGTTAACTTATATAACAAAATTATTTACACTAAC
The DNA here is from genome assembly GCA_964016905.1 of Perithous albicinctus. Classification (NCBI taxonomy): domain Eukaryota; kingdom Metazoa; phylum Arthropoda; class Insecta; order Hymenoptera; family Ichneumonidae; genus Perithous; species Perithous albicinctus. Next base: position 13,314,399 of record OZ024692.1, on the reverse strand, counting down.
CGCGAGTAATAACTTTCTGCAACTCTGTTTTTTATTCCACCAACTGAATTCATTTGGCTTGAAGTAAATTCAATTATCTCTGTGTACAAGAAATTTTCTCTCGTTGCGTCGTATCTCGAAACACATTGGCTTTCTGTTCTTTTTTTTTTTTTTTCTTCTATAAAAAAAAAACGGAAAATCCACTGCCACTTTCCGCTGTCCAGAAGCCCCGCTCTGTCTTTTAAGTCGTAGCAGTGGTGAGGGTTTTACCGTATACGAGTTTGCAGTTGGATCAAGGCTACAGGAAGCAAACTCGAGGGTCCACAACGAATGCTTTTGTCTATATATATATATATATACGCGCAACCGTTGTGCAGATGCCGACGGGGGTTAAATCGAGTGTATAAGAAAACTGAGGCGAAGGAGAGAACCCGGGTAGTATAAAAAGGTAACGGCTGTCCGTCTTATTCGAGAACGCGGAGCGAAAAAAAGAAATGAAATAAGGACGAGCAACAGATATATAAGAAGGAGAAAGAGTAATACAACTCAGCATTTCTACTCCACTTTTACTATCAACGTCTCAACTCCGCAGCATCTTTACCTACTGGCATCGGTACACAGTGCTCCACTGCCTCTGGCATCAAGGACTCTCGAGAACGAGTGAGACTCGCCGCTATCCTCTCAACGATGTTGCACTCTGATGGCCACGAAATATACTGCAGCCTGATGTTGACCCGCAGGTTACCGATATCATATTTAAACCCAGTCGTTCTTATGTTAAGCATATTCCATGTCAGCTTATAACAATTGCAAAAAAAAAAAAAAAAAAAAAAAGAAGCCTGCAATGTAGAAGCTTGCATAATGGTTTCACATTATTTTCTACTTTTCACAGTGCCACCTCTATGAGAAAATTCTCTGATGAAATTTTGGCTTCCTCGTGGAGGAAGCTACTGATGTGAAATGTGAATATGATAATAAGGAAGCATTGTGCGAGGTTCTATTCTTCAGGTTTTTTCAAATACATCATTATTTATAAAGTATTAAGATAGGTTTTTTCAAATACATCATTATTTATAAAGTATTAAGATAAGTTTTTTCAAATACATCATTATTTATAAAGTATTAAGATCTCATTGCCGAATTTCACGGAATACACAATAGTCATGATTTTAATTCCATTAAATGGGTCCTCCTGTTTTTTGCTTTTAGTTCCTTGGATATTTGTACAAACTTTATGTTGCAGGTTTAGTGGACTGAAGATCTCTCTATTAATTTATCGTAAAATACTAAATTTTATAACAAATTATACGCACGCACAGATTGTGATTAAACTTGATTCCGGAATTTATTTGGCTTTGTTTGACATTTGTACAAACTTTCAACTAGATAGGCCAAGATTTGGTCGATTTTGAAAATTTATGACGATTTTGCATTAAGATTTGAAAAATTCAAGATCTCATAAAATTTAAACGGTTCGTGGGATTCCCTCCAAAGTAAATTTTTCACGTATAGATTTCGAGGACATTAATTCACCGACGATATCGAGCGTCTATCTCCCTTCAGAACAAAATATTTTCAATTATGTCATCACAAAAAGCGGTTTTTCATTATTTAACTGAATTGCAATTCTTTCTTTTCTTGCCTGTTACAAAACAACACACGATTTTTTTTTTAAGAATTGTACATACAAATATTACAAATGAAATATAACTGTTTAATTTTTTTTTAATCCGTAATAAAATGTGAAAAACGTGGTAACATGCTGAATTTCCTCGATTCATGTAACTTAATTTCAAGACATTTTTTTAGAACTTTTTATTTTAGTGCTTCAACTGAGATGGAATATCTAATGTGGTAGTTTGCTCCGTGCTCCTCTCTGCTTAACGTGAATTCCTCGCATGGCGCTCCACATACGTATGGCTGCAGTATATTTCGGGAGTTTTGGTGGTAGTATGAAGAAATTCTTGTGGAAATTCCAGCTAACTACTAATACTTTATGAATTTGGGGGAAAAGTGACTGTTATTGCTGCTGCTCGCTTTCTTTACCTGCGTTATTTTTATTTTTATTTTTTTCTTTGGATAACGGTTATCCAGTGGAATTTCGTGAGCGTGTTTTGTGGCAGTTTTCAACCCTTCTAGACACAGTTTGTTTATTCCCTCGTGCTCTTACAAGTATACTGCTTTATACTCTAATCCCTGTGCTATCAAAAGAATAAGGAGGGAAAAAATAAACGAAGAGATGCTGAAAGCCCCTCTTTTTTTTCGTCCCGGGAAATGGACGAGAGTAATTTAAATACGATCGGTTACTGAATTTTATTATTTCATTCTTTTTTCACTTATCTGAATTTATTTTGAGCCCACTGTATATGAAGGTACACGAATTACAGGCAAAATAATGGGCTATCCGCGTAAAAAACGAATAGAATGAAAAATTGCATGCCGTTAATTGTTGTTAACGGTGTTCTGGAAAAAAATCCCCAGGTCTGAATGTAAAACAAATTGAAATAGAAAATAACGAAGAGCATAATCATTAAAAAAGTGATATCGAAACAGAGAAAAATCTTTATTGGTGAAATAAAATTTAATAATTTTTTTTACCGCGAAAAAATATACAGTTTTTCTGTTTGAAATGAGTGTAGAATTTTCTCATAAAAACTTATGATTTTATTTTCTTCTCAATCGGAAGAGTTATCAATCACAATAAATTTGTCAAGGACGCATTGTTCACGAGTGCCAATAAACTTTTATAGAGCCGATAGGTCCAATAAATTCGTATATCGAAAGTAACAAAAGTCGAAAGACTTTATTGCAACCGAGAACTTGAAAGGCGTAGCTCTTAAGAAATGAAAATTGCTATATAGCATAGTTGGAACAAGATTTGAAAGAAACAAGTACACTTATCTATTCCAGGGCCATTGAGGAGATGCGTAACGGGGTACTTTAGTAGCTTTACTGCGTGCGCATTATTATGACAGCCTCGCAATTCTCTTCTCTCATCTTGGTTGCACGGATTTGCGGTGAATACTGCGTTTATGCGTATATAGGGGAGACCGAGGCTAGTTGGGTCACAAACCGTTTTTGTAAATTTGCCGAAATTACCATTTTTTTTTTACATTAGTAAAATTAGAAGGACAACAAAAATTGAATTTAGAATTTTTTATTTTTTTAATCATAAATATTCTTTTTTAATTGTTAAACTGAAGCGACAAATGTTTCTATGCAAAAATGTTGAAAAAAAATATTATACAAGAAAGATAACAGCAAATATTTAATTATCTGAAATTGCAATAATTTTATCACATTTTTTGTTTATTTTCATTTTGCGTAATATTTTTTATTTTAACGAAAAAGCGAAGGGCGCAATTTAAAACAAAAGCTCTATTAACAGTGTCACTAAAAATATTGAGTTCGTTTTCTGAATTTTCTATGAATTTGCAGCAGCGAAAAATGGATAAATTCGAAATCCTCTAAAATCTGAACAACTTTATAGAGATTGACGAAACTTTGTAACAAACATTGCTGAATGTCACTTCGTTTGTGTAGAAACTTTTGGTGTCTTAGCTCTATTTTCTGGAAAGATAGTTCGATAACGTAATTTTTTTTTTAAATCCAATCCTCGTGAAATCCGAACCATTTTTATGATTTCGGTCAAAATCAATACCAAAGTACCTCAAACTTACTTGTAATTATAAAAAATTATATAACTCGATATCTGATGATTTACGAAAGTTAAAGTCTGCAGACACTTTTCTTTTTGAAAATTCAAAACTTGATAACAGCCGAAATTATGGAGAATTTTTTAAATAAAAATTAAATCGAAGAAGAGGGGCTCTACTTGTGTGCCAAAATTGCGTCAGATCGGTCAAGATTTTCCCTCTCACACATACACATAGACATTTTTTTCTAAATATGATTTTGTGACTATTTCAGACATTTTAAGTCTATATGATGAAGCAAAAAAATGTCATTTTCACAAATAAATATTTGGCAGTTCTACTTATAAACAAATGACGTTAAATTTGCAAAATCTTTTTATTACTTTTCAAATTTATAAAATAATTCGTAAAAATAAAAAAAAAAAAAAGAAACTGTCCAGCTAAAAAACCAGAAATTTTTTACCTCGTAATAAGGTACATCAATTTACCAAAAAAAAAATATAACGATGAGAATTGTTCTGTTTGCGTGCCTGAGAAAATTGTGTTATTTTTAACGCGATGTGGGTGATAGAATCCAAAGAACGAACCGTGACTCAAGTAGCCCCGGTCGCCTATCTATAGATACGACAAAGCGTGGACTTTAATGGGGATTTTGCACGAAGGGATTGGTTTGCAACGTGAAAACTACCGAGGCCACATTTTATCGTTAAATGCCGCGGCGAGAACGCGCCGACGAAACGAGACAGATAATAATAGGAGAGAAAGAGTGCTCTGGGTACTACGAGCATGGTGTTATTGTATTGTGATGCGAGTATATGCGTATGCCAGTGTCTGAAAACGAGTGCGAGCAAATGATAAACTAAATGTACGAGAGTAGTGTCGAAAAAAAAAAAACATATTGCGTGAATATAAAAAAACTATATGCAGTAATGAATTGAAAGAATATGTTATCTAATATATTACAAATAACGGAGCTTACATTAAAAAAAAATGAAAGTACCAAAGGGGTTCCTCCCTTGAGTATAACGCAAACTCTACCCCGCTCGTTTTCCAGCCCGCTATATCTCTGAGTGCGCCGGTATTTCACCCGAAGTATTACCGATTTTGTGGAGGAGTCAACTCATTTCGTCGAGACTTTTTCCTCTCAACAGATTCGAGTGCTCTGACCTTATCTTAATCGCAATAAACTCTACAAATCTTACTTAAGTGAATCGGTAACTTGACGGAATGTTGTCGAAAGAGTCACTCAACAGGAACTACAACAAATGCAACGACAATATATTTTTTGTTTTCAAATTCACGGTCACAAAATTTATTGTCGTTGCGTTTGTTGTAGTTCCCGTTGAGTGACTCTCTCGACTCGTCATTCCAGTCCACCAGATTTGTATAGTTTATTGGGATTAAGTTAAGAGCGGAGCGCTAAAATCAGTCGAGAGTAGAAAGTCTCGACAAAACGAATTGCTTGACAGAGAAAAGGGCCCGACGAGACTCCTCCACGAAATCGGTAATAGTTTGGCTGAATTACAAACGGCACCCTCAGAGGAGATGTAGCGAGCTGGAGAACGAGCGGAGTAGAGTTTGTGTTATAATCAAGGGAGAAACTCCTCTCTGGTACTGTTTTTTGCGTTGTGTAATGTTTGGTTATCGAGAATTATTTGTAATAATCAGTCTGCCTTGAGACGTCGTTGAGACACGCCTCGAGGCAGACTTACAGGTGCTTCGCTTTAGTTTCGTACTTCGGAGTTTTCGTTAATAACATCTGTGTGCTTTATCGTGCTGCAGTTGTGCAGGGTTTTCGTGTATCCTGTGAAGTACATTTCTCGTGCCTTCATAAGATACCGAATTGGTGAGTGTTTCAGAAGTATTCCCACCCGAAACAAAGTAAGATAAACGTTCTCGCAGATGCACTCAGAGCACACCGGTTTGTTAATATCGGTGAAACAAAAATTAGCTGGCGTCTGTTGGGTTTTGCGAGCACACTAACGAGGGTGGACGACCGAAGGTGACGTCATCCTGTTACATTCTCCTAAAATAATTCTATTTTTTGTGTTCTCTCATTTGTGGTTTGCGTATTACCGAATTAAAAAAACGATTAATCGCTTTATGTGACCGAAAAATACGTCACAATAGATTGATATACGTACAGTTGTTAATAAAAACGAAGTACATGGAAGAGAACAAGATACAATGGTGAAATACACGAGTTCTTTTTATTCCCAATAAACCCCCTTATCGATTTCCTGTGCAACGAAATTGCCACATATAGGCGTTACTTTCATTCTATACGCGTGTATATGTGTAGGACATTATAATAGTAAATGCTTTTTCTTCACAAAGCTACGGTTCCATTTGCATATTATATATTGTAGGATCTATATAGCGACTTGCAATATATAGATTGGCAAGAGTACAATGAAAAGTGAGCAGAGAAAAAAACGGAGAAAAGAGGAAATGCCAATTTGAATGACAGCAGAAAAAGGGGAAAAAAGGGGCAAACTCTTTTCTGCTATCAGCGTCCATCAGTTTTTGTTCTCTATCGCTTTTACTCACTTCTTTTTGCCTCTCGTTTCTGTATCCGCGAAAAAATTGTTATTTTCATTTATTTATTTAATTTTAATTTATTTACTCTGCATTTAATAAAAAAAATAATGATTCTGCAATGTAAATGAAATACGTCAGAACATTTTTTCCTAAATATATTTTTTGGATGTTTTGGAAGATTCTGAACACGTTTACATGAAAATCTGGGAAAATAAATTTTTCACGAAAACGAAGCTTGTTGAGAATGAAATATGGGCGAAAAGTTTGTGAAAAAGACTCAGCTTTCTTATAAATTTATTATAGATATAATAAAAATTTAGAATTTAAGATCTGAAAACCAGATTATGCATTTTGTTTGTATAAATGTGTATTTCATTTTATAATTATTTAACCAACAAAGATATCATAAAAAAAAATGTGCGGATGACGTAAAAATGGCCAATAAATCGAAAAAGATATTTTTTGTAATTCTTCGTACTTTCTGAGATTTATATTCCCTTCTTGAGTTTCCATTAAATTGACAAAATAATTATTAGAAACCCGAGAATTCGTTGAATATGAATTTATGTTTCTCTATTTTTATTTCAGATTGATACTTAGTACAGTAAAAGGAGCATCGGAGAAGCAAAGAGGAAATGCCAATTTCAATTACAGAACCTCTTTTCAGCTACCAGCGTCAATCAGTTTTTTTTTTCTCCATTGCCTTTACTTTCTTCCTTTTGCTTTTCGCTTCTGGAACCGCCATTTGCGCTGGTGTATGTGTGACTAAAATTCACGGGGAAAAAAATCTGTGAGAAGTATGGCAGGTTCGAGGTATCGGATATATCGGAGGACGATGAACGACGATATATTACGCAATTTTTCATAAAGCGACATAGGAGCGGTGTCGCAGCTTATTGGACATCAAGGTGAACGACGGTGAGACATAAAAAAAAAAAAGGGAATTGCGACAGGAAACGAGAATCGAGCACTTTGAACTGGAACATTCGATTTCACGCTAAAAAAGTGAGTAAATGCTGATTGGCACTTTTAATTAAGGTAGAGTGAAGTATTTAATAACGAAAAAGCGATCCATCGTCAATTACATCATGCATAGAATCATTTTTTTAAATAAGCGACACACTCGCGAACCTCATTTTTAATCACTTTTTTACATCTCGCAAATAAAATATTCAAGGAAGAAAAATGGTTTCACATAAAAATCTGATATTCTGTAAATCATAGTTTTCGAGGTTGATTTTTGTAAAGGCAACATTTTTTGAAATGTTAAATTTAAAAATCAGAAAATGGCAAATTTGGCGAGGTCTGAGAAATATCTGAGAGGACCAGAAATATATTATTATTGGTGAGGCACACTGAGTCACTTTCAGTGAATAATTAAGTCAATTGAGATGAGCTAAATGGTATGTTGGAAATAAATAATTATGTTTAAAGAAGGGTTTAAAAAATGGTGTGTGTACCGAAAACAATTAAAATGTCATCATTCGGTTAAAAGCACGAAAAAAGTGGCTCATCTGTGCACCACACTTCTCTACAGTAAATGCACCATTGAAGATTGTGCCTCGCTGTTTCAGCATTAAAGCCCTTTGTAGTTAAGTGTTTCTTTGGACAATGCATGTCGTTAAAACCTTGTACATTAATATTCATTGTTTACTGTCGAGAATGCTCGTGTTTTCGCATCGTCTCCTATCTGACTACATTCCTTTTCATGAAAAATAATGGCTTCTTCTCCTGCATGCAAATATATCTCCTGTAAAATTAAATTGGAAGATGAAACAGCATCAGAAATTGCAATTTTTGTATACCAACGATATCTACTCGCGCACAAAGATACGATTCAGCAAAACGTTTCGGATAATCAATATTTCAATTTTTTGGTTTTTTTTTCTTCTTGTTGTTATGAGTCTAATTGCGGAGAAAAATATCTCGCTCGGAGTGCGCGTAACGGAAATGCATATGTATACGTCGGGAACAGACTAGAGAACTCGAAGGATAATTGCCAATCAATCCAAAGTGTGGAGATGATCAAACATGTTCTGTACCTGTCAGAGTGGTCGAGGCCACAGGCACAATTTGAATCAGAGCACGAAGTCGTTAGCACAGCGGTGTTGCAGCGTTGTGTATCATCAAGCTCAACCACATACGAACTTGTAATTTCTAACTGCAAACTTTAACAATGAGAATGTAAGCTAAATCTGTCACGATTTAAAAAAAAAAAAAAAAAACGTCTGCTCTACCTGCCAGACGCTCGGCGATTTATGTATTGGTGAGACAAATTAACCGCGCGAGTCTGGTGGTCGAAGCGAGAACTTAATAATATGGCCACGAGGCTCACTTTTCGTGGCATGTCAAACCATTTCAACGAGAAATAATTGGATATTTCGATAATACCAACGAATTGTGATAAAATAGTCAATGATTATGGATTGATCGGTTGTGGATCTTGAGGGAAAAAATCGCAAAAAAGAATGGCAAAAAAGGGACCACCAAAACACACTGTTGATTCGCTGAGTGTTTTCTCTAATTTAATTGTGTTTTTTTTTGTAAGAAGAACGTTGTGTTATTTATTTTAGCATTATCTAAGTGTTTAGGTATAAGTCCTTCTTGTCTACACCTGCTTTTCCGTCACAAATAAAAGATAGTTTTGAATTACAAGAAAACTCGTTTCATTCGATGTGACCTCCCTATACACTAACATTCCGTTACAATTGGTAACAAAAAGTCTTGAAAAAGGAAAAGAACTATTTAATAATGACATAACAACTACAGAACTAAAAAAAAAGCAATAGAAATAATTATCAACTCTACAGTCTTCACCTTTGATGGGACTATCTATAAACAAACTTCGGGATAACTTATGTGATCATCATTAGCTCCGATCCTGCCAAACATAGTGATGATTGAGTTGGAAGAAAGCTGTTTAAACAAATTAAATTACAAACCTCCAGTTTATAAATGATACGTAGATGACATTATCATAGCTCTTCCAGCTGAAGAAATTGATAATACCCTTAACATTTTTAACGCCTACCACCCCTAGTTACAGTTTACAATTGAAAGAGAAAGCGAACATGGTTCCATTCCCTTCCTGGGCTTGATACTTATTGGAGGAAATAACACCATCACCACGAATTGGTACAGAAAACCAACATGGTCAGGAAGGTACATGAACTTTTGCTCAGAACATCGAACACAACTTAAGATTGGTATCATCTTAATGTTAGTAGATAGAGGAATTAAATTAGTTGACCAAAAATATTCTGGGATGATGACATCTTGTTAATTAAAATGACTCTAAAATTCAATTGCTTCCTCAGGAAGGTACATGAACTTTTTCTCAGAACATCGAACACAACTTAAGATTGGTATCATCTTAATGTTAGTAGATAGAGGAATTAAATTAGTTGACCAAAAATATTCTGGGATGATGACATCTTGTTAATTAAAAAGATTCTAAAATTCAATTGCTTCCCTGATTACTTTATTAACAAACACATCAACAAAAGGCTTGCAGAAATTAACACAACACCCCAAATAAGAACGAAGAAAAGAAAGAATTTGACATAAAAAGAGTAATGAATTTCCCCTACATCCGACAGATTCATTTTTCTATGTACGAGTTTCTAAAACCACACAACATTAACACAGTAAATAATAACAAACACAACATTTACAAAATCACAGGGCCAACAAAAGGCAAAATACCAATCTTACGAAAATCAAATCTGGTCTACCACATAAAGTGTAATAATTGTGACAGCACATCATACCTTCGATTTTGACAACACAAAAATCTTAAAAATAGAACCTAATTATAAAAAAAGACGACTGATTGAAATAAGTCATATTAAGAAAGACACTGAATCAATTAATTTTAGACAGGACATCACCAAGCTAAGTGACATTTACAACTCCAGCATCTAAAATATTTTAAAATATAGGACCACACTAACTAATTTTATACTATAAGGCGATTTTGACAAAACAAAATTAAAAAAAAAAATAGAACGTAATTATAAGAAAAGACTTTTGATGGATAGGATTAATATTAAAAAAAGACACTGAATCAATTAATTTTAGACAGGACGTCACCAAACTAAGTAACATTTACAACTCCATCATCTAAAATATATAAAATAGACATTAATAATAGATAAAAGACGTCCTTAACAATGAATAAATGAGCACTGACAATTTTCAAAATATAGATAGCCTAGAATACAATAACATATGGGCCAGAGAATCCGGTTACCAAAATCAACACCTCACCTCACAGACTATTTCTAATAATACGCTAACAATTAAGTAACTAATCTTCAAAGAAAACACAACTAATAAAAAATAAAAGATAATTGATTAAGTTTAAAATTTAAAAAACGAGGAATTGTTTGCCACTCCTACGCTTAAGATACCCGATGATTTAAAGATTGGTTCCTAAAAACTAACAGCTATTATAATTTCTCTTAAAAAGACACATAAATTAATTTCATATAATCACTGTAACTAACCGTAGTAAAAAACTAACCTATTTAATATTACTTGCTCCACTGTCTTATAATAAGTGTCCATAATCAGAGTAACCTTACAATAAATACTAACATAAGAAATTTCTACATTTTTTATTTTCTGATTTTTATTTCTTTATTTTTTATACTCTTCACAGTGGAAATAATAAAAGGGAATATATTACTGAAGAGGACCCAGACTGGGGTCGAAACGTTAAAAAATAGAGAAACTTTTCTGTCGTATTTGCTTTTTTTTTTTTCTTTCTTTTTAAGAACATTTTACAATTCTTTTCATCTGTAACGTGTATAGAATTATGTCTCGAAATATATAATCAGGAGTGGAGGTGAATTATCTGTCACGTGATTATTATTGCTGCTTGTATATTACGTACAATGACCAACCATTACGCGTTTATACGGTAAGAGGGTGAGGTCCCGAACAATCCACCGCGTTCGACCCACGTTAGACCGACGTAGAATTAACGCTCTAATCCCTGGTACCACGGGCTGAGCTCGGCTGCCTGTATATATCGTTAGGCCCTGTTATGCCGCGACACGGATTATTCACCCCTGCTTGTTCCCGCGCCCTAATGACTGACCTAACCCGAACTATACTACTGACAGGTACACACGAGATTCAAACTCCACCTCTCCTATTTCTCTCGCCCTTTGCGCTGAAAGGCATTGTCAATCACTTGCTCTCAGCCCAATTGTAAACCGAACACATATAGCTATATAGTAATAATATTGTAGTATGCGGTGTATTTTTATTTAATAAAAAAATACGACAGTGTCTCGGCGCCAATTATTCGTGAATTTAATGATTTGTTTGCTTTGATTATTTTTTTTAACTTCGGATAATCGTTAAATCTTATTTATACCTTTTATGGATGTGATGCTGGATCTCTCGGATTTGATTCTAGTATGAATTAGAGTAAGAGCGGAGAGTGGGAAAGGGTATGAAACTGAAAGTCTGTATCCGTAGTTGATTGCGATCTTCCACCCTATCATTCCAACTCTAAGAGGCAACCAGATTTTTTATGAGATTTTTTTTTTTATTATTAATCATTAGATAAACTTATGATTATTTAAAGCCAACATATGTCCATCGACTTCATTTAAAAATCTGAAAATAATCTCGAAAATCCTGTATTGGATATCAATACTTTTAAATATGTATCTAAAGTAGGACAGAACGCGTTTTTTTCGAATTTTATTTGAAAAAGAATAGTGAACAATAATCAGGATTTTCGAGACTTTTTTTCACATTTTTTTTAGACATCAAACAAAATAAACAAGTTCTTTTATGACCATGATGTCATCATTTTTTGAAGTAAAAAAAAATGGATTTCGAAGAATCTGAAAAAGATCTCCAAAATCCTGACACTAATAATTTTTTAAGAAATGTGTATAAAGCAGAAGCATATATACTTTACTGCTATTAGAATGTGCTTGCCTTGATTACAGTTTTAATCCCGGATATTTATTGAACATTGTTTATACTTTTTATAGTTTATATTTTATACATGGAGCATTCCATAACTAATTAATAAAAACTCTGGTTGCCTCTTAGAGGTGGAATAATATCATAAAAAAATGTGCATCTAATCTGAAAGTCAAAACCAGGGTCCAATCGGTTTGGAATGCCCCATACGATTTTTGTCGCTCTGTACCTCATCGCTTCAGAGAGATTGCAGGTAAAGCAAACAAGGTGGCAAAGTATAAACTTACACATAGCTCTTTCATTATTTTCCATTTTTTGCCAAAGTCAGTGATGAAATATATCGTCGATATATGTTGGCTTTCTCATAGAGTAAACTAATGCGAAAAATGGACAATGCAAGGAAGCAATTTTTAATCCTGCAACCTTGATTTTTTTTAAATATTGTAGAAACTGGTAGTGAAGCGAAATTTTACACCTAAATAAATAAAAAAATGTGATACTTCTAAAATATTATTGCTTTTAGAACTATGATTTTTTTTTTTAAATTATTTCAACGACAATTGTGGCTAATAATGAAAGCTTACAATGTAACAGCTGTGAACATTTTTAGATCTATTCTTTAAATAATTTATGAGATTTTCAGATCGTTGATTTTAATAATCGATCACATTCGACACGAAAATTGTAACAGCAAAAAGTACGAAAATCGAGTTTTTTCTACATATGAAAGCAAAAATAAAAATTCTACCGTTGCGTTGGCCGACAGACTTTTAAAAAAAGGTGAAAAAACTCTATTTTCATGTCAACAAATAAAAAATATTGCAAGTATTGGATCTTTATCGGTGTTTTTTTTTCACTGTGGAATATATTTTGAGAACCCTCGAGTTGGGCAAAATTGCTGCAGCTCTTATTCGGCAGATATACACAGATATACAGACAAACTATTCACAGCTTCGGGCGTCGTGTAATTTTGTTGTCACATTGGTCGGGAAACTCATAGAATTTTTCGGAGCGTGAGTGACACGCTCACATTTGTAAATTGCAAAATATAGATAGAAGCGTTTGTATTACAATACTTGGAGGAAAACGTGGATAAGCTTCGCTCGGCACGTGAATGAATAGTTCCGGAAAAATCAGCCAACTAAATGTAATATTGTACATATGGTCGGACGCTCTCGTACATTGCATTCACTAACGAATTGTCGAATATTTAATAACATCATATGTCCGCTCGAATCGCGCTGGCATACCATAATCAACGGGTAAAGGTTTCATTTACAGCTCTTCATCTCTTCTCTTGTGTATATTTTCTGCCGTTTGTACATAACATTGTTCGCGTTGAAATGTATATTTACATATTAATGACGAATGAACTTTACGGTAAGTATGATAAATGTGCTATCTGTATTGAAAAAGAGATTACTATTTATGATGTGTCGTTGAGTGTAAATGCAATATTATTGTAAAGCAGAATTGCAGTCATTTTTGTAAACTATTTTTTTTTAAATTTATATAATCGTAATATTTCTGAAGGTTTTTCCTTTCTCTTTAACTCATATTTCTTGAACAGTTCTGGAGTCCAAAATTTGTATTAATGCTGATCGAAAATTTAGGATGAAGTGAAACATATTTAATAAAGCCTTTAATTTTAAGTTAGATTAGGAAAAAGCCATTGAATAAGAATTATATTTCGTTTTTTGAATTAGAACTCACAAATTAGTTCTTTTCTGTAAAAAAAAAAAAAAGCTGCTAAGTAGAACTTTGGACATTGGTTCCTCGTTAAATTTCATTTTTCATAAAGATACCTCTATGAGGAAGCTTATTTATTAATTTTGGCTTCCTCTTAGAGGAATCTTTGTGAAAAATCAAATTTAATAAGGTAGCAATTTGCAGCTTTTTTTCGAGTAGCAGTTTTTCCAATTTGTTACCTCCATATTTTTGGTAGTTAGAGGTGTGACACCACAGAATAAAATTACAATAATTAAATATTAGTTTGTTTATTAAATTATAGTTTCTAATCTACTTGCGTGCATAATTTCATATATATCTGTCGCGTCATTCTGAAGTTATAGGCAAATGAATTTTGATACTTACGGACATTGTATATAAAAAATGCAAATTTCTATAAAATTTTAACCACTTTATCAATTGTCCCTACATTTAGTATAAACAATTAACGCACTTTAAGTTTTAAACAAAATTTCAGATTAGTTACGTAAACCGTGCTCGAGTTATAGCATTTTCAAAAAAAAATTATGAAAATTTTAAACTCCATAAAATTCGAGCAGCTTTTCCAATTTCGACCAAATTCAATACCAGACAACATAAAATTTATCTACACTTATGAAGAACTATTTAGCAAAATATCGTAAATTTTACGAAAGTTAGACCATTCTGCTGCCTCACTTATGTATACTAAATTTCAGTTCAATCAGTTGAACTATTTTTGAGTTATAGGTGATTGAAATTTCGAAGCCCTGCACATCCACATACACACACTCACACACAAACATGCATACGGACATTTTTTCTAAATCACTTTTCTCAATGTTTTGGACCATTCTAAGTGCCCCGAATTGAAAATCTCGAGAAAAAAAAAATTCACGAGAACGAAGCTTCCTCTACGAGGAAGCAAGAGTGATGAATATATCCGAATAAAAAGTGCCTTAAACGTAAGAACAAATTTAGTACTTGTAGGCGAACACTGGATTCAACGATACTAGACGAAAGATAAATGTTCGATAAATCAGAAACTTCTTTTCACTTCTCCAGTATTTTATACACACGAGTTCGAATGGAATGTAATGTTGACGTAAGAGTTTCTGGCTTGTTCGCGCAAACTCGAGAGCTCCTTTGAACCACAGCGGAAATTACGCTCCCCGAGGGTAGATGGCGGTAGAGCTGCGAAGCGGGTCCGAGAGTCAGGAAGCGGGAAAAGAGTCGAACCAAAAAAGGGCTTTCGGAGAGGGGTAAAAATAACACGATTGCGCTGTGCAGGAAAAGAGAGGAGTAGCTTTTTGGACAACGATATAAATCGCCGTGCTCGAAACGTAAAATATCGTTTCACATATCAGACGGCTGTGTAGCAACTGGTAACTGGTGTGCTTCTGCTAAAGGAGAAGGTGAACTGCTGGCGCGTCTCATGCACGCGCTGTCGCCCATATCGCCGAATTATTAATGTCGCGGTTGGTGAAATTCGTTCGCAATCCTCGACAATTCACCGGCTGACATATATATTCTCCGTGTGTAACTTCACGCTGGCAAAGTTGGAAATTCTACCTGGATGGAATATGAGTTTTGGGCTCCCCTTCAACTCCAAGTGTCGTGTCACACTGTATTTTGGATTATTCACGTTCGTGTAGTCAACGTCATGCTGAATTTTATAATTCACATGACGGCAAATTTACACTCATTATAATTCAATGGCGTATTATTCCAGAAAGACTTTGTCTCGGCGAGACATCTTTAAGCATCAGCTATTAATGTTGTCCACGGAATAAACTGATGCTCTAAAATTTCATTTAAACGAGCATTTGTAATTGGAGGAATTTCGTGGCAATTTACACAGTATGAAAACTGAAGCTCTTCGGCTTTTGTAGTATTTTTCTTATTGTTTTTATCACTGAAAAGAACACCTGTGATTTTTATCGGATTTTTATTTTGAGCCTTTTTTTATTTAAAATACAAATAAATATTTTACAATAGAAAAATGCTAATAATGGAAAATCAATGTGACAATTGTTTGAAGAAATTGATGGAAATATCAATTTTTTCAAACAAAATTTTAATAATTCTATTTAAATTTTAATAATTTTAATTATTAAATAAAAGAATTTATTGTCAAAAAACGATAATATTTTCAATCAACTACGAAGGATTGGTATTTCCATCATTGTACTTTATGAAACTCAATATTTTTTATTTTTAAATTCGTAATCAAGGCTCAATATAATGTCCATTAATTATTGTACTATTTTGATATTAAACTGCGTTACACGAAAAAATAATTAGCCGTACTATTCACAGCGAAATATTGTTTTTCATTCAAGTTGGAATTGTTTTATTTGTAAATTTAATGTTGTTTTAACTCAAGAAAGGTGTAAAATAAAAATCTAATAAAAACTAAGAAAAATGATAAGGAAAGGAAATTTAAGAATAATATTAAGAAACAAAAAGGATAACATTTTTGTTTAAATACGAAATATCGACATTTTCACCATGGCACTACAGTTAAAATTTCCAGTTTTGAATGCAGAATTTTAGTGAATTTTTCTAAACAGATAAGAGGGCACGAACTTAATGAAACTTAATATTTTGTACTTTAAACTAGACAAACATACTCCACATGATTTTCATCTATTTTTCTATTAAACTGCGTTACTTGACGTCAAAACTGGCCACATTATTTATGTCGAAATTACATTTTTTATTGAAAGCGGAATTTTTTTAATTACCAATTTTTATGTTAAATCAAGAATGATATAAAATACAAATCATAGCTGTTAGCTTTCAGTAATAACAGCAATGTACAAAAATATTGGGAAAATTGAATAGGAGATCGATTTGATCCTGTATGAAATACCAGTAAGCGCCCCAATTCTTATTAATTACCGATATCCGTGAGCATCAAGCTTTATGAGATATTCTCGTAAACGTCTAACAACAAAAGCAGAAAAAAATGAGCTCGTCATTCCACCGGTTATTAAATTTAATAGGCGAAAGGAATGCTCGATCGCCGAGCTATAGATTGCATAATTTTATTGTGGGAATGGAATTATCTTTTTATCTAATTATAGACTGCATTACCATTGTGTACTATATTCGATGCATCATCGTAAATTCCTCGTGTTTATCGAAAAACGGATAATACCGAGAAAAAAAAAATTTCACGCTGAAAACGAGCAGCGAACATTATTTTGTATTTTTTTTTTTTTCCAACTGCTGAAGGCGATAATTTTGTATATTGCGACGTGGTCATTTGGTTAGGAAATTGGCCAAAAGGGTAGTAAAGAATCGGCACAGTCAGTTCTCAGCCAGATGTCGAGTGCGACATTAACTCACTCGCTCCCGAGAGTTCCATTCGGTCGAGTGAATTGTGATTTATCGTTTGGAATGGTCGACAGGCAGAGATAGAAATCAGAGAGCGCTGGGTTATTCGAATTGGCCATTTTTTGATGGGCTAATCGAAGCCAAGCTCGGATCGTTCGCGCTCTGTCTGTGTCGGCTCTCTGACACGCGTCGATAAAACGATTGACGGGTCATCGACACATTTTTTTTTTCTCACGAAGATAAAAATATCTGTTTTACGGAAAATAGTTAGTTACTATCATCATCGCGTATGCTGCAGACTTTCTGCCCCGCAACGTATAGCACATTGCACATTGAAATCAATATTTCTGGGAGTAAAAAAAAAAAAGAACTACAGGTAGATGGCATAAACTCTAAATATAGAGTATGGAAGTTGTCTCTATATTTACTGTCTCAATAGAGAAAAATTCGGGCATCGTTTTTTAAACTTTTTTTTCTTTATATTAAAAAGTTTGTTCACTATAGTTTTAAAATACGACGGTATAAAAAAAGGTTAATGATATACGACGAAGAGCCGAATAAGTTTTCATAGTTATTTTACAATAAGTTTACTGTCATTTTTACAACAAAAATTGTTTTTTTTTTAAACAATAATGACAAATTGGCGAATATACCAATTTAGTCTATTTTACCCCAAATTAAAAAAATGCCTGAAAAATATCCGAAACAATATCACATATGTGGTTACTCCAGTAGTAAGAAATATCTCAGAAAAATATGTAAGCAAAATAATGAAGAAAATTAATTTTACTATTGCCGCGTTGAATATGCATCAATATGATTTTTCAATGTTTCAGGCGCCAGAATATTTGAAATTTTAATATATTAGGCAAACTAAGACACTGATAATAAACACAACAATAAATTATAACCCGAAATGGAAATACAAATTCATTAAATACTACTTTTATTACTGAAAAAATACATCCAAATCGTACAATAACATCGTTCTCGATATAACTGTATTGCAACGCGCAGGTTAAATTATTATAATAAATGTGATTAATTAGAAAAATTATATTTCCGAATATTTGGGCAGAATTTTAATGAATGGGATAGTTTTAATATTGGGATTTTTTTTTTTTCAAAGGAGGCGTGGGAATTGCCAATGTTTCATTGACATTTTATAGAAATCGGTCGAAGCATTTTGATTTTATATACCATTTGGGAGAAATGTTTGTTATTACTCTAACTCGAATAGTTTTTCAGCTACCGGGTTAAAACTTGACATAAAACTTTATTATATAATTGTAATGTAGCTCAAATTTTATCGACTCTCATTTTCGTCTTTTTTTTTCATAATCGTTTTTCTTTATCGTAATGATGCAACCTTTGATATTGAATTCGAGTGAAATCAATAAATTCGTTCGGATTTTATAAATATTCGCATTTTCGATTTTTTTTTTTTTTTCAAATGCTTTAATTCGAGTACGGTTCAAGCAATTGACCTAAAACTTTCCATAAAATGTAAATAGAATGCATCGATGCTTGATACTAAATTTAGTGAGAATAGGAACATTGAATGTTTAATAGTATCAGGAAAGATAGCTTTTATAAAAGTATATGATAAATAAATGTTTCATAAATAGGCCGACAAAATGAGGAAGCAATGTGCAAGGTTCTACATTATAGTATTGTTTTCATCACTTTAATATAATAAATTAAATATACAGCCATTTTTCTCTACAAATTCATTTCGATACCTTCTTTCCTACATTAAGCACCTTTTTAATTGAGATCTATCTCCGTCTACATTAACCTCCTTTTCAAAACGAGTTACAAACAATTTTTTAATTTAAGAGACTGTCCATTGAAAAGTAATAAAGAATTACAAAATACATCATTGCATGTTGTTTCCCCATTATTTTCAGTCCGCAGTCTACAAACTTTCCTTTATGAGAATGCCAAAATTAAGCATACTTGTTCCACAGGGAAATTTTTTTTTTCATGAAATAAAAAAGTTTTCTCTCTATGAGAAAGAAAGATGTGGAAGGCAATGTTTTGTGCACTATTTTTTCAGCGTGATGTTTCCCCACTTCCTACTCTCACAGCTTCACTTCTATTCGCCGTGTTTGGAGAATATAAATAAAATGCCGGAATATGTCAAATTTACCGTCCTGTATACTCTCTCATATTTTTATAGTGGCTGTTTCACAAAAAAAAAAAAAAAAAAAAGTCTATATTGATATTCATAGTAGATATTCACATGTAGTATATGTGCTGTATATATTCCCAAATCAAAATTTGTGTCGCTCCCATTTATTTTCGTGTGGACACAAAAGTGATCGCAGGGTCGGTGATGTAACTCCAGATTTGGCACGACCCGACGCGTTTTCGCGGCCGTTTTGGGACGCGATTCTCCCCCTCGCTCATAAGCTCTTTTATGTATTCCCTCCGTTTCATTTCATTTTCTTCGTTGGGTTTGCCCCGTGCGGCGAGAAATCGCGAGAGAAATTATTATATGGGGCGCTGAAGCGCGACTGTGTTCGTACTGCTTCAACATGCTAAGAGGAAAATGCGATGTCTGCGAATTTGCAATTTGGCTTTTTCACCACCGAGTTGCGCTCCGCTTCAACGCGCTGATACGCGAAAGCAAACGAGACTGAAGGGCCGAGAGCGGAGAAAAAGAAAAAAAAAAAAAAGGAAGTATGAACATTACGTGGAGGCATGCCTGGGAAGAGTTTGCCATATCGGCTATCTCGCTTTTACGTATTTATATATTAATATATTCGACATTTGCTTGGAAGGAACGGGGGGTAACAATGGAGAAAGCGGTTTCTCTCGGTGTCTTGCGATCATGATTGCTATTTGGTACGGCGTTCTGCTTTGCATTGGCTTTATTAATTTCACTCCAACTTTATTACCTAATATTCAATCGTATCATTTCAATCAATTCGATATTTTGTCAACGCTGTAAGTTTGACGAAAAATTAGTTTGTGAAGTGTGTGAAAACTCAATTTTTGAGAAGTTTTGGGCATACGTCCAAGCACACATGACGAACTCATTTCGATTCGTTGTCTTTATGTATACTGCCCACCCTGTTGTCGCATTCCATCATATATTCTCGATTTTCATTGACACGGGAACGGCTGAATAAAAAAAGTAAAAGGGATGCCAAAGCAATTCGATCGATAAAGGAATCCATTCGTCGACAAAGAAAAGCAATATATATTTAAAAAAAAAAGAAAAAAGATGTCTGCAAAAGGGAGGAAGATCGAAAGCATGACCAGTACTCCTCAAGACGAAGAGTGCGAGAAAAGCAAGAGGAAAAGAATGAGCGAGCTACATCGAAAGAATGGTTGGCGTACGCCGACCAGAGGAACCCCGTCTTTCCTGCCAGCCAATTGTCTCGATATTAAACTGCAGAGGAACCAACCCTCCACTCCCTCTCAATGCGCCTCTCTGCTTTCCCGGCAAGCCAACGCCTCTTCCCTTTTCTATATATCCACCTTTTCACGTTCCAAGACCAGTTTCGGATGAGTTTTTCCCCGAGATACCAGCATCTTTCTCTTTTCTCCTCCCTAGGCCCCGAAACCCCTTCTAACTCTACTCATACCACCAACATTTTTCATGTTGGCGGTAACGCGGAGCATCGAAAAGCAAAATAGTACCCGGGAGGGGCATCGCACAGAGACTTGGCACGAACCCCTATTCTGGAAGACGTTTGTGGGGGTGAAGGAAGAAAATGTGGAGGTAGGTATAAGAGGGAACGAAGAGAAAGAGGCCAATGGGAGAGGTACATGGCTTGAGGCACAGCGAAGACAGGGGCTTCTTGCAACAATAGTTACTTTTTTTTTTAATTTGCGTCGATGGTACAATGGGTATGTAATAAAAGTATTACGATTGTATTTTATCATATATTGGTTTGGAAATTTTTAACTATTTGTCGCAGAGCATAATGCAAGAAATTGACAGTTGTGAAAGTTCCTCGAATTTTCAATTCCATCTAACATAAGTAACGTCAGCTTTTTTTCATTTTGGTCGCCCATTTTGTACACGCCATTTTTATTCGTTATAGAGAAACCTATGTTTTGATAAAAAGTATTTTTCCCGAGATTTTTATGTCAGGATACTGAGAAGAATCCGAAACGTTGAGAAAAGATGTTTAGAAAAATAAGGTACGTGTGTGCGTGTGTGTGCAGGGTTTCGAAAATGTAATCACTCAAGAATCGTCCGACCAATTTAATTAAAATTTCGAACACAAGTGAAACACTTACTCCGCTTTAATTGCTTTGTTTTTTTGACAAAATGTATGCAGACATTTAGATTTCATATCTTTTTGTTTTTAAAAAAAGGCATGTTCGCTCTAACTTTCGTAAAATTTTGGCTATCGTGTCAAATAGTTCTTCATAAGTACAGATATGATTTTGAGGTTGTTTGGTATTGAATTTTGCTGTAATCTGCAAAGAGGTTCAAATTTTTGCAAGTACACATTTTGTACACAAACGAAATACTATTCACTGATGTTTAGTGCAGAGTTTCATCTGAATTGGTGCAGTTGTTCAGACTTAAGGGAATTTTCAATTTTCGAAAATGTTGAAACAGTGAAATACAAATTTGTGTAGACACGCAATTAAAAAAAATGTTAATTTTTTAATGTTAGGATAGGTCCAAAGGTTTATAATATGGCATTCTAAAAATATCAAACTCTTAAAAATTTCTCGCGGTACATATGTTTGAGCATTACGAAGTTGGAATAACAAAAATAAACTTGAATTCTTAAGTTTTAAGGGTCTCTCTTTTAGTTCTAGTGTTTACGTTGCGTCTATTAGGGACTATTGTATTGTGATGAAAATTTGGCAAATCGTAACTCGGGTCCGAGTCAACGTTGCCGAAGATTCCGACGTTATCGATGTTATCTCGTTTACTGTTGACTCTGTAAACACTTTTTCACATACGATGGTTAAACTTCACTTTTGCTAGATTAAATTCCGTTTGGATATGTAACTATTTAACATTTGATGCTTGAACGCCCCTGTAAGTTCACTACAGGCTGTATTTTCGTGTAGTAAGCAAGACCCGAGAGTGCCAAAGAGCTGTTTGGAGCCTTCAATATTTTAACCGCGTGCGTTTCAACTTGCCCCGATCTCCTCTACGGAGGCACATTCTCCATCCTGTGCTTCTTTCACCCGTGAAAGTCTTCCTCACAAACACAACCCGTTCGATGTCCGTCCGTATCTAACTTCGCCTTCCCTCGCCATCGTTTCGGGAGAAAAGATATGACCGCGGCATCGGTGTGGTATAGATGCAACCGACCAACCACCTTCAGTTACGGAAAATGAGGGTGTACATTCTCTCGCGAAAATAGGACTGGAAAATAGAAGCGCCACGAGTGGTAGGAGGGATAACATGTAAGCACAAAGTTCCGAATATAGAAGAAGTGAACAGCCGTAGAGGGAAAAGACATTAGAAGAGGAGATTGGACGCAGTGAGGAGTAAACGAAAGGCGTATCGGGGATTGAAATGTAACAGAGACACAAAGTCCTGTTAACATGAATACAGAAGAAGAATGAAAGAGAATAAAGAAAGAAAGAAAAAAAAAAAAAAAGAAAAAGATAGGTGTTAGCCGGAATAGCGTGTCACGAAAAATGAGAAAGAAAGATTGTGGAGTACGAGAAAAGTTTTGAACCGAGAAAAATGAAGTTACGATACAATCGTGGAACTGTCGGCGGGCTCTTTTTTTCTTGTCTTTTACATTTTTGTATTACTGTGTGCCTTGGATACATTCCGGTGGATCCGCAAACCGAGACAACGGCGAGGGGCTAGATTTGTAGCCTCCACGTTATTTTGTCTCCGCAGTGCAAAAATACTACTTCACTTTTTTTTTCTTCATAATACATACTCCTATCTCATTGCTGCTGCCTTTCGATGTGCTGTTACTATTTCTCCCAGCGTGGAACTTTTTTTCCTTCTCATTTTTTTTCCCCCCCATTCTCGACTATTCCGGAGAGAGATCAGTACACAGATATTGCACCACTTGGAAAGTCGATGTTACCACTCAGGACTCAGTACCAATGAGACTGTAAACTTGCAGGTTGGATAGGTTTATATCCTCGCATACCTTCGTAGTGATTGATATTCCTCGAGACACGACGATGTCGCTGTTCACTCTCAATTCCCAAAGGTACATGATCATGGAATAACGAGGACATTATATAAATTTACAAAAGGCAGCTGCGGATGTGTTTTATTACTTTTATCGTCACAACAGGTAGATAACGATGTCGCTTACAATTTATTCTCCACCGAGTTCCTTACCTACATTCTTCATTTCACGTCGCAAAGCTTCTTTCGTGTCTCACCTCTAACGTTTTTTTTTCTTCTTTTTATCATCCCGTCGTTTCCTCGAGAGCTCCTCAGATGGATCGTACTTGGCAGCCCGAAGGTGTTAAAATCCTTGGAGAAATATTCTTGTGTTCCACGGTGCTCTCAGGATCGTGGATGAAATTGAAGATGAGTCTATAGTTACCGAAGCTCGATGATCGCTTGTGTCAACCGGTTATGAAAAATGTCTTCACCAAAATAGCGAGACATTGCGCTGGTACGCTGAACCTCAAGACAACCTAGCGTCATTCTATTTGCAACTTTCGACAGAGTACTTTAATAGAAGTTGAACTGCGTGTTCTTCTCTTTCACTGCAGCGAAGTTTCGTCGCGCAACACATAATTCGTGAAATATGTCACGATGACTTCCTGGGCTCCAAGCTTATTACGAATTTCCTGGTTGTACCGAAACTATCTCCGTTACTCTTGAATGTTCACCAAACGCTTCGATAAAGTTGAGTTTTCCTACACGAGAATGAGCGGGTATGACGAGGGGGCGAAAGACCGAGTGATGAAAAAGGGAAAATAGGAAATATTTGAGTGATAGCAATAAGCCAAAAGAAAGTAGCACGAGGTCTTAGCGACTCTGAATATATACTCGCCGCTGAAAACGAAACTACACGAAGGTTTTCTTTTACTCCACTCGTAGAGTTCCATTTCTATGATTTACGAGAATTACGCGGCTCGCGAGAAACGCAAAGAGGTATTAAAATCCGTTTAGCGTGAGGAGCCCCTAAGTCTTTGAAGGAAAGTTCCTCACGGTAGTATGTACTTCTTTTCCCATTTCTTCTCTTTTACGCGAGCCTGGTTTTCTTACGGTACCGATCCAATTCCACCGGGACCTCCTTGTTTTCTCATCTATCTCTGGAGTTGTAACTCATCCCCCGAGACAACCCTTGGTTTTTCTTAGTTCCTTTTATCCCCTTCTTTTACCGTCCCTTTTTACATTCCCTCTTTCACTGTATCCTTTTCGTTGTTTTTACGTAGCTGCTTTGGTACTTTAGTTCTACCCTCGTTCCATCCTAATCCCAATGAACTCAAGTGTACCACTGTCACTTCAGTTTCACCCCCAGATCTGTCATTTCCACAACCACAACTACCTCTTATTTCATCATCATCCATTCATGTACCTTTCTTACTTGTTTCATCTTCATTTTTCACTCTTTCCGTCAGGCCAACAGCTTTCGTATTCTCTCGGTTGTTCGCGCTCCCTGTGTTGGATATCTCCCTCTTATATTAGTTTTACTTCCCTCTGTACTCTTCTCGTATCTCATCTGCACGTAAATTTTTCGTCATCCCGAGACGAGATATCATTGCTCGTTCCTCACCCTAAATCAAATCTTCTCCCAAGTGCTAGGTTCATCCCGCCCACGCTCCATCTTCCTCCAACAAATTTCATGCTCTTTTTATGTACATACAGTATGTTGTCTTCTCTAGCCTGTTTCTTTTTCCCCCCAATTTGTTTATATTCTCTGTGGGGTATGGGGTTCTGGATTGCGCTCTCGGTGATTGGGTGCTCTTCGGGCTTTCGTGTAGTAACGCAAGAGGGTTTTGGAAGCTCTACTCGAGGACTGACGAGTGACACGGGAGATCAATGACCGCTTGGGAAAACGAGATAAAGTTGCATTAATAATGAATAATGTTCTTGATTAAAGCTAAGCTTTCCTCTCTGTATTTCGTTCAAACAAAAAGCTCAAGTTATCCTCTTAAAATCAAGACGTCATTATTAAGCCAAGAAGAAATCTCCGTTGCATCCTAAGTCGCTGAAGAAATGTTTTACATTTAATAATTCATATTCCACGCGCGTTTTAGCATATTTTTTATCATTCCCTTTTTGGATGTACACACTTAGATATTTTATATAACCTCGTTTCCCTTTTCACATAACTCTTGAGATATGAACCCTCCGAGTGGGAGCCAGTCCCTGTCAATCTCGCGACTCAATATTCATGAAGAAACCAATAAAAAATTCTTTATTCGATCCAATTTCGACAGGCTTATTTCTGCTTACCAGATGTGTTTATTTTATATATTAAACTATAACGAAAATCCATATAGGACATTCAATGTATAATATGTAAAAATTCTTTTTCATTTTTAAATCTTACATTTCACCCAAAATTAAATATCGATTTTAATGTTTTCTTTTTTCGATTCGCTGGGGTGGCCAACTTCATGCAGAATGCCTCATATGCCTTATAAAAAAGTACATAATCTAGTATTTTTTCCTATATATATATATACATGGCTATATATTCTATATTTAATATTCAACATTATAAACTTTCCAATATATTTTCGTTTATACCTTATTTCTGTGAAGGCAACATTTCAGTTTGGGTTCTTTTGTCCGCTTCTACTTAACATCAACCATAAATCAGAGGACGAACATTAACAAAAACGCTTCAACTCCGATTGATCAGCGATACCAAGACTTTTGTAGTCTTTTAAATCAACTGCTGAATGCCGAGGGTCATCGTGCAAGTTGCCACTCCTCGAAGTGATAAGAGGAGTATATCACGAGCATCGGGATCCTGGGACTGCTAATTGTATCAACACGAAGCATCCCCCTAACTGTTTCGTCCCTCGTGAACCAAAGCACTCGGGACTCTGACCTTCCACTCTCGTATCAAAACTCTCCTCTCGCCTCGAGTGGTCAGAGTAATTTCTCGACCGGCCTTTGCGAACCCTCTCGAATCACTTCATGACCGTACAATTGACATTAATTTCAATTGCAGAGGGAAATATATTTCCAGCTTTCTCGATAAATAAGGGTCAATGCTTCTCCTTCGGGCAGTTATCGTTCTCTCGGTTCTTCTTTTTTATTCAGCGCGTATTTTATGAGTTTTACTTCATAAATTACAGTACTCTGAAAGGGTTCGTAATATCCTTTTCGTTAAAAAGTGAAGTATAGGTATAGCAGCTTCGCGCGATTACACACTAATTTAAACGTTCTTTTATTCACGCTCCAGATAGAAAGTTGCTTCTTTCGTTTCTATTCCCGTTATTCCGTTTCTCTCATTCTTGACGATTTTGGAGTAAAATAACCGTGACGACGGACGTTAGTGAAATTGACGACCAGTAAATTATTTTTAAATGGCTAACAGTAGGAATTCGCGTGTTAAATTAGGTTGTAGTCGTATTTTTTTCTGGACGTAATTTTATTATCCTGCAGTGCCTCCGGAGTCAACGAGTTCGAGTTAATAACACGAAGTGGGTAAAGTAGCCTCAAAATTGTGTTTATGGATGTTTCTAAATACCAGTATAATTAGAATTCATACAAATATTTATTTGACAATTTACAAATGCATGCGTACCCGTAGCTTTCGGAGGAAAAAAATGCATATCATGATATTGCAATATTTCATTAATATCCTGATTAGCGCGAACCGAACAGTGGGATAGTAGGTACAAATAAATATTTGGGATACAGACGCGAAAGCTTTTCATTAAATGATTCCATATTGGGGAACCAGATTTTTAAAAATATATATATATTTTTTTATCCCCATGAAGAAATAATGTATGTAAGGAAAAAAGAATAATAAATCAATAGTATCGATCATGTGTTTATCTATTATCGTTCAATTAAAGTTTTAAATTAATTTTCTTTTCTTCTTTGTAAAAAAGTCTTTTACAAGAAGAAATAAAATGTAGGCATATAAAAATGTTGAACATTTTATAAGGCATTAGTTTTTCAACCACAATTATTTTCAAATTCATAAAGTGATTAAAAGAACATGATTCTGGTTCTCCTTGTAAGGCAGAAAAGCACAGATTTCTTTTTTAGAAAAGATCATAGGGATATGAAAATTAGTCATAGTTTTGTAATTCGTTCATTCTCCAACCACAATATTTTTTCTCAACAACCCAAATAATTTTTTTCTCAAAGAAAATAAAAGAACCTTCGTTTTGTTCTCCTTGCAAGACAAAAAAAAACAGAGATGTCCTTCTAAAGAGTGCTTCTAAACAGCGCAGGGAAAATTTGTAAAATATGTGTATGTCGTTAGTTGTACAACCACAATTATTGTTAAAATTACAACACATTTTTGAAAATATGAATCTGTAAATTAACGTGAATATACTCATAATAATTACAGTGGTATATTCCACTGGTTTTGGGCATTTCACGACTGTGCGGAGACTTTAAATCCGCGAAGAGGCAAGAGCCGGCGGGTCATCTCTAATCTGGGTGACCGGAGGCAAAGAGCTGCTTGGTTGCGAAGCAGGCAAGCAGAAGTAGCAGCGAAAGAGAGAAAGCTGAATGAGCAAGAGAGGAGTGAACAGGAGTGGAAGTAGTAGTAGTAACAGCAGCAGCAGCTGCAGTAGTAGCAGCAGCAGCGAGCTAGCCAGCATTTCGGTTGCCGTCCGAGCGTTCCGGTAATCTCCTTCGAATCTCTGCTTCTCTATATAACACCAAATTAACTCTCTTTCACCCTTTCCTTTCGAACTTCCCCTACGCCGACAGTGCTGCAGGCCTGAAACAGACTCTCCCCTCTGTCTCCATCACTCCCCTTTGTCTCTCTGTTTCTCATTCCTATTCTTGATTCCACCAGTAGCCACAGCTTTTCCCAGCATTTCTTTCTGTCTTTTACCTTTTTTTCTCTCTATCTATCTCTCCTCGCCGCGACTACCCATCTTAAATCATTCCCTTTCACTCTTGCCCTCATTCCGCCCTCAGAATCACACGTCTACCTCTCTCTCTCTCTCTCTGTCAGCGTAGATTTTTACGTTTATCTGTCTTTCTCCTTCCAACCATTTCACTGGATCTTTTCTTTTTTTCTCTATCCATCACTACACCATTTCTATCCTGCTGTCTCCCTCTCAATTGTCTAATGTCGGAACCGTCCTATCCGGTGGCTGAAGTGGCTCGTTTTTCGCTCCAAATGAAACGTCATCCGTGCAGCACGAACTCCACAGTCCCCTGGATTTAACGTGAATACTGATTAATCCGATCGAGAGTCGTATTATTCCTTCTGGAGCTTCATCGTCGAATTACCCTAGCTTCGAATTTCAACTGAGCTCTTTTAAGCCACTTTTTTTTAAACCTTGTTTTTTTTTAATGACTTACTGATAATATGTTGAAACGAAATGTTGTTTCGATAATGTATTTACATCACACGTTTACGAATCTGAAAACTGATTTGAAATCTGTATTACATTTTTTTTTTTAAATTTCGTGTTTATGCTGTTTTACACGAAAATAAATACAGATCTTGAATCTTGGTTTGAAAAATTATGTTCAGGACACGATATTTTTTAAAACATTGATTAAAAAAAAAAAATTATCGAAATTCGAAGATCAATATTTCTAATAAATTGCAGAAATATATCAATAGAAGCAAAATACGCGTACTCACAAACTTTATCTAAATATGATTTTCTGCCCGTTTGACACATTTCAAATACTCTGGCACAAGAATTTGAATATATTTTTTTTATTGATAAATTAAATTCTTATATATAAAATAATACATTTTTTTTTTCATAAAATATCATAAAATATGATTATTCAAAAAATTAATGATGATTTACCAAATAAGAAATGTTGCAAACTCAATTGTAATCTCTCCTCTAATTCGCAAATTGATCTAAAAGTAGAAATTCTACTTTGGCCTCGTGTAAATAACGCCCTGCACTTAAGTAATTAATAATAAATGCACATGAATTAGATGTGTGAATGAAAACAGATTGATGAGCATTCGTGCGTGGTTTGGCTTGGTCGTGTTCGAGGTCAACAGTCCCGGAATAAGGAAGGCATACAGCAAAGGGAAATTCTTGATAGGAAGAACGTGACAGAGAAGAAAAAGAAGTATAATGCCTTGGCGAATTGTGCGCTGGCAGAGGAAGCGTCGGAACGTGACGGTGTCTGGCTTATCTATGAAATATGTATGAAATCCACAACATGTTGTCCTAGGTAGAAGAGACGAAGACAAAGAGAAGTGGAGAAAGGTCGACCGACAGAGAAACCGGAGCGTTTCGTGATGCGCCGGTGCGCCTATGAGCACCAACTTTAATCAGTTTTAAATCGAGTTCAAAAGTTTAGCGTCGGCTTCTCTCGCGGAGACAATTGGTTTGCTGCCTGTTCCATGGCTTGCCCCGCGATCTACCCTTGGCATCGTTTCATTGCCATCTATATCTCTATATCCTCGACCCTGTTCCTTCTTCTCCGCTTCACTTGTTATCCTCCGCACCGTCTGTTACTGTCTCTCCGCGGGCCTTTTACTCTTTTGCATTCTTTCTGAATTCTGGAACAAAATTGGCGAAGCTTGCTTGGCCGGCTTTTCACGATCAGAAGATCCACTGTGGTTAGATGGAATGAAGTGACCAAATGTGACAATCCGCCGATAGTGAAGCTAAGCAAGCTTTGAAATAATGAATTTCCTTTATGATTTCGTGTTTCCTTCTGGCTCTGGTAGATAAGGTGAAGTCACCAGTGCATAAATAGTTGATGTCTAAAGGCTATTTATGGGCTTATGAAAATTGTCGATGGTTTAGGTAAAAGCCTGCAAAATAGAATCTTGGAAATTGTTCCTCATTATTTTGTAGCTTTGACGAACCCACCCCTGTAAGGGATGTTGATCAATTTTGGTTTTCTCGTAGAGGAAGCTTTGTCAAAGATACAAAATAGTGAGAAGGATAGGAAGGAAGAATGGTGAGAATTTGCCATGTTCTACTTTGCAGGCTTGTTTATATGGTGAATACATCAGCTGTACTTAAAATAATGTCAAATTCTCCGCGAGCAGAATCACTGTTTTACAAAAACGATTGAACGAATTCTTGCAAAGTCTGTAATTTTTATCGGGTGTAATTTTTTTTGTTTCATACATTTTTCATTTAATATAATTTTATGAAAAATTCGAAGCTTCCGCAGTTTTCCGACAGAATTGAATAGCATTTATTTCCACAGCCAATGAAAAACTTTCTCGAAATAGATTTCGTCCATTATTACCAGCCAACTTCGTCATTCGTTTGTTTTCACTGGCAAACGATGAGAGAGGAACGCGACGAACAATGCAAACGAGAGAGAAAATAGGGATATAACCAAGAAGCTTCGTGAATTTTCGAGCAAATGTCGTCGTAAAACGATTTTACTTTGGATTGTTTTGCCTGTGACAGTTTTACGCGCTTTAGAGGACGATATTGTACAGTCACGGTCGAGCGCTACGCGCTTCTCTGTAATCACTGTTCATCGGTACTCCAGTCACGTTGGCTCGCAACCAACCAAAAACCTATTTTTCTGTTGGCTATCTCGAGTTTTGCTTTTTTCCCCTCTGATTGCCGTTATATTTATTTAATACGGACGGACCACACCAGAGCCAGAGACGAAACATTTTTGCCATGTAGCCGCAGCACGTTTCTCATCCTAATATGATCAGGAAAATACGGTTTACAATGTACAGGACGATCCAAATTGAATGACTTTAGCTGTCCATCACCAAATTGTGTTCAAATAATAGAATTACCAATCGCGGCTAGATATAAAAATAACATAGTAAAAACTAAATGTAAAAGTTGTGTAGATTTAGCGGGAGGGTATTGGAAGTCAAATTTACAGATATTTCAGAAACTAATCTTACTGACTTGGCCACCAGTATCACTTTTTTAAAAACATGTACTATAGCACAAAAATTTTTTTTTTCCCAGGTGACAAAAATCCAACACCCATTTTTTTCGTTTTTACACTCTGATCTTTTTTTTAAAAAGAACCAGTAGACCAAATATTCCCAAATGATTTTCAGTTATGCTCGAGATTAGGTTTTCCGGAAATAGAGCAGCATTTTGAGAATAGAGGTAAAATTAAAACAATGCCATAGGTTTTAACAGTTATTTGAAAAATAATTTTATTAAGTAAATTACAATTTTTTCAATTTCTACAAAAAAACGTTGCTCATGGCTTGAGCGCAACACGTGACTTTCTCAGTGCACCGTTCGTCGAGTCGGAGTTGTATTGTCGTCTCAAGCGCCTTGCTGAATGTATGAATGACTTTTTCAATAGTTTTCACAGGATTTGTTTTCTTCTCGGTACTCAAAGTTATCGAAAGTTATGGTGCGAAAATTCGTAATTTTTATGAAATGCCATATCACGATTAATAACAAGAAAAGTTTATAACATTAAATCTGATACGTGAGATTGTATTTATTTGTTTTTAATCATCAGTACGAATAACTATCAGTGCATTCCTAATTGATAATTGCTTAAACTCATTCCTTCTGTATTAAAAATTGTTTTTTTTTGTGTGCATTACTTTAGTCCATACTTTAGTCGATGACATATTTTTATACTGGTTCCCTTTCGAATGTGTGCAGAGTGTAAAATCAAGCAAAAAATTAAATCTGTCAAAATTCGACAAATAGTAGCATTTCGTTGGAAACGCAATCTACATTTTTACTTAATTAAACATGTTTTACGCAATTTAAATATACAAGTCAAAATTTTAATTAATTTTCTATTGGCATTCGAAGTTTGTATTTTATTAATGACAAAAAAAAGATGAATTTGAAAAGAAATTATACATATAAAGAGTGTCCATATTCTGAATCACTCTGTACAAATATAGCGATGTCGGTTTTAATGAAAATCCAGTGAGCGATAAGCCCGAGGGCTTGAGGAGTCGAAACCTATGGGAAATATGACGAAAATACGGAAAGTGAAACGAATAGGGTAGCAAAAAAAGTTTGTTGCCGAGGATACAGTATAGTGTGAGATGAATTGAAGGGATGCAAACGTTTGCAAAAGTCTTCTTTGCTTTCGTATAAAAATGTATCTCTGAAGAATTTTTTTGTCAAAGGCTTATAAGTAGACAAATTCTTTTTGGATACACACTCGATACGTACTGTTGATTATTTTTGCATGCTCTACGAGCACCAACGCCAATTTTCTCATATTCCCTATGAATATTACAACGACGAGATATGCTCATGAGTCGTCCTAGTATCGATCGTGAAAATCACGAATGCAAAAGCTCACTGAATCTGTGTCGCAGCTATACATGCATATTACGGTACAATACCAATTTTAAAATATATATTTCATTCGTTGGATTGGTCTCATAAGAAATATCTGATTGTTTAAGTAAAACAATTATTTTAATATAATATTAGTTCCTGTAAAAAAAAAAACAGTTTTTGTAATTTCTTCCACTCCTACACTTTTTTTCTCATTTTTTAGGTTCATAAAAATAATTATGTAAAATTCAACATTAATAAAAACATTAAAAGATTAAAAAAAAATCTGCTTAACATTTTCTTTAAAAATAAAATCACATACATTATCTTATTATCAATATTCTAAACCAGGTTTTATTTATTTACCTTTCGAACTAAAATAATGGAGTTAGAACCAATGAAATGTCTACTTTAGAAATTAACTCCGTAATAATTTTTTAAAAAGGTTCTTCTGTCAAAATTTGTTATGGTAAAGTAATTATTTTTAGGTGAAATAATTTGCTTTTGGAGATATCAATATTGAAAAGCTAAAAAGATGTCTTCAATGTGAACGATAATTGTATAGCTCCATTGAATGATCGTTGGCGTGCACCAAAAGTATGAGTAACGTGAATTTCTTGCACTGCACAAGTGCAAAGAAAAGTTTATCGGTTAAAGTTTCAAGTACCAGGCTGGAGGAAAGTTGAGCACAAATCGTTAGAAAATCTTTTCCGACGTTCTTTCCTCAGCCATACAATTCCGCAAATTTTTACCATTCCAGCAAGCTATCGTGTATACGATATCAAGAGTCCATTTGGGGACCAAACAGATATTCTGACATGTCAATAAATATTTGTCGAAAAAAAGGCAGGTTCCATGAACGTACCACTAAAAAGGTATAAAAATATGTGCAATCTCGCAAACTTTTCCTACCTCAAACATATGATTTAACGAACGATATATAAAATATTGTATCAGTAGGCATTGTATTAATTAACATTCGTTAACGTTCATCTACCGTGTTATTGACTTTTAATCCACAGATGAACTGTTGAAATATAAATATTTGCTGACTACCGTTCGATACTTTCATCCTTTCGAACTCTGTACACACTGCTCCGGATATTGTTGTGACGGTATAATCTATAAATTCATCTCCGCTACACTCGTTTCACGGATCTATAATCACATGATGGTATCAATTTAGTACGAAATACAGATGTATTTGAACGAAAATACTGTACTGAATTGTAATAAATAAATGTTTAATGAATAAATAGATTGTCACATATTTAACCAATGTTCAAAATATTAGTTGTAAATAGTTTTTTTTTTCGTAATTGCATTTCACCATTTTTTATTCATATTATTTTTCTTAACCTACTTTTGCACTTTCATTATTACGGCGAATGTTATTATGCTCGTTCAAATTGGAGCGAAATCGATAAATTAGTTCAGATTTTATAGAAATTCGTATTATCGATTTTTTTTTGAATATTGTAACTCGAGAACGGTTTGAACAACTGATTTAAAACGTTGCATAAAACTTAAATAGAATGTGTCGATGTTTGACACAGCATTTAGTGAGAATCTAACAAAGAGTTCATATTTTAGAAAACTGTACAATTTTCTTTTTAATTTATATATTTTTGCACGTTTATCAAGCAAGTTCATCGAATATTTAATACTGTGTGAAAATATTGCTTTGTATAAAAGTATATAATAAGTAAATGATCCACAAAGCTTTCTATATGAGGATTGGCTAGAATTGACCAAAATACTTTCTCATTGAGAAAAATGAGGAAGCAATGTGCAAGGTTCAACTTTGCAATCTGTTTATATTCGCTTTGACTGTTCATTTGCTGTTTTTCACAAATATCGTGCCGATCAGCAAGAATATGCACTGTTAAATTCTGCGTGATCTAAACTTGCATATTGCTTCATGATTTTATACCTTTGATAAATCTTCCTCTATGGTGAAGCGTAAATTAATCAACGTATCTCAACTTATCCAATAATAATTTTCCTCATATGAGATGGTTTTGTCAAAGGTGTAAAATAAGGAGGAAGCAATTTGCAAGGTTTTACTTTGTTAACATTTGTCCTAATATTCAAATAATTAACTCGAAACAACTGTTTTAATTATTGGCCTGAAGATAGAGCTTCGAAATTGGGTGGTAGTGTGTTTGAGAGGTATACGTCAGTAGAGGTAGCAGCGTTCAAACACGTGTTAATTACCGTTAATCGAGACCTCGGTCTCAATCGATTTGACGCGTTTCAAAACGACGATGCTTAGGATGGCCGCTTCGTTAGATCCCGTTATACGCTGGACACCCAGCCGGAATTGCCAATATGTTGGTTAAGCCAAAGTGCCCGAAGTTCCGTATTAACGAGAGCACTGAAAATTTCGCGTTCAACGAGAATTCGTGGTAACTTCGTGCCGGACTATAAAAGCCAGTTCTCATGAAAATGTATCGTCCCCTCTCACATTTTCTAGGCTGCGGACATTTGCGAAACTAACGATTTTTATTCTGCTCGAGTGACTTACTTCTCAGCGACACGATAAAATAGTCTCGATATATCGCAAGCTCATGTTCATCCAACGATGATAATATCGGTAGAAGAACAAAGTAGTCATATTCCAGGGCAATTCTAACGAACTCGAGGGTTATAAACGATTCAATTATTCAGCGCCCAAACATGACTCAGAAGAGGTATATTATTCTCTGGTCGGTCGATCGAAGAACCATTAACGACCAGGAGTTGAATATTTATCGTCTCTACGGTTCTACAGTTAAGTGCGACGTAAATATAGGACGAACAAAAAAACGTGAAGTGTCTCAATCAGCCATTCGAAAGCCTTTTTTTTGTCGATGTGAAGTCACAAAATAAACAAAAAAAAAACTATAAATACAATTGAGTTTGAATTTTCTTGCATATATTTGTCTCACAGTGGTTCAGATCTTACGAATTTTGGATGTTCCTTTAAACAAATAATTCCTTATTATATTTATTATAAAAATTACAACCAAAAGAGAAAACAATAATTTTCAAATTTTCGTTTTGGTGTCCAACTGTAAAATTCTGTAAAAAATAAAAAAATGTAATCATCTCATTGTTATCTGAAGCACTATTAGGATACAAATCAGCAAATTCTTAGTGAATTGAACCCCCTTTTCATAGTGTTTTCAAACACATAAAATAGGATTGAATACAAATTAATATTCTCCTCATCTTTTATCCATCACAAAATTGATATAAGATAAAACTAATATAATCACCAGTAAATTGACCAAGATTTCCAGTCCCGATAACGACTAAATTGTTGATTAATCTTTAAAGGACGGAGAAGCGATGACAGAATAACGACCATAAGCAATAATTAAGTCTTGGTAGTACAGTTCTCGCGGTGGTGAGTTTTCCATGGCCAGGATACTTTCGTGGCAGGCCTTCAGTGAATTGTGATACGGAGATAAAGAGAGAAACGGCGAACGAACAGAAGAAAGAGCAACGCCGCCTTAACTCCCTTGCCCGACATACACTATCAAACCAGTGGAGAAGATTAAGAAGAAGAGAGCAAGCATAGAAAAAGAAGAGACGAATAAGAAAAAGCTTTCCACAGCTATAGTTGCGAGTATTCGACATGGGTAGGCGGATATCTAGCCGTGTTAGCGACCCTCCCTTTCGTAATATCAATAAAGTATTTCTTGTCCCGACGTCAGCAGCCGCAAACCCCATTTACTACTCCTTCCCCACGTCTCCACCGTATCGCGTCCACATTTCTCTCTCTCTCTCTTTCTCTCTGTCACTCTTTTCTGGCTCGGTCTCACGAGCTTCCAAACTCAACCGTATACACAGGGTCGTTTTAGAGGTGGAGGCACTCGCGCGCTTTTAGGCCACATACACATAGACACAGAGTTAGGGGAGATAGGGGTTAGTTGGGTCAGGAGCAAAAAACATTTTTTTGAAAAAGTAGAATTTTTTAATCGTCATCAAATACTTTTTAAGTAGCTATTTATTATGCGTGGGTAGTTTTTTTCTTAATTTCAAAACTTGGTTTTTTGCCTACTATTTAATTGCATCAGTAAAAACGCATTTGCTCGATTCTATGCAGATGGTTTCTGTGTCGTATTCACTATTGTAACGAGGGCCAAAAGTTGAATCGCGTCGAGTGAATGAAACTATTAAAATTAACATGTTTTACTATGCTTTCAGCATCATTTAGCATTTTTTAGTATCTCTTAAGATGCTATCAGCATCCGTTAGCATCTCTCAATATTGAAATACAAGATGACGCGACGTGTAGTTAGTTTTTTCTTCAGTTCTGCAAAAGCTTTTTTCACCAACTGCTCAGTCAGTATCCATTTATATATCCTTTCTCCTTTTATTCCGCTGAGTGAATTTTCTCCCGCCACTGCACATCTAACAAAAAAATTATAATTAGAAATTTAAAAAAATGGATGAATTAAAATACAAAGCACGTTAATTATAACGATTTTATACATATTTCTTCTTAAGCCAACTTCCCCATGGTTGATTAAATTTGACACGCCTCGGGTCTTTTCGGGTCATCCTGTGAACTCCTAAATAACCGAATTCATTGAAACAGAATGAATGCATTCAAACAAATTTGATTAAAATTTTCAAAGGAAAAACCGTTCCAACTAGCCCCAGCTTTATCCAACACACTTTCGAGCGTCGTCGTATACCCGCGTCCAAACTCGTCCTCTACCAGTGGTTTTGGTAGCCACTCGGCTATCTTCCGTTTCCACACAGATAGCACACAATCGTACATCATTTTATCATCCACACATATGGAGGAGACGTCCACAACCGCGTACACAGAACAGAGCAAATGCTCACGGGCATAGAGTACATAGGAGCCACAACAGGGCGCGAAGCATGGGCAACCAAGCAGCCTGTGGGACACAATCGTAGATCGTTTTATCATCGCTGGCACACGGTTAGAGAGATCCTCACTGCGAGCGATGCCCCTGTTATACCGTCCGTTACACTATACAACCATCCTGTGGAGTACAACGAGAGGCGGTTACCAGCAACATCAGCCGACTCTTGGACTATGTGTGCGTATCGCAAACACTCATTGTCTTCGTGATAGTGCCCTGTTATGCACGTTGACTCAAACATGTGTGGCTTGCACGCATACATTTGACTGGGGTGTACAGATTGGGCACAAAATCGTATATCACTTTCACATATGCATGTTTGTGTATATGCGATGTATGTAGCTGTGTGGTACATAAGTGGATATGCACATAAACGCATGGTTACACAGTAGGTTTTGTGTGTATATATATATATATCTAGTTTCATGGAAATGGTATTCATCTCCGTACACGGACAAAACTTGAGGTACATTTTCCTGGTCGTTCAGGTTTAGTGTTCTACCCGAGTCACTGGATAGATAGACGAAAACGTACGGTCATCTGCCGCGGCTTTGGAGAATCGTATTACTTACACGATGTTAAATTCCTACCGATTCTCAGTGTAACAATATTCGTAAATTTTGGATCTGGTGAACGACGACTACGTGGGTATCAAATAGACGGAATGGAATTTCCTTCTTCATGGATTTCCAATGTAATCGCGGTAGTTTGAACGTGGGAAATCGCTGGGGTACCGTTACGACGCGAGTTGAACACGCATCGAAGGGACTTGGGTCTATGGTATCGTAATACGTGAACCAGATGGGAAAAAAGGTATAAAACACACAGTGGGGACGATGGGGAATTAGTCGTTCGAAGAATTTCGCAATGAACTGTAGAAAAATATCTCGTGAAATCAACTAAAGAATTAGACTTTTGTCTGCTAGCAGGATTAAACGTTGTTGTTATAAAATCGGGGAATTATTGTTTCTAGCACTTATTGTCTTAGCGCATTCTGTCACGAATTTGATACACGACGGATATGATCAGAATTATAATACACTAGCAACAACGGCCGCACATTCTTTATGGTTTTTCTTCGTAAGTCTCTACGATTTACGAACTACGATTCAAAATTGCCGCCATGGCCTGTCCGTGTACGATGCATTAAGGGAGAGGGAATAATCGAAACAGGGAGCCAATCAGAATGCTTTTAAACTGGCTTCAGTTTTCGATATTTCGAGTTTCGATGTGCCATGTCTTTTTAAAAAATAGCATATGTTTAGCACATGATCGCAGAGACTTCTTATATTATTGTACAAACAAATGAACAAATCATGTCTATTAATTCAAAAACATGATATCTAATGTATATTAGTACAAAATTAACAACAAACAACAATCCTAGGCTTTGTAAACATAACGAGCAGCACATTGTGCCACTTAATGGAGGTGCTGCCTAATGCACCCCTGGTGGTGGTGCGTGAAGTTTACTTCCATTGCCGTTAAGCGTCGCCGAAGTGGGAACAGTCTGTGACGGGTCGAAAAGTAGCTGATTCTGATTATTATTTTTTTCTTATTTACTTTACTATTCAATGATTGGGGAAAGGATATTTTATTAAACATACTTTGGACTATGTTTACACCAATCTGTACTGAAATAAAAAAAAAAAATCTAAATTCTAAACGGTGATGGTTTCTCCAAAAAAAAACAAAAATTTCCTTAGTCTGTATGATTGTAACTATCGTTAAGCCGTGGATGTTTTTGGTCTTATGAATATTTGATAAAATGGTGACGCTATCAAACAAAGATTTCTTTCTGCGACTTAAAGGCTGCAATGGAGGAATTTTCAAATTTTCAAATTGTCAATTAACTCAAGACATATCAACACAAATCGCTTTATTTAATTTTGCTAAATCTGAATATCATTGCAAGAATGTTAAACCGCGGTTACGAGTAAGTTTATCGCCAAACAGAAGCGTCAGACACGTACGACAATTTCCACAGTGGCGTACCACGTATTTACGTACACAAGCATTAAAGATACTGCTCTCTGAGGATCTTGAGAAAGATCAACTGTGTACAATAACATACATCTCCGGGCAGAGGGTACGGCCGCAGAAAACGGCACACTCGGGAATGGCGACCCAAAGCATATTTATCGACGTTACTGCTTTTGATGCAGGTATCAAGTGACTTGAAAATGTTTTACGCATGGAGACAATAGCTATGCCTGTCAGACAACTGAAATATTTCTATGTAGTTCATTGTCTACTTTATTTTCGATATAATATCTTTATCATATCTTCTCAGGTAAAAAAAAAACATTTCTGCCTCTTTATAGAATTATAACTTGTTCATATTTCTCTTATTCATCAACGTGGAAAAGAAATTACATTAAAAAATAACTGTCAAAGCTCAGGTGTCAATTTTCTTATGAATGAGATATTTTCATTTAGTCAGTGTGTTTGGAAAGTTGATCTTCATGAGAACAACTCTTAAAAGAATGCTCAAAAATAAAATTTTCATACATTAGATAGGTATAAAACGAGTAGGCTCAAAAAACTTAGATTTCGGTTTTCTGTTGCTACTGCAGTTAGTCGATGAAATAAATAATTGGTTTCAATTATTTATTAAAAATATTTTAGAAAACCGTGCCATGAGCGAATACGAATGTCGAAAGAGAAGAGCCCGAAATTTTGGACAAAAGTGAATCACCCGGCCTCGTCCTTGTACAATATGTTCTATCCACCTTATCCGATCACGCTCAATACCGCTCAATTGTGCCACTAAATGCAGACAAAGCGTTCTCTTTAAAAAAAAAAAGCGCGACTTATAATACAAATTTTAAACATCAATCAAGTCAACCCAGCCGGAAGTTTTGGCGGGAGTGTGGCACAGTCGAATCAGCGCGATAGCTCAAGCACATGGTGAATTACAGATCGAGGAATATCAAAAGTGCCGACTTGAAAACTGCAAGGAAATATGAACTGTCGCACACTCAAACACACTGCAATGTAGCCTCGCACACAAATACGTGTGAAATATCTTTGCATACGTGAGCCCCTTTGGGTCTACTCGTATCCCTTCGCATTCTTGATCCTCGAGGAAAGTTTCACACGCGCTTTCAGTCCATACATCCCAGATCGCTTTAGACGTCTCTCGCCATTTCCCCAATGGACGCATCGGATATAACGGAAAGCTAGAAACTGCCTTAGCCGCATACTTTCGTGCGTTGAATACGATGTCTTTGGCTTTATGAACGCGATAAAATGGGAGAGAACGAATTCGTGGAAAAAAAAAAAAAAACTTATTTCACAAACCTCTCTCAGATCTTTCAACAGCCTCTGGTGACCCGCAAGAGGGGAAGAAAACGAATTCGCAAAAAGTTATTTCACAAAACGTATCTCTGATCTTTCAGCTGACCCGTGATGGGACGCAGCAGAAAAGGGGATAAAAGTTGGAAAATGTTTCAGCCAATACGTGCGTGTTAGGGTCACAATATTTGTTTCTTTATTTTCTTTGTACTCCTAGTCTTATCCAAGAATTATAGATTCTTTTTTCTCATAAAATTTATGACTTTACGAAAACTCCGGCTGGTAAACAAATATTTAGCAGTCATAGAAAAAATTTGTACACCAAAGTGTTGAAAGTGCGGAAGTTTTAGAGAAAAATATAAATATTTCATAGGCTTAAAATATTTTTTTTCGCGAAAATTCATTTTTTCGAAGTTCACCTATTTTTCATTGTGTGTTATCTTTTTTTTTCATCGGATACAAAAAAAAAACATTCATTTTTAATAATAACAGTAAAGCCAAAATAAATGATTTTTAAATGAATTAGTAAATACAAAAATTATTTAATGATTACGATACAATAAAAAAAAAGAAATTGAAATTCATTCTCTGATGCTTCGCAATGTGGGTAAAAATAAGTAAAAAAATTCTTTTAAAAAACCTTATTAATTTTTTTTATAACGTCTGTCATTTTCAATTGCGATTGTTCAAAATTGCTTATTTATGCAATATCCGTAATTTTAAATGTTCCATAACATCGAATGAAAAAATAAAACAATAAGAATTATAAAATTATCACCCTGTGTGCATTTCATTTTTCTAGGCAGAAGCGATTCGAGCCAGGTGTTACGGGCTGCAAAATCCTTACGTGTATAAAAGTGTTGTAAAAGGGTAGTCGGAATATGGTATTACACGCGCGGTGGAGGATATAAAATATAACATGATATATCGCCAGCACTAAAGCAGCCACTCTCATCAATCACTGACGTGAAGATATGCCACAGGGATAACGTTCGATCTGTTCGGTTCTTCTCGCTTCTCCGTCGACCTCTTTTGCTTCTAAGCATATCCTCTCTAATCTTTAACGACGGAAGCGATGGGTATGGGTACGTGAATTGATGTATCCGTCTTAGATGAGACTTCAAAAAATTGAACTCATAGATCTTTGTCGATTTCGATTACTTTTTGAATCATTTAGGTCCATTAGGTTCTATAAACTTGTTGTCGATTTTCGTTTTCCTGTCCATTGCAATCACGTTTAAACCACTTAGATTCTTCAGGTTCTGTAAATTCGCCTATCTTCGATTATTCTCATTTCCGATCGCTTTCGAATCACTCAGGATCTTCAGGTTCTGTTATCCTGTTTATTCTTAATACTTTGTCGATTTCAATCGCTTTTGAATCATTTCGGATCTTTAGGTTCTGTCACGTCTCATAACATTATATATCGCTGGGGCTAAATCTATAACTCTCATCAATCACTCATGTGAAGACACGCCACAGGGATAACGCTCGATCTGTTTCGTATATTTCTCGCTCCTCTGTCGATCTCTTTCGCTTCTAAACGTACCCTCTCTAATCTTTAAGGACGGACAGAAGCGTCGGTTATAGATACGTGGATCAGTGTATTCCTCTTAGGTGAGATTTCAACGGCTGTCAACGATTGTGTGAGATATCTGGTGGGGACACGTGATGGGATGGGTCGAAATGTCAGAGGACACGAGATCTAAAGACGAAAGCGACGACAAAAAAAAAAGAAAGAAAAGAAAAACGCAGGAACAAAAAAATAGGAAGACGAAGTACTGTAAGCGAGCTGTAGAAAAGAAACGATTGCGAGACGAGAGACGCTGTCGTCGTTGTCCGTGTACTACAACACGTAACACGGTGATCTCTTGCGTCAGAGTCGAGAAGCACACGACATCAGGAAGCACGAAGAGTGAAGGAACCAGAATAGGT
Organism: Perithous albicinctus; assembly: GCA_964016905.1. NCBI lineage: Eukaryota > Metazoa > Arthropoda > Insecta > Hymenoptera > Ichneumonidae > Perithous > Perithous albicinctus. The sequence goes on along the minus strand of OZ024692.1, from coordinate 13,271,795 downwards.
ATCAGCAAACAGCATAGAACAGAAAAGTGCTGTATGCAACACATATATATATCGACAGCTATCTTCAACTAACGATATTTTGTAGTACGACTGTTCGCGAATGTCGCTACAGACGTGGAAACGACGTGTGACAGCAAAATGGAGAACTAGTGCGAAATGCCAGGTCGATCACGACGGATTTTCGATATATGAAACGCACGCTTGTGCGAATTTACATTTTTGCCTTTCGTATGAAAAGAAAAAACAAGTAATAATACAATAGGAATACACATTGCAGGAATTTGCACGATATTGCATATTACAAGTTTCGAAAAATTCCGAATAAGATTTCAGACTTGGCAACAAAATTTAATAATAATGTTCTTGGTCATTTTTTAATTTATCTTTCAATACCAAAATTGTACATTAGGTTAGTTCGCATATTAATCGAAAAACAACGTTATGCTTAAGTTTGTCTTTTTTATTATTTAAATGAAGGCTCTATATACATAATTCCAAAATTTGAGTGATGTGCATCGATTTTTCATTTGGCGAGATTTAAAATTTTGAAAAACTAGCATATCGTCAATAAAGTTTTGTTGCACACACACGTGCGGCTATTTTTTCACCCATTTCCGGACTGTTCCCACATAATATAACGTTATAAAACTCATATACACCGCACCGACACATCGATTCCCATTCACAAAGCGCCACACGGGACAGCCAACCCGGCGAACCGTGTTTCAAACCCCCGCTTAGCCTTTCGGAGACTCGCGTACGAACGTGAGTCTCCGCTATGCGGCGTCAGCGCTTTAAGTGCTCCAGCATACGCGCTGGCACGCTGTCGCCCATATAAACAGCAAGAGAAAGTAACGATACGCTGTTTCTTACCTTACGAACCATTACGGGTAGAAATCCAGCTTTTTGTAACTCGTGCATGACAAGCGGCACTTTTCGTGGCCGTTTTGCGGAACGAAAGTGGCGCTTTTCGTAGCAGCGTCGAAAAGTTGGTCTCCGCACACGTCGTACGTTACTTTTTTTCCCTAGGGCAAAAAAGTGATCTTTTTTGCCCTAGGGCCGGAAAATACTAACTTTCACTTGTCACCGTTCGCCCCGCAAACACTGCCACTCAAAGCACCTCTATTCCTGCACTCGTTACAAAAAGTATCGTGTCTAACATGGGCCGAGCTGACGATCGCGACTCGTGTGATTGATTAAATAAACTACAGATTGTTTAAAATAGAATACTTTTCGCTTGATTACAAAATCTCCAAAATATATTTTAAAAATTCATTTGTGCACCAAGAAACGGGGAGACTCTTCGTTTTATGGAGGCTTTGGATAAAATAATAATTTTTTTTTTTTACTAAAGTGCTGCAGAGTTCAGTTATGAGTTAATCAACTCTCTCGGACACTACGACTATGACCTAAGAAATAAACGCAAAAGACCAAAAGACGTCCTAAAGAGCCACTAAAAACATACTTTTTTCCAAGGGTAAAGCCTGTTTTAGGTACTTAAAATTTTCCAAACAGAAGGGCTCAAAGAACCAGCCACTAATTATAATCTCTATGTCTTCCTTCACCACCTTTCTCTACCGTGCCGTATTCTTCTCATTGTACCTTACCAACCCCATTTTCCATTCTCTCTTCCCGACCTTCTATCTAGTTTTAAGGAACAACTTATTTATCATGAGCTTACTTGAGATTTTTTTACTTTTCTCCGGTTACCGGGTTTGTTCCTCAATGTGTAGTCATGATTAAGCCACCAAGTTAATCTTATGTGTATGCCAGTATGTTCCTAACTGCTCCTAATAATGCATTCAATTTTACATTCAAATAATTAAAAATCTTTCCACTTTTCTTCAAAATAAGGGACTTGCAAGTAACTCTGATGCCAGGCAAGAGAGTCTCACTGGAGGAGGTGAAGGTGAGGTGCCTCCCTCCTCTTTCTTACTTTCTTTCTTTCTCTTTTTTACCTCCAAATCTTTCTGCAACATAGATTCCCTCGGACTTTGTACTGTACAAGTATTTATCCACCTTTTTTATAAGACTGTATAAGTAACAAATAAACCAGTAAAGGTAATCTTTTAATTCCTTTTGATCTTTCTGTTTTTTACCTCCAAATCTACTGCAAGATAGATTCTCTCGGACTTTATACTATACTCATCCACCTTTTTGATAAGCCTTACTGTACAAGTAACAAATAAACCTGTAAAGCCAAGCTTTTAATTCCTTTTGATCTCTCTTTAAAGAAGGAAAGCTAACTTCCAGCTCAGTAGAGGTGTTCTGAGCTCAAATTAAACTCAATAGTGTATGTCGGCAATTCTACTGGAAGCTAGTTAGTTATCCAAACCTTGAATTTATCTTTCATACACATCCTTCATTCCAATGTTCAAGGTATTCCGCCTAATATTCTGCATCTCGTTATGTTTTAAAAAATCCTCCTCTCGAGGTATTTTTATTAATAAATAATATCAACTATTAGTGACAATGTATCAAATATAAAAACCCTACTGAACAAGCGGCAAAAGACTCTTTATTAAAATTCATTTCACCCCTCAATCGACCCTCTACTGTAAAGTAGGCTTTAAATCCGTTCCCCTTGCCCTTCATTCTTGTTATTAATTTTAATTGATACCTTTTAAGTCTCAGCTTATATCTCCACGTGAGACACCGACCATTCACCGTAGCGTGTTCTATTCCTAAATGTACCACTACTGACCATCGATCTTCATGTTATTAAATAAATCATCCATTTTTTAAACTACACACGGTGTTCAATTATCTCATTTACGACAAGTCGAAAAATGCCCTTGAGCTTAAATTTATTTATTTTAATTATTTAAATGAAGCTTTTACACACATAGTCCCAAAATTTAAGAGATATTGATTGATTTTTCGTACAGCGAAATTTCAAATTTTGGAAAACTTCACTTTGGCAAATAGAGTTTTATCTATTGGTGCGAAAAATGAAAAAAAAAATTACGTTTACCAAATTTCAATTTCACAAAAGTAATAAGCACGTCTCCTTAACAAAAGACTATTTTTAGATATGGTTGTTCATTATCGAGATTCAAGTTATACTGACTTCAAAGATTTTACGCGAAAGGAACAATCTGGCAAAAAATACTTACTTTAATCACAGATGAGGCATAGAGGAGTTATGAGTAAACTGTATTTATGCATTTTTATACACGTTGTTGACGTTAGCATAAAAAAGATATATATATATATATATCGTCGTCCCTTTGTCATTATCGTGGAAACTCTTTGCTTGGGACAAGAGAAGGATACCTAAGAAGTCTGAAATATTAGCAGCTCAGAAAGCAGCGCAGCAGTAGCAAAACCGTAACGCCCAGACTCAGCAACGAGTTCGAGCGACTTAAGTGCGACTTAAGTGTTTAAGGAGCAGAGAGCATACAGAGTTTATGCGCTAAAGTCGCACACTAGAACAACAACAGCGACGTGACGAGGCGGCCACATTCTGGCTATATATTTAACGTCATGTACTATATACATGTGTGATACGATGCGTTGAATCGATGCGAAAGCTTTTAGAGTAGAGGGAGACATACCCTGGTGAACAAAATAAAGCTAAATTCCATTACACAATATTCCACTGCAAAGACAAGAACATGTATAAATCTTTAATGTTTTTGTAGAAATATTTATGAATCAGTATCAGAAGTTAATAATTTTCGAAAATCAAGAAATCGTTGCATGTCGTATCTTAGGGAAATTGAGAATTTTATAGAAAATAATACAAAATCCGTAGATTCAACAAATTAAAAGGCAGTCAAAATCTGAAGAACAATTCGCACGAAAAAATATTTATGAATCATGTTTCGCATTCTAGGCAAAATAAAAAAAAACACAAACAATCTGCAAAAGTGTTTCAACTCAAGAATTTTCATTTAGTATTTTATAGATTCAACGTCGCTTTTGAATATTGTTTGCTAATCCCGAACCTAAATGTGTGTTTTTTTTTTTTTAGTTGTGAGTCTAAATTTCATTATTGAAAACGTTTGTTATTAAACGTTTTCAGTTTTCAAAAATTGTAAACACTGCTGTCATAAATTTATAACAATTGACTTTAAAAATGCTGATGAATTTTTAACCGCGAATTCAATCAGTTCTGAGCGAAGATGACTGATGGGTCATTATTCGCCGCTGCAAGCTTAGAGGACGAAGAGGAGACGAGAGGGATGGTAAATTCTCGATTGCATGTTCCTCGACTATGATGTTCACAAGGATCACGCGATAATCTTTCAGGGAACTCTGACACATCGCGTCTCATGTTCTATTTGATATTTTAATACTGTCTGTTTAATATTGTGGGTTCATCGATATCGTGCCGAGTGCCGGACGCGAATCGAAGACCCAGGGGGTTCTATTTACTGTATATCGCATGTACAAGTATAGACTTCCCACGTACTCGTCCATCCATCCATCCAGTTTCTATTGCGTGTTTCACCTGGTACGTGCGAAGGTATATATAGCCGAGCGTTGATGAGCGTCCCAGGGGGCAAACTCTCGAGCGCTTATCGGCTACTCGTGAGCGAAGTAAGCACCTGGGGAAGCTTCACATACTATGGACAATAATGTTGGAGGGTTTGTCGGACACAGCTATCTCTGCTACACTGTAATTCAAGGAGAATCCCAGCATGGAGGTGACATGAAATAGATTTTGTAACCACGTTTATTTAAATTGCCTCTTTTTAAAAAAAGAAAGTCTGAAAAAAAAGTTGCAAACTGGAAAGTTATACAAATTGCTTCCTCCTTTTGGGTGTTAATATTTGAATAAATTGTGTTTCAAATATAAAATGCGTTGTTTAATTTTGGTTTTCTATACTGATAAAAATATTTGTGAATTACCGAAAATTGCATTCAGGAGCAGGAATTATACATTTTATTTTGTATGAGTAGTAAAATTACATAGCTTTTGTGTCAATCTTCAAGATATAATTAAATTATGAATGAAATATATAGCCGGTATATCGTATATATATCTGAGATGTATTACTGCATACGCAATGAAATATATTTACGCGTAAACTTTTTTCCATGCGGGGATTTTTATTGAAATTGAAAATTCCAATTGCTTTTGAGCGACCTCTAAACTTTTTTTCATTTCCAACTTCAGAATCGTTATTTTTTGCCTACATGAACAGAACGCCTATGAAAAAGCGGAAAAAAATCATTACACTTTTTTTCGGCAACCCTTAAAGTTAATTTAAACGATATCGAGGCTAATGGATGTATAGGAATTATTGAAATGCCATTAGTTGAGACAGTGCATGGCATAATGTCTCGCCGAATGCAACAAAGTAATTACATAACGAGTCGTTGGTTGGCTATGCCATGCTTCAAAACAGTGGCATAAAACCTTGCCTCTCGCAAATGGGTCGTGCGCTACTGCTACGCCGGTTACAATCTCTGATATCTCTCGACGTTCTCGTTCTCGACGCGTAGTCGTCGGGTTTACGCGAGTACGTCCATCCGCTCTGTACGTTAGTGTATGCGACTTGAACCCGCACGTTCCTTTATTGCATTTCGCAGCGTGCACCCTACGCTGACGATTCGCTACATCTATACCATATAGATATATTCATGTATAAGGCATTCTACGTCAGCTCAGCCACCTCTTTCAAAATCACTTCGATTAAGAAATAATTTGTCATTTTTTTATAACTATTTAAGAGTAATTTGTGTGACTTTCTTACCAATTTCTTAAAAGCCAAAACAAAAACTAAATACAAGAAAGATTGAAAAATAAAAAATTTCGTTTTTCATGATTTTTTTCATGTGACAGTTGTTCCATTTCTATTTTCTTTTTTTTAGATATAAATTATATGAAATATACAAACTGACGTAGAATTAAAGTAGTGTACTGTGAATTGGTAGTAAAATCTATAAACTTGTGTAAGCTAAATATTCAAAAATTAGGAATTTCAATACAAATGCTCTATAATTTTACTTCACTATTATATTCAATTCAATTTTTTTTCGTTCTGAGATAATACATAGTCATTGAAAAAAATCAACTGCTACAATTTTGGGAATATTGATTGGTACTAAAATTTGGCACGTTATGAAAAATATTTCACAGGGTCAGACAAAATGTGACGGAATTTACAGAGAACCTCCTGTATATATCTATGTACATGACTGCCGTGTACTTTAGCATACAAGGCTAACCCGGTTTATCGAATCCTGTACACGAAACGCGCCGAGTATAAGTGCATAGCCGGGTTATGCGTCGTGTCACCGGAGTGCAACGGAGTCTCGTTGCTCTGCGTCTTTCATACCGATATATATATGTGCTACTGTCGTATATACAGAAATGGCGCCGCTATACGACAAGAGGGCAAATGCATCGCAAGGACAACGAGCAAACGCGAGAAGCCAAACGGAGTATATATGCTATCCCAGGACTTATAAAGTACCAGCATCCGGCCAGTAGTTACGTCTCGTAATGGTCAGACCAACGACCCACGACAATATTACAGAAGTATAAAATGCGCTGATCGCACTATAGAATTTAACACATATAGCTGCGCATGACCGAGCGAACATTATACAAATTCCAAGCATGAGGTAGATGTATCAGTTCTATAGCTGTATAGTGTTTACCGTCTGTGGCAAAACCTACAATTTTTTAGTAATACTTTATAATTACAGTTATAATTATTTTTAGAATTATACGTGATTCTGAAAAGTTAATAATAATTTGATTTTAAAAAGTTAAGTGCATAGAATTTTTTTTCTTCTGTGTAACCGAATTATTCGCTACTTTTTCGAATACAAACGAGTTTTTGCTGAAGAATGTTGTTTCTTTATAAAATTTATGTTTTCGCATTTTTTTAGGACTGTTTTTACGAAACTGTCTGTTAAATGATCCTGAAACTTTTTTTAAACCAGTGTGAAATAAAATGAAAAGCTCTGCATTTTTGTTTTCGCATGAATAAACGCGGTATGCGGGTTATTATTTTTCCAATTGTACGAGGAAGCTAAAAGAAAGAAAAATATGTAAACTAACTTTATCCATAAACAATGCAGAGCACGCAATATTCAAATGAGAAAATACGGGAAAACCTGTTGAGATATCCTTAACGCACTGTACGCTGGTCAGGCTGTACTGTGTATTTTCGTTGCATTGCTGCTTCGCAATTTTACCCCCTGGCTTTTTCGAGTAATGCGATCTCGGCAACGCATCGCACGCGCACCTGAGAGCTAAGTATACATAACAGATTTGTAACGTTGCGCAGATTCTCATCTATGGCCCGCACCGATTTTCTGCGCTTAGTCGTTTTCCTCACACGGAGCTTCGCCGAGAGCGTTTCCGGTATCCAATCCTCGCGGTTCACCAACCACCAGAATACTCCGATATGCACCGCATGCAATTTGTGGAATCCAAGTCGACGTAACTGGTCGGCGTACTTCACCTCTCGAACTATAGTTCGACTTCTCTTGGGCTTTAGGTTCTCTTGTCCTGTACGTTTTGTAGGGGAGACAGGGGTCAATTGTATCAGGAATCAGTAGAGAGTCAGGCTCATTTTTAAATCCTCATTTCCCACATAAAAATAATGATATGTTATGTAGATTCTAGAAACTTATTTTTAATATAGATAATATGTATTTATCGCCTCATATATCTCATACATACGACATGTATTTGAAATGTATATAAAATATGTATGAAATATATTTAACACATACAAGATTCTATCTCTTCATGCAAGTTATAAATTTCGTATATGCAATATGTATATTTTATTAACCGTAAATGCATATGGATTATATCTCAACATATAGGCAGTATATGTACGTGCATTTCACGTATAAGCCATTAATATATATGAACCCTGCGACGTATATAGGTATATAAAGTCAATATATTGAAAACTTGTTGAAAAACTGATACTGATAGTAGGAGTTGCATAAGTGTGAATCAAACTATATTTATTTATTGTTATAAAAAAACAGCAGGACTATTATTTGTAAGGTAACGTAACCTTGTTCGCAATTGCGTGGATGATCGGTGACTACTCATCACTGACTAAGCCCGGCCTCCTTATATCTTACTTTGGCCGCCGTCTCGCTTGCGAGAAATATTGGCGCACACTAGCCATCTCTCGGCGGTCTCGGTACTACGGTAGTGTATATATTTTTTATACGAAAAATAGATTTGCTTTGCCTAAAATATGTACGTCTATGTATATATGTGTCGATATAAGCGGTTTATATGTCCGCATATATTTAGACATACGCGGACGTCTATACAGCATGTATGTCTACTAGGGCGGTCCTTATTTGACGAAAATTCGATTTTTGTATCTCTCACCCAGTAGATTTGTTCCATTTAACAAAAAAAAAAATCTGCGTAAATTATTAGTCCGACCATCAAATACATATACAATATATTTACAAAATACATGCGGTTTATATAGCAACATTTAAAAAATAATTAAAAATATACAACTTTTTGAGCGAAATACGAAATGTAATATTCATTTTTGTGTATCGTTGCAAATTAGAACAGATCAATGGAAACGAAAATAAAATGAAAGTAATGGTTCTCAATATTTATTTCGAAATTATATACGATATATTGTTTAAAAAATTGTAAATATAAATAAAAAGTTTTTGAAGGAGTATATTGAAAAGTAGAAACTTGACACAACTAGCCCCGGTCTGTCTACCTGCCTCGGCCGAGCAAGGCCACTCGGTGTGAGAGAATTCGTGCGAAAAGTTTCGAGATGACGGAAAGTGGTAGAGGCGACGTATATATAACGGTACCGGTTCCGTAATTACGCTCCGGCGAAATCTCGTCCTTCTCGTACTTCACCTCCGCGTGCACCTCTTCTTACTGGCTGGTTCTATGCACACCGAGCTCTTGGCGGACTTTCGAATCTTAGTAAAAAGGAGCGAGAGAAAAAACTGAATCTTCTTTTTTTTTTTTTTCTTAAGGAAATACGTAAAGAATATTTCGTGACTTCCGGATTTGCTGCACCCATGCACGAGAACAAAAAAGAAACGTCGAGCGTTTTCTCGTGTATATACTTTCATGAATATTCATAGCGTTGTAAAGCGACGTAAGGCTATGCGAGGTTGTACTGCGAATGAGACATTTTGAAATCGCGCATAGGGTCCGCACAGCGAAATGTGGCGAGTCTGTATGCATTTTGTAAGAAAGCAGATTTCCTTCTGACTTTTTTTACTCCCTCTCTGTCTTTTAAGAGAATATTAAAGTTAGTTTTGAAATTTCTATCCTTGTTGAGGTTTTTCCACTAAACATGCGCATTATTTCTTTTTCACCAGAAAAATTGTCATTATTTATTTATTTGTATCAAAAAGATGGAGCAACAAATTGTGTGACTTGACAAAAATTCTCAGCGCGACGCATTTTCTTGAACTGTCTTGGAGCAATTTTAAAGTTTATCTTAAACTTTTATCAACAGTTTGCATAACTGGATTTTCAATATACCTGGTCTGGATTTTCTATTTCATATCCCAAATATCAAAAACTGTTTTTATTGAAACATAGTCAACCATTTCTAAATGCTATTTTTGTACCTTTTTAAGCATAAAAATGTGATATTACAAATTTTATATGATATGTTCGTTAATTTATAAATTCATAAAATATATAAATTTAGATAAGATAGATAAATGATATGATTTTTAAGAAATTGATTGATCCGCAAAGCATTTTGTTAGCCTATTTCAGAGCTGTTTAAAATTATATTTTGAACTCTTATCTATAATTTGCATTGGCGAATTTTGAATACCCGGTTCGAATTTTTTATTTCATATCCAAAATGTCAAAGACCATTTTTATTCAAATTTTTTCAAGCATATTTCTAAATGCCATTTTTGTACCTTTTTAGGTATAACAATTTGATGTTACAAATTGTATATGACACGTTTGTTAATTCGTCACTGTTTATTCGTCGCTTTCATGACTAAATACCCTTAAACCATGGCATTAAAGTTTCTAAATGCGAATGCGTTGAGTTACGTACCGCAACTCCTGACAGAAAGATACAACTGCTGGGATTAAATTTCGTCGAGATGCATAAATAATTATAATTAATTTATGAATATTTATAACCAAAAATTTGTTTAATTTATATGGCAAACGGAGCCTGAGGGTTTCCGGCTAACATCAAAAACTTTTGCCGATTGCCGGAGTAGTATAATTCAATATTTCATCTGTACATTAAAACTTTAGATATATGCACGAATAAATTCAAGAGACGACCACATTCCCTTCATTTTTTTTTCTACAATTTTGAGTTTTATGTATCTATTGAAAAACAAAACGTCTTCTATTAGGAAACACTTTTTTGCCTAGTTTTTTTTTTCAATTCTCCAACTGAGGAAATATGAAAGTTTACAAACCAATTCTTGACCTGCAAATTAAAAAAAAAAAGCTTTCGATTATATTTGGCAAAAAAAAATTGTTTACCAATATGTAAAGTGACAAAAATATTTAATATTTGAACTTAAACTATAAATATATATTTTTAAAAATTTGTAATACAATTTCTTACACTTAATTTAGCGAAGAAATTTGCTGCAGGAATTTCTCATTAATAAATATTAAGTAAAATCAACCTCAAAGCTCAATGTTGGTCCAAATAATTCAGCAGATCGGCAAAGATATATATAGTCTCTACACCTTCACTCAAAGCACATTTGCCAATTTCGTTTCTTCTGTAATTTGTAATCTCGTCTTTCGCGAATTTCTCGTCAAAGGAATAATTGAACGCTTTCCGTCATTAAATACAGGCAACAAGTATTAAATAGGACAGAGAAGCCATCGAAGCGTGATGCGCTTATCAGTTTCATGACAGAAGCGCTGCTTTAATATCCTACCGAGCGTGGTTTCAAGTGGCGCCGTTAAATTTGTCCGCATGAAAATGGGTTACACAAACAGGCATTAAATCGACGCACATAAATGACTTCCTCCATGAGTTCTCTCCATTGTTTGCATTATGGTTATAACGCTGCAGCTGATATCTCAATAAATAAAAATCTAACTCAAGTTATACGACCTTTGATCGTTTCGCTGACGCATATAAATTATCGTCGTTCCTATATAAATGCACATATTTCTATGACCACTTTCGTAACGTCATTTCGGTAAAATTGAATGAAGATAAATGGTTCTCTGGCAATACGGCGACTTTTTTTGCTTTTGAAATTTTGAAAATTTTGAAACAAGTCATTGTGCGCTATAATTTTCGTATAAATTACGAGATATCAAGCTGAAATTTTGTACGTAAATGGACTAATATTAAACCACATTCGGTGCCAAATTCTGTGAGAATCGATAGAGTGGTACTAATATTATTGGAATATCAATTTTTTTTTAATGTCTGTAGACACTTCAACTCCTATCAATTCTGAGATATTCGGCTGCAAATTTCGATGTGATTTCACGATTATTGATTATCAATTATGACTTTGGTCAAAGGAGTGGTCGCTATGTTTGTAAATTTCAATTTTTCTTAATAAAACAGCAAAAAATTATGTTTGACAAAAAGAAAAATAAATTTAAAAATTGTTTGTTTGAACATTTAGCTTAAATTTGATTCACGCATGAACTACTGAACTATTGAACAAGGTTTGAGTGGAAATCTGACGCAAATCGGTCGAGCGGTTCAAATTTTATGAGATTTAATTTTTTTTTGAAAAACATGTCTTTTGAGCTTAAACAAGCCTGCAAATTAGAACCTTGCAAAGTAATTTCTCATTTTTTTTTGTATCTTTGACAAAGTTTTTTTTTTACAATGTTTCCTATATGAGGAATTCAAAATTAATCTTCCTCAAACAGGTAGCTTTGTACAAAATACAAAATAATGGAAGAAAGGAAATTTACATTCTTTACAAAATTTGAATGCAGTAATGTTTTTTTATATAGTATTTTTATTTAGAGCAAATAACACTTTTTAAAGTTTTTCAGAATATTGAAATTAATTTTTATTTCGCGCAGTTCAATGTCTTTGCTCTCAATTAATAAAAAAAAAAGATATTAAAACAAATTAAAAAAGAAAACGCACATTTTCAGAACTTGGATACGTGAAAAATGGCTAAAAATCGTATTTTCCATATTTCTAACTTTCCCAAACCGATTACCGTTGTATTTTCTACCACTTATCGCGAAGCTTATCTGAAAAACGTATTTTCAATTTAGTTTTTAGCTGTGCATCAAAAAATACTAAGAGTATTTCAAACTAAAATTCGGTTTTAAACGTGCAACTTTAAGAGATTTTGACCCCAATGGCGATTCTTAATATTTTCATTTGGTCCAACTAGCCCCGGTCTCCGCCTGTCTATAACTAGTCGAGTCGAAATCGACCTCGGAAATGCGATGAGAATCAGAACGTGGAAGTGGTAAAAAAGAAGAAAAGCTAGATCGAGTGCCTGAAGCGAAATAAAATATTCGACGTACGGGCACACTGCACGACGGTAGTTGGATGTTGCCGATGCATTCAGTGTGGCGGTAACGAAAAAGTAAGACGGAAAAGGTAAATAACAGCTAATAAAAGGAGAAACAAAAAATAGAAACCAAAAATAAATTGAGGGAAAACGAGAAAGAGGGAGCGCTTGTGCCTGAGGATAACATAGAAATAAAATGTTATTGGTGAGAAAAACTCAATGGCATTGCAGGCTGCGTTCGATCGAACGAACGAAAAAGCACTCGAATCGGGAGCGGCAGGGCGCAGTGGCCCGTGAACGTGTAATTATGCGTGACGAAAATGTTGCTTGGGCGACGAGACGAGCAGTGTACGATCGAAAACTGTGCATTCGTTCGAGCAGGCAATTCTAACAAATGCATACAAGGTATTTCACGCCAATTTATCAGCTTCCTGACACTCCTCGACGTCGCTCAATATTTATTTATTTACCTGAGTAAATTTATACAGCAATTTTTTTCCCCATTTTTTAATGACGATTTAATGTCTTTTTTTGTTATTTTTATAATTTAATGCAGTAAATTTAATCGCGATTTTTTATTTATTTTCCTGGCAAATATCTTCACATTTCCTATAATAAAAATCTACAAAAATACTTTCTTGCAATTATATTTTTTTAAATTGTTGATACCTCGTTGCATTAAGAGTAAAAAGTGTAAAAAAAATGATTTTCCGAAAGCAACTTTTTTTTTTCGAAGACTCTCTAGAAAATTCTACTCTCAAGGGTTACGTTTTTTCATTCTTTTTTTAATTTTCGTGGGTTTGCTTCATAAGTTATTTAAAAGCGTTGTAAAAAATATTTAATAAAATTGAGCTTCCATTCAATTAGGTGGGAAAAAAAAAATGCGACCGTATCGTTAAGAGTCAGCACTGGTAATTGCGACGAATTGGCATGGAATACCTCATATATAGGGCAGTAGCAACAGCCAGGTACACGGCATCCAAATTTCGAGAGTCGGGGATGTACCCGCGTTGAATATTTATACGCAGCGTAGTATCGAATTATCGTCGGTGAGCTTATTCCGTGTGCTACATTTTTCCTTCTTTTTTTCTGGACATGACACGGTACAATCGAGTGGGTTGGAAATCGTCACAAAGTAATAGAAAAAAAATGTCCGGAAATGAGACAATGAAGCATCGAAAGGGTTACGAGAGGAATCAAATTCTGCGCCAATTCCTGCCGGATATTTACGACGGGTTTTCCACCAAATAAGAGTAAATGCAATATAATGACACGTTTTTTTTGCTTAAAACATTCGTCACTACCTGGTAATTAATTATGCAAAATTGATAAAAAAAGATATCATAAATGCATAAAATCTGAACTCTCGTTTATTAATCAGTTCCTAAGCTCACAAAATATTTTGCATATCTCGCAAACAACATTAGATAGATTACCAAAGATTTTGTTAATCTTGAAAATAATGTTCTTGTTTTTTTGTTAGTGTAGAAAATGCATATTCTCCACATAAGTCAATATCTTTAATTGGTAATTATTGTCAATTTTTCATAGATATATTATGGCAGTAATGCAAAGTATTACTGACTTTGAATTCGTTCAATGTTTATGGGCCATCGAAGATTAATTATGTTACATATATATGTGTATTTATTTATATGCTTTGAATAATTAACTGTTAAATTCTATTTACTTAATTATTCCTTTACATATTAAACAGTTGCTACCCCAAGACATCGCCAATTTAAGATCTCAATTTTAAAGTTTATGTCTTTAGAGAGAGATAAAAAAAATTACAACGTAGAAACTTGCACATTGCTTTCTCAAATTATGTACGTCGATTTAGTGAAGTCGAGGTACAGCTTCTTAACATTAGGTGGGATGATTCATACAATAATTTTATAAAATACGACACAATAATATAACATTTTGTTGCCTCAGTTTAATAAAGAATATAATATAAAGTAAAAATAAACATTGAATGAGATTGGTTAAGGATATGACTGCTTATGATTAATTGTATGAATGCAGTCTTCTAATTCTTCCAACTTTCGCGATTATCGGGCTTGATATCGATTGTTCGTGTACCCGAAGGAAGGGATGCTATGGAGACGCGGGAAGCTCGTGCATTCCGACAAATTCTTGGGATGACAAACCTATTGGCATTCTTGAAATGTCATGAGCATCATGTGTGTGTTTACATTGACGATGGTGCCAAAAGTCCCATCACACAATTCGACGTATAATTGGATTTTGGTATAATTGGATCATGCGATAATCATACATTGTAAATTGCGATTCTGTAGTAATAAATATTCTATGTTTAAATCAATGAAATACTTGAACATAGCAAAATTTAGTCATAGTGAAATTTTCCGCCTCTTCAAATAATATGAGTAAAAATTCGTCATGTCTTAACATTTTGTAAGACCTCGTGTGCGTCTACGTTGACGACGATGTGATGATAATGCAATAGTCGAGTGAAAAAAAGATCTCAAATGTACCTTAGTGCACCTTTCTTTGTAAACTATATTTTTCATTCGGCATGAATGTCCGGTTCCTTGATGGCAATTTTTTAATACGCTGTCAATACGCTGTGAAATACCCTGTAAAATTGACAGCGAAATTAAAGGTGTCGCATTGAAAGAAAAGGAAAAAATTTCCATTTTTTTTTTTACGTTGAAAATAGCCCTTTGATGCCGTAAAAAATATAACATACATATTGCATTTAATAGTTCATGGAAAAGCGTAAATTTTTTGTTTTTACATTTTTTCGCCCAACCTCAATCTTCCATGATGTACGAGTTTGAAAAAAAATCTTATTTCCGAAACGAGTGCATTAAAAAATCTGAAAATATTCACAAGGAGTACCTTTAAGTAGTTCCTACTTAGATGACCAATTTTATGGGACAGATCCGAGATGATAAAAAAAAAGTGGCCGAGTTGGTGGAGAACGCCTCATATGCTAAAATGTAAGTAACACGAAGAATGTATGTCGAATTAACAGAAATAATTCTGTTAAATCATACGTGATACCAAGATTGTGTTAAAAAGACGCAAAATTTATGCAAAATGTATATACACCATTTTTAATATACTATTGATGTATCTTTTCTGTAAAACTATAGAAACTGAACGAACAATTTGTATCAAATTAACAACAACAACAAAAACTGAACCCAAAATCATTCTACTAAAACAACACAACTTTCAATTTGATCTTTACAGTCTAGTTTTCTAGGCTTTGGATTTTTTAAATCTCAGTGTCTTGCAAATCAATGCAGTCTTCGTATTTTTGGCACAATTTGCATGTATGCTTGTGCATATATAGTGTAATATCGTAATACTGTGTTAGTGCTGAAATCTCGGTGCGCTGGTTGCACTCGACTTCCTACTGGAATCCGGTACTTGACGTGTGGCTGCACATGTACGCACTTGCCGAGCGTGTATAATGCGCTTGAGGGTCGTCGAGAAGAGAGTGAAAAGAGCCAGAAGGGGTGACGTGCAGAGCAGTCTATTACGGACGAAAACATGTCATCCACTCGTGGGTGAATTTTTCATCCTTTGTAAATTGCATACACTATAACTGCGTGATTTTGTTGTTTTTGTTGTTGTTGTTGTCTCATTGCAGCTGAAGGAACATGAATCCTCGCGTTCGTGTCTCCTTCTCTTCCGTTACCAACGCGAAGAACTCATTATTTTAAGGAAGACAACACGAAAAGATTCACCCTTGTGCTCAGACTCTCATCCAAATATTTCATATATATATATTTTTTTTTTTTTCTATTTACACAGGAGACTTCTCATCATCGTATTCCACTTGGAATAACCATGAGTGAAGGGAAGCGCAGCTGAGAATTGTGGTCTCTGACTTTAGAACAATAACAATAGTCGCAGGCCAGCCGCAGAAACCCCACGAAAAAAGGGAGGATTGCGGAGTAAAGAACTAACAGCCGCATATGGGTCATCCTCTGTTAAATCATATACTTTTTTTTATTCTCCCCATCTCAGATATTTTACATAATTGTACAGTTTTGAAATTACTTTCTGTATTTTTTTTCTTTCACATTTTTAATTCTCATATTTCTCTCAGACATTTATCATAATTTTATAGACTCAAACTTCAAACAATTAAATTAATTATATAATTTAGAGATTTTTATTTCGACGATTTATAGTTTTACAGATAATACGGTGACTTAAAATATAAATAAATAATTTACTGAAGTATCTCCATTGGAAAAAAAAAAATAATACTAGAATATGTAGATATATCGAAACAAAAAACCTTTCTCTTCAAACAATTAAGTACTTAATTTAATTGTTTGAAGTTTGAATCTATAAAATAATGCGAAATATTTGAGATTTAACGAAGAAAAAAAGAGTATTTTGACAGAGAATGCCTCGTATCAGAGACAACGAATGAACGAACGAAACTCTTTCAATGCTCCCTCTGTGGTTGAAGGGAAGCTTTTCGACGCCTAGCCTCGAGCAGGAACTATAATCGGGATGTACGGGGGAGGAGGGAGGGGGGGCTATTTCTCACGTCTTTTTTGTCTCTTCTCTTTCCCTTCACTGCTCAAACCTTCTATTTTCTTTCTCTCCCCCTTTTTTTCTCTCCTTCTCTCTCTCTTCTTTCTTCTTCCGTTTTGCACCCTATACTTCGCACATAGCGTTCTTTCTTTAGCAGCGCCAGTTCTCGTTTCCCGTTCGCGTATACCTTAGCAAGGCACCGTCGTTCGCAGGCATATACCCCGTATAAAACCTCGGAAACCCAGGGCATTAGCGTTGACGTCATGCGCCTGTAGCTTTTTTTAATTACCCAGAATGCCCGAGGCGCTTCACCGACGTCGGGCGGCGTTGCCACTGCAGCATATATAGTAGCGTTATAGCAAGCCTCACGACGTGAACGTCGTCAACGTCGATTCACCAACCGCGACGTCATAGTCGTCGTTGAGACACTCGCTATTTTCCTCGATTCCGGCATTCCGCAATATTCTTCGTCCACATACAGGGTGAAAAAGAAAAGAGACACGCGGTTCGACGCAGGATAATCGCCCAAGTATTTTAAAGATTCAGCAAGACTCAGAAAGAAAGAGTCTCAGAAAGAATCTCGTAAAGAGTCTCAGAAAGCGTCTCTGAAAGAATTTCAGAAGGAATCTCAGAAAGAATCTCAGAAAGTGTCTCAGAAAGAGTCTCAGAAAGAGTCTCAGAAAGAGTCTCAGAAAGAGTTTCTGAAAGATTCTCAGAAAGAGTTTCTGAAAGATCCTCAGAAAGAGTTTCTGAAAGATTCTCAGAAAGAGTTTCTGAAAGATTCTCAGAAAGAGTTTCTGAAAGATTCTCAGAAAGAGTCTCAGAAAAAGTTTCAGAAAGAGTCTCAAGAAGGATCTCACAAAGTATCACAGACTCAGAATTATTCTCAGAACGAGATTCAACAAGACCCAGAAAGAGTTTCAGAAAAATTCGGAAAAAAACTCAGCTGGACTCAGAGTTTCAGCGAGACTCTTTCCAAGACTATCTGTGTTTTCACACGATTATTACTCAAAAACTGGACATAGTAGGATATCCAACCCTGATACTTTTATACTCGGGTGATCATTCCGTGTAGAACTGGACTAACCATGTGCCACATTTATGTTGCACCCTGTATAATATATATGTGTGTGCCTGTAAACTCTACGGGCACATTTTCTTATATATAGTAACGTATTCCGTCACCCGGAACCATTCCGCAACGTTGCTTCATTTTTTAAAACCACTTTTCTTGCTGTTTTTCTTTTTCTCGAGTTCCTTCCTTCCTTCGCTTCCTCGACTTCCTCCTCTTCACACCATGGCACTTGAGACGTCTCTGGTGGTACTAACATTTTTTTGAACCGTAAATAAAAATCATTTTTCAGTTGAGCATTCTGCTTATTCTGAAACTATTTTGTCTCGAAATTGTTAAAAGCTGCCCTGAAAAATTGTTGCTAATTAAAATAGCTTTTGTTCATGGTTAACCATGGTTATTGTTTCCTGGTTGATTATACTGGGATTTTCATTTTACAAAAGATTTTCTCATAGCCCTCGCTCGGGTGAAGCGCAGAGTATTTACAAGCCATGAAAATTAGAAAACGCCGCGCCATTCTGTAATTAAACGCTCATATTTCAGCTCGAAGCCAAGACTTCCTCAAAGGAAAGTATAGTAAAAACGTTTTTTTTTTGTGCTTGCAGAAAATTGAACCTGAAATAAGCAGCCAATCGAAGTAATTAATAAGGTACTTTTTTAATTGGTAATAATTATTATTTTAATCTAACGCATTCAAAGCGAATCACTGAAGGTATGAATACAATCTTTTTCTTTAAACAACTATTCATATTTTTTTTTATATAATGTACCAAGTACAGTACAGTATTGTATTATAGGAAAAGTTACTATAGACGATATTTTATATTAAAATTGACTAAAAAGAGACAAAACGAAATCAATTAGCATCGAAATTTTTTTAAATACAATTTTTCAATATCGACTATTTCGACACAACCTTTTTCGTTGGTAATTTGAGTCATTTATATAACTAGATGAAATAAAGGGTGAGCAACAATATTGTCACGCTGTCTGAAACATTTAATCGACAGCCTATATATCTGTCGGATTTTATTGACACAATCAATTTCTTATCCACTCTGCAACCCTCGCTTCAATTCTGCGGGTATAATTGAGAATTTAAACAATCGTTCATATCATCTGTCAACAATATCAAATCGCAAATACGAACACACAGTGCAGATACGCCAACGCACAATATGGGTGCACTGTTTCCTACTTGTTTTCATAAACACGCGCGATGTAATGCACGAGCGAGCATTTGGCGTTTGGTATCACGAAGGGGATATGGCAATAGCGAGAAGATGGAAATTCACGAGTGTTTGTTTGTTGATATGCTCTACAACTCCAGTTCGACAAAGAGATTTTCTTGTTTCGTTATTTTCTGGCGTAGCTTGTTAAATAAAATCGTACAGTGTCGACACAAAGAAAGATCATACGAATTCAAAAAGCGAATGCTAAACCCGTATGCCACCGGTTTTTCCTTTTCACATTCAACTCTTGTTTGTAATTTCCATCACAGACTGGTGATAATAACAGAACAAAAAAACACACAAAGATACCGTGTAAAATGCTGCAGCTTGCTTATTAATTGTTTTTTTTTTCATATGAGACAAAGCCTTCTCGGAGAATATGTATTAATTAATATTGACATCATCGTAATGAAAGCTGGGTGAAAAAATGGAAAACGAAAAAAGCTAAAATGTGCAATATTCTACAATGCATCCTCGTGTTTTTTCTTCTATTTTCCACGAAATTTTTTAATGACTTAGAGTTCTCTAAAATTTCTGTCACGATGAATTAAAAAAAAAAAATGTTTGCCCGAAAATTTTGTTTACAAATTTTAGAAGTTTTCAGGTTGTAAAGCAAATTGACACCAGCCATTAAAACAGTGTGAACTTGATAGACTTTGATAGAATTTTTCAACAGTGTAACAAATATTTTTGTTAATTTATATTTTCCGAAGCCATGTAGATGAATACATACAATTTTTTGACTAAAGAAATCGGGAAAAAAATACACATCCTTCAAAACATTTTTACTGAACTACTTTTTAGGACATTTCACGTGATTTTGATATTGAAAAAGAAAAATTATCATGAAAACAAAGCTTCCTTTATGAGAAAGGAAAATGTGAACCGACTAAACCTTGGGCGTTGACTTTCCAGCGACTATACATTCGCGTGACAATGCGGCGTGAATACAAGGACACGCTGAGAATTGACGTGAATCCTCTGATGTCATGAGTCTGTTGACGAAACGCTAAAAAAAACGAGGCAGAAAGAAGAACGAAAAAAAGGGGTTTTTCGATTGTAAGCGAGTGAGAGAAGGAAAAGAAAGGAGGAAAGCGCAAATGCCGTACCATGGTGGAGAATCGTGGTTATCCAGCGCGTTGTAAAATCGAGGATAGGCCGCCAGAGCTGTTTGGTGGTGACACGGAGCGGTTTTCACGGGAAGCCGCCGTCGCCGCCGCGGTTGGCAGAAAAACCCGGACAGCTCTCGATCCCTTTTTTTTCGGCTCGTACTACCTGCGTCGAATAATGAATGAACAATGGAGATTGGCGGGGGCGTACGTCGTTGAACCAATACCAGAGGCAGCGGAATGCCGGATTTCAATGGGCATAGAAGTATAATAAAAAGGAAACAAAAGCTGGATACTGAGGTCTGTGTGCCGGATGAAAATTAGAGCATGAAAATAGCAACAAAATTGAAACTATGCCATTAATTTCGAATTTTTCTTATTTGCTTACATATTCCATAAATAATTTAATGTTAATTTTTTTTATTTACAATATCCCTACTGTAAACTTTTTTTAAAAAGCACCTCACTTAAGCACCTCAGCGAATGAAGTGTACTGAATTTTTATCAGATTTTTATGGCATTTTTGGATGAATTAGGAATTCAACAAAATAAAAAATTTAATTGGTAAACATTTTTATTATAAAAACCCTAACGTAAGTATTAATAATTAATACTTTCGAACTTACACTTTTTAGTCTTTTTATCATTTTAATGATTTTATATTATTTACTTTTTTTAGAATTACATACCAAATTGGTATTAAAATTGGTAAACATTTTTTTTTCAATTAACGAAAAGAAATAAGGTATTCACATAAAGTGTAATAAAAATTTTATAAAAATATTTCTATTGTTTTGTTTTAAAGGATATTTCAGACGAATGTGAAAAAATATACTTTTTGTTTTACTTTTAATGACATATTTCTACATTTTCTTACTACTATGCTGATATATACAACAAATAATTAATATTAAATTATTTATAGAATAAATATATAAACAGAGTGGGTTCGGAAATTTCTATTTATTTATTTTATTTTATAGGGACCAATTATTGGGTTTAGTAGCCAGTACAAAAGTTGAAAATACAATCGAACAATTATTTGCGTATTAACGATGGTAATTGGAATGATTGCAACTCTAATATATCAGCACAATATTTCACCGAAAACATTTTGCATTATACTATAATTTAACATATGAAATTCATAATTAGCTCTCACCATTATGATACCAGATAATTCGACAAAACAGGAATAAAATAATAGCTAAAAAATTGCAGTTTATAAATATCATTAAACAATAGAAATTCGGTGAGAACAGTTGATTTTTTTAAACTAAAATACAAAATCTTTATTTTCAGTAAAACACTAAATCCTTTTTGTCTACTTTTAGCCCGTCGAGCTTTGAAAAACTTTCGTAACAAATTAGTGCGACATAAAGTTCTTCAATTTAAAAAAAAAAATTGTTTACTAATATTGCACTTAAACATTTTCTGCTTAATTTTTTTTTAAGAATAATACTTTGAATCTTGGGAACTAAATCAAATTTTTGAGCATTTTTAATCCCCCTAAAATACGTAAGCATATATATATATATATATCACTGCACTGTCATACGCAATTTCAGCCCGTTTTATAGTATATCGTTGAAGCGCAGGTGAACATGGGAGTATGGTAATAGCCGATTGTACCGCATGGATACCATAATAAGTGTATATAGTGCCTATCACATATATCAAAGAAACGACTGTACGCTGGTGCGATGAGACTTTGCCAAGCGTATCGTAAAGTATCGATACCGATATATAACATCCACTATTTCGTTGTCAATTTAACGAGCGAGCTTGCGAAGACTATTATATTGCAGGAGCGACACGAAGGCTAATAGACGTGACACGCTGGAGCAAAGGTCCGGATCGTGCTGTTATATCTTTCTGATAGAAGCCAGCTCAATGGCATTGAGACCAAGCTAACTGGGAAGCGCTGACGCACCAGATAGTGCATTGGAGTTTTATATACAATGCGAATGAACATCTGAGGACATATTTTATCGTCGGGCAAATACACAGGGTGTATCTCAACTATTGGATGACCCATGGAGAATAGATAGGTTACATCATGATGAGTAAAAAAGAATTTGGTCGCAAATTCGAGAAATTAAAATTGGCGGAGATATCGAGGTTTCGATATCGAGACAAGTATTGGCGATAGTCTCGGGTAGAGTCTCTGCGAGACTCTCGGCGGGACTTCTTTTGGTCTAAAACTGGGATTTATTTCCAAGAATCTCGCCAAGAGTCTCGCGGAGAGTATCGGCGTCGATAGTCTCGGCGATAGTCTCTGCGAGACTCTCGGCGAGATATTATATATTTTCTGAAACTGGGAGAAATTCTCAAGAATCTCGCCGAGAGTCTCGCCGAGATGAAAATTGTCAGAGATATCGAAATCCCGATATCTCCGTCAATTTTGATTTTTCGAATTTGCGCCCAAACTCTTTTTTACTCAGCATGATGTAAACTATTTATTCTCCATGGATCAACCAATAGTTAAGTAACACCCAGTATACACTGTTAAAATAAAATCTACCAAAAAAATGGCAGTACTTTCTTGACAGTCTTTATTCATAATTTGGTATAGTAAATTTAATCCTCCTCCTCTCTTCAAAAAGACATGACACATCGAAAGTCGAAATATCGAAAACTGAAGGCGCTGTTAGGGCCAATCACGAGCGTCTCCGTGACTCACTTCGTCTCACTTCACATCGTACGCCGACAAATTGCGCGCACAGCGCGCGTTCGATCTATCGCGGTCAAATTGAATCGCAACAATAAGCTTAACACATACTTAAATAAGTTACACTTTACAAAAAGTCTGCAAGAAAAGACAATGCAAGGCGCGCGTATTGTTACTAGTGCACTGGAAGCGCTTGGTCGTCAAAGTATATCGAGGATTTAAGTCGTGCACTTATAACCGATACGTTCTAAGTATTCTACATAGTGTAGATCTCTGTGAAGTACGAGATAATCCACGTAATAACCAGTCGCTATACGCGTTATTAACGTTGCATTAACTTTACACATCAGCTATTATGATTTAATTTGAGAACAGTTCATCGGCTCCCTAACACAAACGTGCCGGAATAAAGTAACCTCTCATTTTTCCCCTTCATGACTGTGTAATACCAGAAAAGAATTTTTCAACTTTTACATCCCCCCCTTACGCCCTTTTGCTTACACATCGTTGGAGGCGACACAATACCGGATACGAAAGTTTTCACACACGGATTCTCCATTATCCTGAACAAGGTTTGTCAGCCCTTTTGGATGAAACAAAGTCTCACGAAAAAATATTTTCTGCTTCGAGCGATGTTGACGGTGTATCAACCACCGTCCTACAAGGTTACACACTCGGGTTTACTCGCGGTCTAATTGTAGCTTGTTCAATGATTATGAGCAACGGAGTGTAAGATAACCGACAACGGAGGCATACAGTGCTCTCAGAGCTATTTCAATTACGTGTATATGGGGCATTCCAGAGATACTCAACAAGGTCGTGATCCTCGTTTTTCCGTACTTTATCTTTCTTTCGTTATATTGTAGTACGAGGTAATGCAGTCCAAACGGATTTTTTAATTTGTTTTTGCTTACTCGTCAAGCCGAAATTAATAAAGACACTTCCTCAGAGCTTTATAAAAAGGGTGCAAATGAATTTGCATTTTGCTTCCTCATTGTTCAAGATTGCCCATAGAGCATTGCTCGACGAAGTACACTGGTTTGTGTTTGGCTTCCTCATAGAGGAAGCTTTGTAAATTACAAATATCAACAAAATTTCCTATGAGAAAGCAAAAAGAGTAATTTATTTTTTTTTGTAAAAGCGTCCCAAAGACTAATCCGTTCATAGTCCGTTCACATAGAAAATAATAATCAAAATGTCGTATAAACTGGATTCTTCAAACAATCCTCACCAAATTCTAAATCATAAATTTTTTTATGTTAGTCTACCACTGAAGAACATTTTAGCCCGAGAAATAAAAATTTGCGAAAGCTAGGGAGCAAACACACGTTTCTTTAGGTAAATGAGAAAAAAATCCTTGCCAAATCTTCATCTGCTGACCGATTTTCACCAAATTTGGTACCGAAAATTGTTCGATGTTAATCCACTTGTATGAGAAATTTACAGCTATAATGCAAACAGACTTTTTTTGAAAAATTCAAAATGTCATAAAAATCGTATTTTTCAACCGATCTTCACCATATTCGAACTCACCCATCGTTTGATGTTTGTCTACGATTGGACATTTTTTTTAGCCCCATAACTCAGTATTTGCGGCAGCGAGAGCGCGAACAAACTTTTTTCGGAAAATTCAAAGTCCCGTAAAATTTGTACGGAAGTCCCAATTATTTTGTAAATTGTCCTAAATAGAGGCCCAACTACTTGTATGCCAAATTTCAGCCCGATTGGTCTAATCATCCTCGAGTTATAGTGGTTTGAATTTTGGACATTCTGAACACGTTTTCACAAAAAAGACATTTTCATCATAATAAAGCTTCCTCCATGAGGAAGCAAAAATGGAAAAATAATGAGATAGCAGTATATAATGTTCTACTTTGCATCCTTGTTTTACAAAAATTCCTTTATGAGGAAACCAAACTTGATCAACACATACTTCGTCGTCGAGGTAGCTTTATAAAAATTGAAGAATAATGACGAAGCAATGTGCAAAGTTCTACTTTGCATCTGTTTTTAATTATAAAGAAGAATATAGAATAGCAAAGGTACTTCTAGATAATGATGTTTACCCATCAGGGGAGTGTCAATGAAACATTCCACTATATACAGAACGTGCAATATTGGGTCCTGGGGGCTGCAAGTTACACAACTGGTAACACCAAATCCGTAATACCACGCATCGCAAATCCCTGCGCACCTCATCGTAAAGCAAATACGACCACTATTAATTATCCTGTGGTATTTCATTACATACAACCCGATAATTTGATAATTTCTGCAGCGACAATTCGATCTCATGATCAAGCACTATAAAGCCACATTAAAATGAAAGTAAGCGATAATCGAAACCACATTTCTCATTCTATTTAATAAAAAGTGAAATACAAAGATTACGTAAAAAAAACCATGAAACTCATTTATAATTAATCACTGTGTATCCGTAAACTTTATTCGTAAACTTAAACTTTTATTCTTAAACTTTATTCGTATTTACTGACTGTCAAGCCTATTGGCTTGACAGTCAGTAAATACCACATCGAAACCACATTTCTAATTCTATTTAATAAAAGATGAAATACAAAGATTACGTAAAAAAAACCATGAAACTCATTTGTAATTAATCACTGTGTATCCGTACATTAATTTAAACTTTATTCGTATTTACTGACTGTCAAGTCAATATTATATATCGACGTTATTGGACGATTAATTATAACGATTCATTCGCACAAGAATGCAAATATGTAATGCATTATTTATTAATGAAGCCACATTTTTTTCAAAGCGATTGTTTAATAGAACTTCAAAATATTCTCTGTCATTTTTTTACGTTTTAATGTCGACCCTTTTACGAGATTGTTTTTTAAATCTTATTCTTATAACTTTCAAGTGATAGGTCGATCAACAAACGAGAAAATTCGGAGGACGCGTTTTCTATTATCGAAAATAAAAAAAATTTCAAAAAATGGTCCTTCACAGTCTATACATTTAATTCTTAAAAAATCGTTTTGACATAATTCTTGTCAAGAGATATATTTCAAACGCAACAAATGATTCAGGGGAGGAAAAACGCATCAGCTTATACTTAACTGGAGCTTATTTTACGATTCACACTCATCATAGATTTTTCTTTCATTTCTCATCTCGAACGAAGCTTTTTTTTTTACTCGGCTTTGGGAAACTCGCTATTCGATGTATGTCTGGTCGTCAATCTATGGTCTCGAATCACATTCGATTATCGATGAAGAGGGTTAAGGAAAAGTTCGTAAATCAGAGTAGGAAGATGATCGGAAAAGCCGTTTCTCCTTCCACGCGTATCGCAAATTTTTTCTTATCGGAATCAGTGGATTTTTCAGCTGGTATTAAAGCTACACCACAGCTCAGGGTGAGTCGGCGTACGAGCTCTCTCGGGTGGCCCGACTTGAAGTTATGCTGGCAGATATATACGACGGGGGAAGAGCTTGCTTAGAGGGGGATTTCGAATTTCTAGAGTATATGGAAGGTTTGCAAAGGTGCCATGGCAGTATAGCTACTGTAGTTTCTTCAAGGGATAAGCATGGATCTGCTCTACCCTCGTGTAACACAATAAAGCTACAAAAGTACAAGCTCTAACATATAGCCAGCTGTTTGGAGGCTTCAAAAGGACATTGTAGAAGTGCTTTTACGTTTAAGTCTCTCGAAACAGAAGCTACGGAGTAAAAAATTTGAAAACAAAATAAAAATAACAATTTTTTCGAATTAATTATATAAAAAAAATTTGTACGTTTTAGTATTATACACAAAACAGAAAATAATATTTCCCAGATTTCTACAATTTGATTTACGTTTTGCTCTCCCGTAAAGGAAGCTTTGTTGTCGTGAAACTTTACTTTCTTTTTGAAATAGTTTTGTTTAAAAGTTGAATTGATGATTTTTTGAACGATCGCAATTTTAAAGTTTTGAAATTTACCACAAAATGTACTACACGTACATATTTATTAAAGAAAGATTGGCTAATTGAATTTCACATCAATCGGTTAAGGGGTTAAAATTTTATGGCATTTTGAATTTTTTCAAAAAAAGTTTGTATTTCATTAGGAAATAGTTGTCTATGTAAGTGAAATATTCTAAAATCAACAAAGATTTTTATAATTAATGTTGGAGAATCGAAGAATAAATTCATCGGCTTTCCGAAAAAAAAACGGCTGAATCAAACTTCAATCAAATGAAATTTTTAAAAATCGTTGATTGACATGAAAGTTACGCTTGATTAAAATTCAGCGATTGAAAAAACTAATAACAAAACTTCCTTATCAGGGAAACCATAAATTACAGAGCATGATTTATCATCAAGGAATTCTTATGAATTAAAAAAATAACAGCGGGGAAGCAATGCGACAATTTAATTGCCAACTTTGTTTGTTACTTAATCAATATTAAAAAAGAAATCTAAAATGACAAAATTATTTTTTATTAAAGTGACCGGTTTTGTTTTTTTTTTTAATTTAACAAAGTTATTTTTTAACATATATTTTTAAAAAAACAGAACCCCCGAAGAATCGATGTAAAATGATAGTGTAATGTAAATTTGAGGCAAATCGATGTACCAATTTATCACAATAATTCGCATATAAATGTAGGGCCATTATAAGCTTTATTCGTGAAAATCGTTTATGTGAAGCATTCATGGATTATAGGCAGGAAGATATCGCGAAATCGCATGCAAAAAAGACGACAGTTTCCGAGGGTGAGGAAATAGAGTAATACTGGAAAAACCGATTGCACGATTGAATGGCAATGCGAGGCCGATTATATTATATATCACTGCATGGCAATGAGATATATCCGGATTTTCTTGATCCTCGTACAAATATCTCGTGAAGCATAATCGGGTTTTCGTCGAGCCTACTTATGGGATGCTCGTTCATATGAAATATCATTATATCTATGTGGAATGTGTTTATTTGCCGCAAAGGCAAAGGAAATCACAAACTTTAATCGGAAACTCTCAGTCGTAGAGGATGCAAAGTGGCAGTATGGGACATTCTCCGTCAATTTAGCCAATATTTTTAAACTAATCCTCTTTGACATTTCTCACAAATAAGTCACATTTTACTATCTACTTAAAAGTACTCTCTGCGGATTTATTCAGATTTCACAAAAATATAGGAATTTGTACAAAACTCTTTATAATTTGGAAAGACATTTGATTGGTTATAATTCTGCAATCAGAGAAAAAATATTGTAACTATTCTAGTCGGAGTGAAAAATAAATAAAAAATTATTAATAGCAAAAAAAAAATCGAAATCCACACATACGCCTAAATATTACGTAGAAAGAAAAATAAACGTAATCTTTATATTTATGGGGATTAAAAATCATCGTTATGAGATCGACATCATACTTTGAATATTTCCATTTAAAATCTTGCATAAAAGTTCATTTTTTATGGTTCGACCGTTTTTCTCTCTGCTTCATAGTTTTCGTGATACGTTGAGTTACAATAAAAAGGAATACAATGTTCACACATACACACACACACACACAGACAAATCCATTCGAACATTTTTTCTAAACTACGAAAATTTCGTCAGTATTTCCTGAAGGCCGAAAAAAAAGCATTTCCAAAAAGTATTTCCAACCAATACTAAAATCTGTCTAATTACGAAAGTTATCAGATGGGAAAAAAAAAATAACTGAAATGACAGCGAATGCATCATGGAACATCTCTATTTTCCAACTGCGCATGATTTTCTGTGACGACCAAACGGTAGAAAGCTCCAGCTCGGAACTACATAGCCGAGTGTAGTAACGGATGAAGCGTGAGACTGAAGGCGAGTGATGGAAAACCCGACAAGACAAATGAAGGCAAAAGGACAAAAGGGTATCGCGGAATAGAGCTTTGAGCGATTCGAGAGAGGAAATAAGAGAAACAAAATAACGTAACAAAAGAGTCGCATCGATAGAATCGGCGGCCAATAGTTGGATCTCGAAAGAGAAATAAAAGCAAAAGGGAAGGTGAATGTCGAACCAGAGCAGGACAAAACAGAAGGGAAATGGATGAAAGGATAAGGGAAGAGTGAAAAGTATACGTTTTTATAGGTATAAAGAAAGAACCTGGATAGTATTCCTCTCTGTCTGGATACATCTTTTCTGGGTTGAATTTCTCGCTATACTCAGATAGAAATTCGATGATGCCTGTTGCCCCGTTGGACAGCTGGCTTCTTTTCCATCGCTCTATAATCCGAGAGAGCACCTATGCTACCTAATAGATACACTCTATTCTTCCCTCTCGATTTTTTGCTCAGTTTCGGCAACATCTGGACCAGACAGGTCCTTCTACTATGACTGTAGAGGCGAAGAACCGTTAGCCTATATACCTCTAAACTCCAGATAGAGATATTCACTGGTTCGGTACATGAGGCTAGTAAAGTCAGAAGGACATATATTTCAATACCTATGCACATGCACTTACGCCCTTCCGGTTTGGCCCAGGGGTCTTGCTTATAGTCAGTTTCGTTGGAAAGCCTTCGGGGTTTTTCTAGAAGAGGTACGTCATACATCATTCGTAAGTAAACATGGTGGGAATCGTAGATATGATTCTTAGGTGAAAATTGACTATATTGGAGTACCGTGGGTTAATCATGTAAAAAAAAGGACAGGGTCTATGAAATAAGCTCGGTAAGGGCTGACATTATTAGTATTTTTCATGCCCTTTCGAATGATCTAAGACTTAGAACACATAGGTTTTAAT
Source organism: Perithous albicinctus (assembly GCA_964016905.1). Lineage (NCBI taxonomy): Eukaryota > Metazoa > Arthropoda > Insecta > Hymenoptera > Ichneumonidae > Perithous > Perithous albicinctus. The sequence continues at coordinate 13,242,021 of OZ024692.1, read as the reverse complement.
AGATACAGTTGAATATAAAGAGATTTTTTTTTCGTATTGAAAAATTGGTTTGCAATTTTTTTACAAGATTCTTGATCTTGAAATAAAATAAAATATTTAAATTGAAAGAAAAGAACATGAAAAATAATTGGAAAGGTGAGAAAAAAGGTGTAATTGACAGAGAATGTCTATGATATGAATAGTGAGAAGAGAGAAAAAAATGTCAAGTTGAAGGAGCTTTTTTTTCATGGCAGGATTGACGCGCCTTCTGCAGACAACCTAACCTACTTTTTCAGAGACACGCCACGGCTGTTGCCGTCGTCTCGACTCCCCGGCGCGTTTACGTAACGCGGAGCACACCATCGCTACAGCGCGCTTTCAATAAAGCTCGTGTAGAGCTTAATCCTACAGTTGGAACGCTCGAACGAGTTTCGAGGACGTCGGAGGCGCTGGAACACGAATCTACGAACCGTGTTCAACTGCAAACGGTAATACGGGAGGGTGCGAGAGAGACTGGAAGTTTAGAGTTTCGACTCACTCTCTCATTCTCTCTCGTGCATCAATATAGCTAAAGACCAAGGCAGACCGAGATTCTAAGGCGGGTGAACGTCGCGTCCGCTCTGGTAGTAGTGGTGGTGGTGCTACTGCTGCTGCTACCGGTTACTCCGGAACCACGATAGCGCTCGTCCGCCTGTCCAAAAGCAACGAGAGAGAGCTTGCAAGTTGATTTGTGCCCCGATAATATATTGCCTTGGATAGTCACCGTGTGAGCGTGTCCAAGGCCGTTAACGTTTCCCACTGCTCTCTGCTCCTCTCCTTCTCAACCCACCGATGCGCAATCGCTCCCTTGCCGTGTTCAAATTAAGTGAGACCCTCCTGGCAAGTCAATCGCTTAAACCCCGCGCAATCTCGAACGGCTTTAGATTCGGCCACGTTTTTCCCATTCTCTTTAATAGGATCGATTCCATTTAATTGAAAAGCTCTACACTCTTGCAAAAGACACACGTGGACTTGCAATTCTTGACATCATGAAATTTATCGAAATATATATTATTTTTTTATAGTATCCCGCTTATATCAAAATGTAACATATTATATTATTATTAAGTATCGACATATCGTCGAAATGTATCGAAGTAATCACTGCCCGCGCAGAAATTTCAGCAGAGATTTGCTTTATGGATCTGGCATGGGTTTCCTCACTACCGGTCGGGGTCCAGTCAATCGTACAAGCCGATTCCAAACATGGGATGTAACGCTTGTAAATTGGATTTCAAACGGAATCTCGGATTAGATCCCGAACGGGAGCAGGTCCCTAACGAATATCGCATGGGATCAATGGATTGTGGTCGGAATCAGAGATTTGTAAAATGCTGAGTAGTAAAGTTGACGACGCAGCCATAGTACCAATATACCAATAATCGACAAAGTGTGAACTTAGATTGCAAAAAAATTTAATGTATTATGACAACATTTTCAGCAAAACTCGTCCAATCAAAATCTGGTGATCGGAGCAAAATCGATACAAGATTTGGGATTCATTCGGATATTCTAAGTAGGATAAATCGAGGGTCAGAGCCATGTCGAAATCTCGAATTGGTATGGAATGCCCCTCATACATGCCTCACTGTTTATTTATGACATCCTTAATTTTATTTTTTATATACACGTTTACATGAAAAATGTCTACATGCAATTCTAACTGCCTTTAGTTTCACTTCATGTCACAAGGACGGCTTAATGAAGAATTTCAATTTCCGATAGAAATTCTAGAAGATAAATAACAGTCATCCATATTTCGTCTTTTACTTGAATTTTTTTCTATCATTTTTCTTTGAAATGCGCAATTCTTTTTTATAGTAGTTTTTTAGTTTAGTTAGTTTTTTTTTATTGATAGTAAATTAATGTGCCCGTCGGGCGGGAAGTAGAATTGTTTATAATTAGAATATAAATATAATGCTAAATTGACGATTACGCTGCGAATACTCGAAGATCATAAAAATAATAGGTAAATAAAATAAAATAATAGCTAAATTAATAATCTGTGATGTGAAGTTATGAAATGTATAGTTGATCCTAAAACAATGAATTTCCAAATGTACGGTTTTACTGGCCAAAAAGCTATAAAATTAGTCAATGTATGGTTTACGTTGTTCGCCAGGGATATAAAATATCATATAACAAAACTGTACGACAAGATTGCTCGTATACCTCGAGTGTTTGCACCAGAAGAGACTCAATCAGCGCTCGAGAAGTGCTCTCTCTCGCAGTGATCGCTGTTCGCGGCTGGTTGTTTGCCATAAAAATGACAGTGTGCGTTTAGACACATCGAATAGGATTATACGAGAGGCTAGAATGCACAATGTTAGCGACAGTTTGACGTGAATTATAGCTGGAAACGAGGTTTTTACGACAATCCTTCGGCAACAAGAGTAACAAAAGCACAAGCAAACAACTGGCAGTTGTCATAAAATATTTCACAATTTCGGGCTTTAAACGTAAAAGCTCTTTATGACTAGCCCACAAAGCCGTAAAATATCATAGGGAGTATAAAACGTACCGCGTCATCGACGTTAAAATTAAAAACATCACTCGTGTATTTTTAAATATGTCGCTCGTAGAGTTTATTTCGATAGCTGAAAAAATAAAAGTAAATTCGTAAACTGCGTGACTCGAGGAAAATTCATGTAATTCGTGATTTATGCGGATTGCAAACTATGGCGAATGGTGCAGCGCTACGAAAAGCTTAATGCTTAAAAGCTTCGGCGCGGTTTGGTACACAACGGGCGAGACATGTTGATTTACGAGTCGCAAAAATTTTACTGATTCTCGTGTTGGTAATTTATCGCTATACTCGTATCGGGGACTTATACAGTTTTACTTCTTTCACTAAATTTCTTGTATTCGAGCCGATAGTTTTTTTTCTTATTCAATCCAGCTTTTAGCACTAACGTGCCGTGGACCAAATTTTATATCTCTTACAATTTAAAAAAAGCTGAAAAGTAGAACCTAACACAAGATTTTATCATTTTGCTACATCGTAGAGGAAGCTTTGCTTTCATGAAAATATTTTTTTTCGAGATTTTTATGTCAGGATACTTAGAATTGTCCAAAACGTCCATTTTTTAAATTGACATTATCTCTCTATTGTAACTTTTGCAAAACTTGAGATAGCGAGCTCAAATTTTGTATATAAATGAAACAATATTCAACCATTATATATGTATAATTTAGTGACAAACGGTATTAAATTTGTGATTTCATGGAATGTTGAATTATTTTTAAAAATATACGTTATCACATTTACTTTCGGAAACGCTCTAATAGTAACGAAATAACGGAGTAACGAAATATAAAAAGCGAATTCACAACATGTTTATTTATCTAATTTAAACAAGGATGCAAGGTTCTACTTTTTTTTCACCTTACACAAAGTCCCATCTATGAGAAAATATTTATTATCAATTTTGGCTTCCTCAGAAAGGAAGCTTTGTGCAAGGTTAAAAAAATGTATATTCAATAAAAAAATTAATTAGTTAACTTCATGAAAATCAAACTAATAACATTTTAACGAGATAACCAATTCTAATTAAATTTGTAGCAATGGAAGGGTAGCAAACACTCCTTTAGCGTTTCAAATTTCAGCTAGATTTTCCAAGCCATTCTCAAGTTATAGGAGAGTCCAGTTTTTTCACCCACGGCGCACATCCTCCAAACACCGAACACTTTTTCTACACCACCTTTCTCGACATTTCGCACCACATGGAATACTCCGAACGGTTTTAAATCATCAATTATCGTTTTTCAAAAACAGCTATATATATGTGTGTTTTTTTTTTAATTTCCGATCGAAATATCATTAAAGAAATTACTTGTTGAATACTTTCTAGTGGCTCCGAAACTTTGGCGAGGAAAACAATTGTATAACACTTATTTCAGTATATTTTAGAGAATAAAATAGAAATCTTAAATTTATAGTACTTGAGATCGTCTTCTGTAAAAAAGCTGAAAGGTGGTGTAGGTTAATTAAAAACAAATCTGGAAGGCCATTTCGGCGAGAATACACTATATTTCTTTTTCATCGAGAAGAAGCACTTTCGAGGAAATGAAAAGAAAAAAAAAGATGTTGAACAGAAACTTCGTGAACGAGACTTATAAACGATACAGTGCGCACAATACGTTTCACATAAAGTTGAGTCCCACTTCTGATTGCTCGAGTTTCACGAGACTGGCCTGCTTGGCGTTTTTTTTTTTCTACTCAAGCAATGATAAATGCCGAATGCCCAACTCACTACATGAACCACCGAGTCGCTGTGAAACGGTACGCTTGACAATAGCACGCCATTTCTGGTCATACTCACGAACTAGTTCGACACAAAAGTAGAGTAAGAACAGCGATGGGAACAGACGCTGTAAATAAAACTCTGGATAACGAAGGTGCAACTGGAGTGCAGGAAAGACAAAAGGATTACGCGAACTCTTAACGAGATTCTGCCTGAAGGGTCTCGAGGATGAAACTCGACTTTCCAGTCTATAAGAAGACAAACTAATCTTTGACGCTAACAATTAATTATTAGTTTGTTCAGTGAGAAAAAAAAGTAGAATTAGAGAAAGTCAAAAAGAAGAAATTTAGGGGACTCAGATTTGTCAAATGGCGATAAATTGTTCACAAGATAATTAATAATATTTTTATTTTATTTTGCAATGCGTAAGATAAATTTTGGATATAACTGTGTATCAAAATCTTTTCATTCCAGCAACGTTTCTTTTCTTTATTTATTAATATTATTTGGAAAAATATATATTGTTGACGTTTCTTTAGTTTGAATTTAATTCTTTTCCTCATTAATAAATTAATTAATCTATAATTACATTTTACTTCGAGAAAAAGTTTCGGAAACGACAATTTTCTTTCGAAAAAATTGAGATAACGAATTGTTAAAGTCATTTTTCGAGACCAACATTTTTTGGCCGATTGTCGGAACCAAAACTTGGAGAAAAAGTGAAATGTATGTAGACACTCTACATCATGTCTCAATAAAAATCTGGCAGAGCCTATTCTGAGAAGTTTGTCTTGATACTTCATTCTTTGTAGCATACATATATAGAAAAATTAGAATTTCATTGGCCTCGCAGGGGAGCCATGTTACGTCGCTTTCGAACGTACTTATAACAATCAAAGTAAATGTAAAAAATTCTACATTTCGTCTCAATAAATGACTCACCTCCTAATCTCACAAGTTTGTCATGATACTTCACGTTTTTTGGGGAAACTAGGAAATTGCTCAAGGGCCAATATCGTCGCTTCGACATTCGTGATAAAGGCTGAATAGCAAACACGAGGAATGTAAAACAGAGAGATGAAACACGAAATAACGAGAGAAGAAAAAAGAAGGAACATCTTCGAGGGAAAGGTTTTAAATCAGTGAGGGGATAAAAACTTAAGCCGATTTGCACAAAAAAAACCGATAAATATTACGATACTTACCAGCAATAAAAATCTCCAAGGATCATTCGGTATAAGCAGACTTCAGGCAATCGAGATAACTTACAGATCGTCAAGTATGCTTATCGTATTTTTTCCTCTCAATTTTAAAAAAGTGATAACAATTGTAGTATTCCGTATATGACATGGATATCATTTCGAATACTTGGCTTTAAAATCAATATATGTGTCAAGAAAAAATTGAAAAATGAAATTAGAAGAATAATTACCAATTCACCAAGTTTAGTCATTTTTTTAAATTAAGACTTGTTGTTGCTAATAAAACTATTAACGTTTATATATAAAACCGCTGCAGTGGCCAAAACCGGTACTTCTACCCTACCACAAACTTCCTTCACGAAATAGTGTCTTATTGAGTTGTGTCCTTAACATTTTCATTTTTATTAAGAATGCATCAAATGAATTAAAATGACCACAGATTTTAAGGAAAATTAAGCTAATAAAAACGTGGAGGTTTGGTGGAAAATGCTTCACAAGGGTCGAAAGTTCTAAAGTCGAATATTCAGAGATAAAATATAGCCTCCCTTTAATAAAAATGAATCTGGAGCACTGAACTAATGGCTGCACTAGTGAATGTATTAAAAAAAAATTATTAATAGAAAAAAAAAACGTCTTACCTCAGAGAGGCTACTGTTATATTTAAAAAGGAACTCTCGGCAGAGTTTTTCATTGAATGTTCAATGGTAATGAAACGGATTCAAAGGTGACCAAAGAAAAGCGAATGGGAAAGCAGTAAAAAAATTGAACTGTTGGTTCGTTATTAATAGGAGTCCAATGGTGAATCACTTAAAAAAATCAAATATTAGTATTCTTTCCCATTCTTAATAATGGGAATTGAATGGCAAATGACTTGATAAATTGAAGTGGTATACTCAGGATGAATTCACAAGTGGAATTACAAGTGGGATTATTTCCATTCGTTGAGCTTGATGATTAATCTCGTTCTAGATATCGGAATGCAAGTAGAAAAGGATTACCATTCAGCAAATGGGAAAATGAAATAGCAATCCCATACATTGAATGGCATTAATCGCATTTCACAGATGAGAATACGAATAGGACAAAAGTACCATTCAATGAACAGGAAAATGAATGGCATACTTTACGGTAAAAATAAATGATAATTTATACATTTGGGAAAGCCCCATATTAAATTCACATTGCCTCGCGATTAATCGTATTTGATGACATTATTTTCATGGTAATTAATCGGAAACTTTGCCAAGAAAAGTTGAGAGATTGAACCGCAGGACTGTAATTCATATATGAATACTTTTTCTAACATCATGGTTAGTTGCAAAGTAGAGGTGATTGTGAGGGTCGCTCAGAAAAAAACAGAGGAATGAGCTGTGGTGAAGCACCTCGTAAAGCACCGGGTTGGAAGAGTTTCCGTTGACAGATATATCTATACTTTACCATACATGAAAACGCCCACTGCTATGTATGAGCAAAGTAAACGACAGACAGACGACTGTGATGCTCACCAGTGTCCGTCGAACGAAAATGGTGCAAAACGCAGGAACTAGGAAGTTGAAGTAGTATTGGGATCGAAGAGGATCAGGGAAAAAGTTGAAATGAAGGCAAAATCGCCAGGAGAACTGGAGAGTCGATCGATGTTGAAGGTACAAAAGCGGATAAGAGAGGGGAAAAGTCAGGAAATACGTGGAACGGACATTGGTAGGAAAAAAAAAGCACGTGGGCGAGCGAGAGATGAGGATAAAGGATAAGAGCGAGAGGTAAAAATATGTCCGCGTTGTTGCACCAAACGGAAAAGGAGGAAATCGAACGAAACGGCCTTTGGCAGAGGGGCACCAGAGGCAGAAATGCAATTCTGATTGCAGGCATTCATGCAGATTTCCCCGAGGGTGCGCTGTGCGCAACGTTCTTCTCTTCGGTGTACATCCGCACACGTCTTGGCGAACTTGCGAACGAATGACTATGGCGACCCTTATCTGATCCCTTTCCTCTTCTTCTTTGCCCTCCACATGTATTATTATCTCTTTACCTTTACCGGGCAAACTTAACGTTGTGGATTATCCGTCCTTTTCATCTAAATGAGCCAAAGTCCGTCTAAATTGCGTAGTTCTCGTGGCATTGTCTCTTATATATATTATCTCTATGCTTGTGTCAAATCTTTGCCATTCTCAGCGAGCTGGCGCTTATTGTCGCTGTTTCTTATTGTCGTTTTACCTTTTGTCTGCGGTCCCCTGAACTTCACATTTCAGCACCCTCACAATTGTACTATAGATCATTGACCGCAGTAGAGATAATCAACACCTCTTACAGGACAATTGCTTGAGATGCGGGAGACTGGGGTTAACTGGGTCACTTTTTGTTTTTATAATAAAACAAAATTAGACTTAGTACATCGGATTTAAGAAACATCTTAGGAAAATAAAACGTTGTAAAGTAGAACGTTGCTCATAGCTTTCTCGTCATTTTTTATGTTCCACAAAGTCCTCTCTAGGAGGAGTTATATCGAAGAAGTAAAATTTGGAAAAATTCATGTAATCTCAGATATCTTTTAAAAAGCTCAGTTTTTTACGTGCGAGTTTTGAAAAACGTTTTTACATATAATTAAAAGATAATTACAAAAGAGTACTAAAAGAAACTTGATAATTGATAGAAGTGTAAGAATAGAAACTGTCCACAGAAAACATCAGAAAAGAAAATACATACATCGTGCTAAAAACGCATGCAGCCGGTGGTTAATATTTGTGACTTTTTAGATCCAAGACGTCTACCGAATCAACCACTATTTTGAATATTTCCGAAACAAACTTGACTCTACTTGTCTCTGACTCAACTAATCCGGGTCAGCCCTGCACGAGAGCAAAAAAAAGGTACAACGGAGAAGACAAATCTTATTATTTTCTTCGAGATTTGAAGATACTCGGAAACTAAAGTAGAAATCCGACTGTGAACGCGGTTCTTTTGTATCACCAGTGAGCCTGCACCGGGAATAAAAGACACTGTGCAAAGCGTGGCTTTGAAAAATTGTTTTGAGGCTACGACGGGACAGCTTTCTGAAATTTTTAAGGTTTGGCAACGACTCAAAGAGGGGTACAAGTGAACGAGATCGGCAAAAATAAAAGGAAAAATGAGAAGAAAAATATAAGAAGAACGAAGCGACGCTGGAAATGTGAAAAGGAGATTTACCAGGGAAAAATCGAATCCGGCCAAAGAAGGGGGGGAGGGGGGTTATTTCTACGTTCAAATGTATATATCTCACCCTCGTACTCACTTCCATTTTGCTCGCCTTGGCAACAAGTCAAGGAAGTAAACGGTTTTTATACTGGAAAAGAGAGGAGAGGGGGAGTTTCGTGCACTGCGGGTATACTCGTCAGTCGTCACCAGTCACTCGGTCCAGATCTGGGCGAGCCAGGCAGACGAAAGGGCCGCCGACGAATTCATCCTCTTTCTCCCAGAGCGATGTATTAAGAATTTAGATTGATTCACATAATTCATTCCTGCGTTGGCTTTTTCCCCTCGCTGGCGTGTGTGCGTTGTTCTCTGGCTCGGTTAAGTTCTGGCGGAGTGTAATATATTTCAGGCAAACAGCCAGTTGATATTTAATCTCGAGAACTGGATTGTTACGAAGCGAGAGGATATGTTGTACACAACGGATATCGTAATATGGGAGAATGAGGTAGAAATGGCAATGGGGACTTGTGAATTATATTCCACCTGTATGCACATTTTATGACATTAAAGATTACCACACGTTGGAACGCGAGTTAGTCTTCTATAAATTCACTGTTATACATTTTTCCTACATTAAGCTGTGCCTGTTTAGTTCGATTATGTAACTTAACAAGACAACGTGAAAACAACACATTTGTTCAACACACGTCAATTGAATTGACAAGTAATAAAAACACTACACGGTAATTAAGATATGAAATTTGCTGATGTGGTTATTATAAAGAGAAGTGTAGAGAATAAAACATATGAAAGAAGCCTGTTAAGTAGAAGTTTGCAAATTGGTGCCTCATTATTCTGTATCTTTGATAAAGCTTTTTTTTACAAAGCTACCTCTACGAAGAAGTGTGCTGATCAATTCTGGCTTCTTCATGGAGGAAGCTTTGTAAAAAAAAAGAAAGCTTTGTACTCCCTGTGCTGATTTTGTTCGTTTTGTTATTCTAAATATCATCATGAACCGAATACATTTAGACGTGACGTCTTTCAATGAACTCACTTTTACCTAAATTCAATCGTGGTTACTACGAGTCCCTCGCGACATGTATATACAAATATCAAGGTGTAAAATGCTCGTAATAGGTGCAATAAGAGTTTGTCAAAGGCGTGGAGAGTGACTGGAAAGAGAAATAAGGATGGTTCTAGTAATTGGCGAACGTTGGCTGTTTCTATCTCCCTCTCTTTCCTCCAAGCTTCTTTTCAAGCACAGTGGTGCTAAAACTCGACGAGAAATTCGTAGATACGGAAAAGCCTGCAGAGAAGCGAGAGTCCTGAAGCGAAATCTGAGTTGAGACATCTGGTGCTCGTGAGCTTTTCTCGAATTGGGCAGAGAAGTACTGGAGCGAACGTTCCACCCGCTAAAATTGGGAGAGAGAGAGAGAGTAGAAAAGAGGGTGGACGAATTAAGGGAACAGCGCACGACTTGTTCCAATTCCTGAATACACCAGTCGACTTGGGTCTTCGTTGCTTTTCCATTCGCGTAATATGCGGGCTAAGCCTTCATCGTCTTCCTTCGTCCACTTTCTCGCATCGTCGTATTTCTCATCTTTTCACGGAATGCCGTTTCGTTAATTAACAGCAATTCTTGGGGAGGGGTTTAGTTTAGCCGTTAATTAGTCCAGAATTTCAGGCGTTAAATGTGTCGTTAAATTAGCTATGGAGGCATGTTGATGAAGCTGATTGATTAGAATCTTCTCATTAATTCATCACCAATGTATAGAGTGTTTTGTGTTGAAACTGCGCGTTAGATGATCATTGACTATGCTGATACTCTAATGCCTTCAGCATAATATATAATCTGCAAATCAGCTGCCCACGGCCTCGTTGTATTTAATCGGCTTAACTGATCTGATTGCAAGATTACATAACCCATCGACATGCCATTTCGCATTGATTCTCAACAGTCAAAGGCCTTCGCACTTAAGCTGCCTCGTTAGTTATTAATGAAATGGAAAATGTTAAATGATCAAACTGAATCCATTTGGTCTACGGGAATGTTACAAATATGAGGCATTTTTTATCAATCTGTAACCTTTGATGAAAAAAAAATTCTTATACTCCCAAATATGTTTTGTCCATACTGTCAATTTTTCGATTGGTTCTGTACATATCACTGTAGGTCATATACAATTAAGAGAAAAATAAAATGTGTCGGAATTAGTGAAAAAAAAAATATCGTTAGAGAAAAAATAGCCCAGTTGATAAAGAATGCCTCATACATGAGCAATTTTGTGCCTTGTTAGCTATCGTAGATTATCTTATGCAGATACTATACCTATTTTTATTCAAATTTTGTCTATGCCCTGTTTGTTTAAAGATTTCTTAAAAATATTTTTACAACGGATATTAAAACCTTGAATTTTTTAAAATCGTATTATGTAAGCTTCGTAAAAACAAGTCTATTTTTTTTCAACATGGCAACACAAAGAAAAGTATTTTTTTTTAAAGCGGTAACTAAATTGTTGTGTGTTTTCTTTTTCTACGCCATAACGCAATTTTCATATTCATAAAAACAAAACAAGCGTATGAAAAGTATACTCATTCTGCTTGAAATTATTTTTACAGCCGCGCGACGTGAAAATAACTTAAAAGTAATGTATACCTTTATGTTCAGCTCATAAACGACGAATAAGCGTGCAACGAGAGAAGAAACACAGCATTTTATAAGCTCCAACGCTGTTCTCCTTCGGTTGTATCGTAGCGCAATAATTAAACGGTTAATTTTTATTCATCAAGTCTCTCTTGAGTTTCACCGACCTCCCGAGAAGTTCTAATTGCCCGTAGAACTATTTTTCCTCGTGAGTTTTTATCTTCAGTTCTTTTTTTCACTTTTTCGCTTCCTCGTAGAGGAAGCTTTGTTTTCATGAAAATTTTATTTCTCGAGAGATTTTCGTGTTTCGTGCGTGCGCGTGTAACTGCAATTTGACATACAAGTGAAACAGTTATCCCGCTTTAATTGTTGTGGTTTTTGACAAAATGTCTGCGGACATTTTAAATATAATATCTTTTTGAATTTTTCATATTTAATTTATATTTTTGTTAAATTTTGGCTACTGTGGCAAATAGTTTTTCATAAGATTCAGATACGATCGAGGTCCTTCGGTATTAAATTTGACCGTAATCGGTAAAAAAAGTTTCACACTTTATCAGGTTTTCCATTTTTGTTTTGTTTTTTTTTTTTTTCAAATTGACGAATTTGGACTAATTTTCGGAAAACTTTTGAGCCAGCAGGCACAAATTTTATAAACAAACGAACTACTCAAATATTCAGGAATATTTGATACAGATTCATCTGAATTGGTACAGCAGTTCAGATTTAAAGGGATTTTATTTCAATTATTTCAATTTGACACATTTGAATTTTCGAAAATGTTGAAACAGTGAACCAGATATCTATAATCAATAGAGTGGATCTAACGTTTTCGACTTCGATTATTATTCGAAAAAGTTACGTTTGCAACAAGTAAAGCTGCAAAGTAGAAGCTTGCAAATTGCCTCCTTTTGTTAGTCCGTAGTCTACAAAGCTTCCTCTATGAGGAGGTCATAATTGATGTATAGATTTCCTCATAGTGAAGATGTTTGACACAGACTAAAAGAATGAGCAAGCAATTTTCAAAGTTCAACTTTGCAGCTTTTTTTATGCAGCCAACAGTGCATGATACTTGCAGCTCTCGAATTTAATTACAACGGTTTTTTTTCACCAAGAAATTTACCCACTTGTTTTGATTAAGTTCTTTTTTGTCCCGCCACCATTTTTTTTTTTTTTTCAACCATTAACATCAATTATCTTCGTTTGCATCGGATGCAGAGAGTAAAAAATGCAGGAAATCCAGCGTTGAGGGTAGGAAAATAAAATGAAAAAAATTGCTAAGCTTCACGAAGTGCTGCAAGAGGGGTGAAAACGAAATCGATTTTTTTTTCTTCTTCGTTGAGCAAGTCGGTTAATCAAGGGAAGTATCTTAATTACGGGCTGACGGGGGTTGAGCGAACCTTTATATTCCTTCGCTCTATATAGACGAGCGGCGAAACGTGCACTGGTCTCACAATTTCTACGATCCTCTCGTTTCAGGACTGGCACCGTGGCGTTGTAGACTCTATTTTCTGAAGTAACCGTGATAGTGTTTAACAGTTCTCTAATGCTACAGGCAGTAGGAAGCCGTTATATATATACATATATGGGGCATTCCAAGTCAACTCACTCGGTCATCGGCCTGATCCCTTCGTATTCAGTCGACGAATTTTGCTTTTTTTTTTGCATATTTTGGTCCAAAAAAAAATTCAGTACTTTAAATCTGGTTGAAATTTATTTTTTACTCAAAAGATGTGGAAAAAAAATTATTTTACAGGGTATGACAAATGATAAAAATCTATAAAAAATATCCTTTTTTTGACCATCGTGGTTAGAGTAGCACAAGAATAATTTAAATTTTTAAAAAATTTAAGAACATTTTTTTTCCAAATTCGAAAGTTATAGATTTTAATGATGGTTTCTTGTAGCAAAAAAAAAAAGAAAATTAAACTATGTCGTGGTAAAAAAAAAATGTCCCATACTTCCAGAGTAAAATGTTGAAAATTCGGCCAATAATTAATATAAATTTGAAAAAAGCCATTTCAATTAGAACAAAAATAAGGAAAAAAATATCTTTTTCTTAAAACAAAAAAAAATCAAATTATTCTCGGCCTAATCTCGAACTATGATGAAAATACCTGTTTTTAGTTCAAGATTTTATCGAAAAAATTTCGGAAATTTAAATTGTTCGAAATTCGTATCTACTTAAAAGTTATGGAATAAAAGATTTATCAAAAAGAATTTTATAGGGTAAAACAAGAGATAAACATCTGAAAGAAAACCTTTTGTGGACCAAAATATGCCCAAAAAGAATTCGTCAGCTCATCCCAACGGGGTTAGGCCGATGACCAAGTGGGGTGACTTGGAATGCCCCATATATACATATAGAAAAATCCGGGCTTGAATGGGGGGGGGGGAGGAGGTATTGAGGATTTGAGAGTAGAATTTTGTTGGTAAGGGGGATTTAGAAAAATCCTTACCTGGAGGGTTGTCGGGGGAACTTACGAAAATCCTGGTCAGAACGGGTGTTCATAGAGGGGACTTAGAACAATCCTGACCTGGAGGAAGGTTCATAGGGGGATTTAGAAAATACCTGTCCTGAAGGGGAGGGGGCTGGGATATTGTGGGTCTTAGAAAATTCTGACCTGGAGAAACAAAATTTACTATTTTCTGAAGAGCGTTGGCCGACACGTTGTTGCACAACCAGTGGCCAGGTTGGAGTACTCCTTGGGTGGAGGGACCCAACTAAAGTGAATGAAGAACATATATACATATATTTGTATACATATTTTAATTTAATATGTTGCAATATTCAAATTTTGCTGATATAATGACGAGTGATCTGTTGAAGCGTGAACACATGCTTGTGGTACTGCAGTCTCATATTTCGCAGTATTATTATGTGATGCGGCGATCACGCTAGTAGATCCACCAACTATTGGTCAGGCTGCTCGGTTTTTTTTAATTCTCAATTTACCACTCACCCGAATTTGCTCTACTCTATTTCCGACCATCAAATTTCATTTAAATACTCAGGTAAAAATACTATTTATATGTGAGCCATTCGACCTGGGTCTGACCCTCGACCTCTCAGATTTAATCAACGATTTTTTATGTAATATACCTCCAACTCTGAGACGTAACTAGAATTTTAATTATATATTATTTTATTCATTAGATATACTTATCATTATTTTGACAATACGTTAACGATTTCATGTAAAAATTAGATTTTAATTTGAAATAATTGAGTTAAGAAGCTTATATGTATAAACATATGAAAGTTACATATCACCGATCCTCTTTGTAACAGGTGCAAACATCTAAACAAATAAACTTGATTGATCGATTGATACTTATCATTATTTAACGCCAACGTATCGATCGAAGATGGGCCAGATCTTTGAAGAAACACAGAAGCGAGATCTGGCCATCGATTATGTCCGACGCAGCCAATGCAGGGATAACTTGACATCTTGAACCACGCTCTCACAGTAATCTAAGCCAGAGAGAGGAAGCCAAGCGGCAGAGCTTCGGAGAGCTTTGATCGGACGTTGTTAGGGGATACAGGCGATGTTGCACAGACATGACCAGCCCAGCCACGTTAGTTCACAGCCTGACTGTAATCGTGATGGTGTATATAAACGCTGCTTCGCTACTAGCTCACCATCGCACCTACATGCCAGCGAACATTCGCGGACTTCCTAGCCAATGGATACGTCTGACTCTGATTCGACGGAACTAGTGATTACCCACGGACGATCCTTGATTAGGTAATATCACCAACGCCACAGCGGCTACATCATACATGGTACAGTTCAACTTGCTCGAACAAACCCACTTGCGTGTCACAAATCACTAACTCTTCCACAACCAAAACCCTAACATCAATTTACTTGTCAAAAACTTACGGAGGTTTGCTCAACCGTCACGACTAAGCGTTTCTTCTTGCAGTTCAGAATTATTTGCGAGAACATAGAAAATTGGCCGAGCCTTCAACGGCATTTTGCGCAATATGGCGTCATGAATTGTTGAGGCCCTGTGGACGTTGACGACATATTACGTCAGACAGTTTATTCGGTGATTGGATGGCTCGACTTGCATAAAAATTGTTATCCCAACGTTTTTTGGGATGCGGAAGACGAATTCGAAGTCAACATTTTTAAATTACAAATGACAAACCAAATATGCTAGTCCGAAATAATAAAAAATAAAAGGGGAATTTTTTGGATTGCGGAACGCAAATTCATGATGTAAATTTAAAAATTTTTAAAAACAGTGGAAATCCAATATGGTGGTCCGAAATATTCCCAAAGTTCTGGACCTGTTTGATTGCCATGACACTCGGTAGTTAGCGATTTTTTGGGTCGTAAAACACGAGTTTCAGGTTAAATTTGAGAAATTCAATATGGCGGACGAAAATTAACAAATAATTTTTCGTCACTGTACTAATTTAACAAATAACTCGTAAAACGATTTCTTGCCGAACAACAAACAATATTGCCGAGTAACAAACTGATGAGTTACTTATTTTCTAAAAATATTTTTGTACAATAAGCAGCACTTAGTTTTAAAAAAAAAAATTAAATATTTATTTATAATGTTTATATGCCAATATTTTTGTTTTACATTCGTGGATCCACTAAAAAATCGCAAAAATCATCTAAAAAATGGTATCATGCTTTTTTTCGGTGACTCCATCGTGCTCTTAGCGAGCAGAAAACAATGAAGCATTTTCATACGAGACCTTTTTTTATAGCCCAATTGCTTAAATATTTTTTCTACTTTTAACTAGTCACACACAGTAAGCAATTATTTTGTAACAACGATGTGGTCCGTATCGTAAAAAAAATAATCTAAAAAAAGTAAATAATAATATGTTTCTAACCTTGACAAAAAAATCAGTCGTGTCTTACGAATTCTTCGTTAAATTAATAAGGTGGCAAAAAATTATTTCTAAATATCCCAAAAATTACAATTTTTTTTCCGTAAATTTCTAATTTAAAAAAAATTGCAATAAATTTCCTTCGTAAAAACTCCTTTCTATAAAATACCGAAGCGCTGGAGATGTACAGCATCTTTCAAGAAATAAAACGTCCATCAAAAGTGCTAAAAAAAATAATCCATTATCTAAATAAGAAACAAAATATACATTTTTTTTTAATGACTATTAAAAAAAAAAAAAAAGACCACGTGAATTGAAAGTCACGATCGCAACATAACCGACTTAACAGCGTAAGAACTGTTACGTGCAAATCGTTCAACCAGTGCACGTCTTTACACATTACACTCTCTCACCAAACCTCAAATTTTTCTTCTCTCACTCTCTCTCTCTCTCTCTCTCTCTCTCTCTCTTGACTTTCTCAATCGTGCTCCAGGAATTTAGCTGAACCCATCGAGAGTATAAATATATAGCAGTTGGAGAACTGGCGCGAGTGGGTTGTGAGGGTGGCTACGAGGGTTTTCAGTATAAGTTTAGAGGTACGATACAAGTACAGGGTGAGAGCACCGTGTTGTATATCCGGATGCCGGGCGAAACTCGAGTCTAAGAGGAGCGCCAGTTGGGCCACACGCCGTGCAAAACTCTCCTATCTTCATCTCTCTCTCTCATGGGACGTCCCAGTGAACCCGATGGAACTGCGAGAAGTTCGCACGCCGAATATATCCCTTGAAACGTCTACCGGAATCAAGTGAGTTAGGGTTTGTTGCACCCTCCTAGTCGCATACGTGCGCCCTGCGGAATAGGCTAATAACTCATACTGTAGGAATGGAGTCCCCCCCTCACTTCCCGCATTCTCCACTGAATACAACAACAGACTATATACACAATAGATCTTTCAACAACAGTATAGAATTGCCAACCTTCCCGGTGAAGTTTAAAGTGGCGTTAACATCGATTTCAGACCAAAAAGAAAAGGGTTTTATAATTCTTAATTCTTACAAACAAATTGTATTATAAATTCTATGCTGTTAATTTTTTCGCAACGGTATTCCGAATATAAAAAATTCATTTTATAATAAGTGAAGAATACTTCGTTTTTTTTTTTGTTATATTGAAGATTAAAATATTCATAGAATTTTCATATTTGGACCAGAGAATTTTTGTGCGTATGAACTTTTTTAACGGATAACGAAAAAATAAAATACATTTTTTGTTATGTAAAATCGGAGTAGGTCCCTTAAGAGGACCGAGTCACCTAAAATTCATGAAATTTAAATGGTGTGCAGCAAGTGCACATATAAAAAGTTTTTACATTAATAAAAATAACTACTGTGCAATCACAAAAAAATGAATCTTTTTAAGTGCAGTTTTTTCTTTTTATTACCAAGTTAATCGTTGCAAGTATATTTTTAAAAAATTGTACACTTGTCGACTTCAGGTTACACTAATGGGCCAAATTGGTTTTGCAAGGACAATTCGCTTTGTAGCAAGACTTTTTACAGTCGTAAACTTCATGACAGGTGCAAAATCTTAAATATATTTGCAAAACCAATGAACTTCAATGAACTACTCTACAAAAGAAATTCGGCTCACAAAATGTTTTTCTCCCATCTCAAAGCACCTAAATCTTAATAAAAACAAACTTTTGGTCGATAAATTGTTTCTTATGAATCATTGGAGCAACCACAAATAAGAAGCATCTAGACTCAAAGCAAAAAGAGAGACACTGAATGAATAATGAATAACAACGACTATAGGTGACCAAAACTCACAGTCTGGTTGTTCGTCGATATAACTCAAGTTTTTCGACAGTCCCGAGACACATTTTTCACGGTATACTCGCGGAGCGTTCGAGAGCCAAGTGGAGGTTCTCGAGAATCTCTCTTGGCTTGTTTTTTTTTTTTTTTTTTTTTTTTTTTTGCTTCACGATGGACCACTCAAACGCGCGCGTGGCCTCGTGAACTCTTTGCTTTTCGAACTTTGCTCGTTTAGGCCTCTCGGCCTAGTTCTGGTAACAGTTTCGAGGGTTGGGAAAGTTTCTGAAAGCGGCATAGTTCATTACAAGCATATATGGTTTCGAGCGAGAACAACGCAAATTTCCTTCTCTCTCCAGATAGCAATTATTCTTTAATATTTTCGATTATAATATTTAATTATATTTATTATCTTTAAAAGAGTGATATACACTGAAAAAAAAAATCATTGATTCAAGAACAGTGAGCATTGCGGACTGCGAATGATATAAGTTATCAGTACAACTTTATATGCATTCTAAAAATTACATATGGAATTGAAACATTAAAACATTTTCTTAGAAATATTATAGACATTGGTTTAATTTTCTATACAATTGTTAGAATGGAAATAAAGTTGCACTGGTTTCTTATGTCATTGGCAGCCCGCAAAATATACGTGAGCAAAATCGCAACAAAATCGTGTCCCCTATTTATTTCAGTACATTTTCAATTATACACAAAAAATAGTTTATATTTTATATATAAATAATTGTATATTAATTTCTCATCTCGTAAGAATTATATAAAAAATTAAGTATGTCAGTCCAATTTTTTTCTTTTTTTTAAATTGTTAAATTTAATTAAGGGTTCAATTTACAAACAAAATTGTAAATGGCAAAATTACTGTTTTCTTAAATTAACTAACAGATCTATAATTTGCATGACATAGTCATTTTTTTCTTTTTTTTTTACAAGATGCAGTAGTCCGATTTTACGAAATTATTTTTTACCATTTTTATTAATTTAGAATTTGTATGATTGTTGAAATGTTAATACAAATTTATTCTGCGAGCCAATTGTGAGAGCTCTTTCATGTTGACTAGCAGTATAACCGTTAGTATAAATGCAAACACACTATTGCAACACAAGCGGAGGGAGGTCGATGCACCTGGCGTACAATAAAACACCATGAGCTGTATGTGCTTGCGGTTGACGTGTATGTATATTTCATGAACGTGCACCATCTGTGACGACACAAATACAAATTTGACTGATAGGCCAATACCCCTATCGATAATCAAAGCTTCGGTGAAGATAAACAGAATGGGAATACTATATAAGCGAATGTGAGTCACGTTAATCGCATTATTGCCAATTCATCATTGGTTCAACACACGATATATAAGCGAGAATGCGCGCATTTCTACACTCAGAGAAATCGTGATGGTGATTTCAACTGAAAGTGACAAATGTTAATTGTTAACCTATGCGACTTATTTATTTCATAAATCCTGGAATCTTTTTTTCGTAAGCTCTGATTTTTTTTCTAAACACTTTTGTTATTATATAAATTGTTGTTACATAAAAAGTAACTATAAGAAAAAAAAATCAAATTCCCGAGAAAAAAAATGTATAAAAATCGAGTTCTTATTTTTTATTTGTTATTTGTTATTTTGCAGTAAGAAACCATAGCTGGAAGAAAAATATTGTTTTTCAACAATTTGAACACGAAACATCGCAAAGACTTTGCAATCAACAATTAACTATAAAAAAAAAATTGCTAAGTAGAACTTTGCACATTGCTTCCTTATTAATTTCGATTTTTCACAAAGCCACCTCTACGAGGAAGCTTATTTATCAATTTTCGCTTCCTCATAGAGGAAGCATAGTGAAAAATCGATTAACGATTAAAAATCAAGTAGTTAATTAATCAACCAATTATTTGGGAATATTTGGCTTACTAGTTCTTTTTCAAATTTGTGCAGAGTGTAATAAGAAACAAAAAATTGCTGTGGGTGACCCCCATTACCCGCATGCGTTTACAACCTGGCAAAAAAAAATTTTGTAGTTCTGAATAGAATATTTATAAAAAATAATACCAGAGGCCAAGTAATTCTGATATTTTTCTTCGAATACTCGAAAAATTCTTCTGACTCCTTCCCCTTCATTTTATTTTATTATTAACATTATTTATTTAATTGATAAATCAGAAATTAATCGTAAGTAGTGAAAATCTTTCAAGCAAAAATTTTGCAAAACGCGTATATCAAATAGACCAAAATATCGCAGTATAATAAATCGTTCCGAGCGTTTAAAATTCAATGCAAAAATGTGAATTGTCATACAAAAGTAAAAATAGTAAATAATATATTCAAATAATTCGTACATTCGCGAATACAATTACAGTTATAATACCACGAGACGACGAGGACGTAACGCCTGGAATAATCCAACGTGATTTTCCAACGTGAATCGGAGCAAAAGTACGTAGTCAGTAGGACTGAGTTGGTCTCACAATGAATATTCATCGCAAATCTAGGTGTAACGTATAGTTATAGCACTATCATATGTACTATACAATATATGTATATATATATATACATATATATATATACAAACGAGAGCTTTGTGGCACTCCAATGTCAACCCTTTTTAATTGCGTACGACCTGCACTGTGACGCAGAAAAGCTGAAAGAAGAGAAGCGAGAAAGAGGAAGTGGCGCGTGCAAAGGATGGAAGGAAAAGCCTGGGCTATAGCCGACCTAGGATCACAGTAGCATTTCAGTGGCAGGTGGAAAAGAAAAAAAAAAAAAAAAAAAAAAAAAGAAGTCTCTTTTTCTCCAATCCGCGGTAGAAGCCTCGAGCTCGACCGGAACCTTTTCCAGCCAGGTGCCTCTTCCAACCCTCTAATTTCTCAACGTTCTACGCTCGCCTACCCTTCTTTCGCATCCCTGCCTCGTTCCTTTCCACATTTTTTATTTTCCACCCTGCTTTCGTATTTCGATTCAGAGACACTGGTGCCTTCGTTGATGGCCTTCGTTTTCCCTTAAAATATTTTTGGTTTTACTTCCTCATAGAGGGATCTTTGTCTTCATGAAAACATTTTTTTTTTATTTTTTTTTTTGGAGGTTCTGATATCAATGGTGAAAAACGTTGAGGAAAGATGTTTAGAAAAAGTGTTCGTATGTATGATTTTATTGGATTTTCAAGATTTTGAAAAATTTTTGTTATCAATGTAACTCCAACATATTTCCAGCTATCGGGCTGAAACTTGCCGAGAAACTTTGTCAAAGTGTCACGAGCTTTGGTATTGAATTTAAGAGAAATCGATAAAGCGGTTAAGATTTTATAGAAATTTATATTTTTGTAATTTTTCTTTTTTTGTTATCATTTACAAAGTCGAAGCTTGCTTCATAATTTTTTCATCCGTCATCCGAGGTTCCCTCTATATGAGGAAGCCAAAACTAAGCAATGCACTTTGTCATAGAGGAATTCTTGTGACAAGCCAAAAAAATGAGGAAGCAATGTGCAAGTTTCGACTTTGAAACCCTCTTTTATTCAGTGGTCCTTGATCTTTTATTCTTTTTTTCTTCGTGTGTCCAACAAATTCGAGAAACAGCTTTTCCTTTTCCGTCTCTGTTATAGAGTCTTTATTAACAGTATCGCGTTGACGAGGCAGCAAAAACCGTGGCGTTTGATTATCTCGGTTGGCTGCCAAAGAAGCACGAGCAACGGAGCTCGGGCTTCCTCCAGCTCAAGAAATAATGAGATATAAAGGAAGACCTTTTGAGGGAGGTATATAGGAAGTAGAAGAAAGAGCGGAATATAAGGTTGCACGAGAAATGGAGAACAAAAGAAAGAAAGACGGAATGAGGTCGAGGATGGGAAATAAATGTATGGAAATACTCAAGGGAGTCGAGTGAGCGAGGTGTAAAGCTTGAAATCCGCCGCACAACGATAAAACAACGGACAAGGTATACCAGAAGCTTGTTTGTTGACCGCCTTGAGACGATCTAGAAATCCGAGATCTCGGATGTGCTCGTTAAGCGGCAGAGTCGACTGAAAATCATGAAAATAAAATGCAGCTGTGCGTAATATTATCATTAAATTTTACTTAGTACAAGCGCCGAAATATTTCTTAAATATTATAAAAATATTTCATCAAAATATTAACAATATTGTTACAAAAAACAAAACGTTGTAATGTTCCAACAATATTGCAATAATATACTTGACAAAATATTGCTAATTCTTTTGATTAATTAAATATTTTGCATTATTCAACTACAAAGCGATAATATTACAATTGTAATGAAATATTTCTGCTATATTCTACTATATGTGGAAAGATTAATGACAAAAATTACTATTATTTGTTCTAAAGGAGTCAGTCTTATCGAGGAACTAAGGAAAGAGCAAAGACAAATAAAGAAGAAAAGAATGGTCGAAATGAGGATGCAAAGATCGGAATTTACTGTATATTGAAATACTCGAGAGGTATAGAGAGACAGAAAGGCGAGTGTGAACGAGGTGTAAAGCTTGAAAACTCGTACGACGAATCTTTGAGCATCAGAGAACACAGCTAGAGCCGACGATAAACCAACAGACAAGTTATATATCAGCAGCCTGTTTGTTAACTCTTCGGTGGAACCCCGGAAGCGAGTGAAAAGCATACCGAGAAGAATGAGAAATATATAGAAAGAGAGGAAAATAAACTATAAACCCCTGTGACAACGTTCACCGGGGAGTCTCTTCATCCACAGACATGACTGTTTCTCAAACGAGAAATATCACTATATACGAAGCTAAGCTTCTTTTCACCAGTCCGTCTATAGAATACGTCATCAACAGCAAATGCAGAGTCTGGGATCGTGTCGTTGCAGTAACGTGACGCATCCATCCCTTTTGCAACGTGCAAAGACCATTCGTCGACTCACTTTATATATCACTGATGTGTCTTTACAGCTGAGCGAACTTGTCACTTGCATTTATGTATATATATATATATATATATAACATAAATCTCTATAGAACGTACTGTCAACATAGTGTATCCGTTGTGTATACATAATGAGTATACATCCTAGTATATTATGCAGTATGGTTCTCGGCATTAACGCAAGAGTCTTCATAGAAATCACTCACGTGTCAACATCTCTGAATATGTAGCTCTGATAGAGAGTACGGAGAGCAAGAGTGAGAGGGAGGGGGAGCAACAATCTGGGCGCTACAATCCTTGCGAACTATATTTGCCCTTATTCCCTCAATCCTTTCAACTCTATCCATTCATGTCTTGGATCGTATTTCCACGCAATGGGATTCGAGAACATCAAGGCCTGCTTTTGCACCATGAACTTTTTGACGTTCTTTGACATGAATTTTGCTTTATTGTTGTGAGGTAATTCTTTAAGAAAGAAACTTTTTTTTTTGCTGTTTGGATAACACTTCAACGTTAAATTATTAAACAGGTTGGTTAAAAAGCGAGCAGGTACACATTTTTCCAAATTGGATTTTAGGTGTTATCTTTGTTGGTCGCATTGAATCTTCCTTCGATTGCCTTCAGGCAAGTTGTAAATGAGAAAAATTGTCGTTTTATGGTTTTCTATGGAGTGTCTTTAATGAAATTGCAAAATATCGTAGGTACAATTCTAAAAAAAATATTTTCATTATTTTTAGATGTCTCAAAGTTCTTAAGCCGCAAATCTAGAAAATTTAGAAAATCAAAAGGGTGGCCGAAAGCGATAAATCACTATTTTTATCGGCGTCATAGAAAAATAAAAAGGCAGTTAAGAAAAAAATAATTTAACTATCTATTTCAACTGGCGCAAGGACACAACTTTTTTTTTATATCTTCATTTTTTTACCGCCAGATTTGCGAATTAAGTTAAGTTTATTTTTATCTTCATCACGATTGCATTAATTCATTAAAGTTTGTTCTGCAAAGGTATTTTCAAACCAACGATTTTGTGCCCGCAGTGTGAAAGACGCCTTTTTTGATCCTGATAGTTTGTATTGCAGGATTAAATCGATATATATATTTTTTTTTTTCGTTCATTAATGCCATGCATTTAAAAATTAATTTCAACATCAAACCGTAGATATCCATATAAAAATGATGATAAATAATTTTCCAGAATGTTTTGTACGATTTAAAGCAAAATTCAACATCATCCATGTTGAGGAATTCCCAACGACAATTCAATAGACGAATAGCGGTTAATGGAAAATGTATCTCCGACCGAGTAATGTTGTCTTGAATTCGTCTTCGGTTGCGTCTCTTCACTGTATTAGTTTGCTCGTTGAGAAACGCTAGACTGTCGATCCTTTGAATATTCACAGCTCCTGATGGAATTCCAATGTGACAGGATAGTGAGACCGCAAACGGGTAAAGACGGATCGGCGATTGGTTCTCCATGGACGAAGATGCTGTATAATACTGTACGGTTTATACTGTGTTACGAGAGTGACATTGTCCGATAGGGTCGATAATACTGTTGATGCTGCGACAACCTGAATCTCATAATATGTATCAACCCATGTGTTTAGATATGTGTATGCATGAAATATGTATGTATGGAACATCACTACATGTCTCCTCGAAAATTGCAGATGGTCACAACAGATAGGCTTGTTACATGTTAAATGCATTTTCTTACTGCACCTACTCAATTTTTAAATGTTTTTTATTACCCATATGGAAATAATTATATGTAATGTATATATGCAAAAAAAAAACTTATTTCTAATGTAAATAATAAATATTTAACATATATGCCCAGTATATGTCATACATGCGATATGTATTTAAAATATATTTCGAATACAGGTAACAGATACAAAATTCTGTCGCTTTATTAATTAAATTTAGGTATTTGAATGTAGTTTCCACTGAAAAGTTTCCGTAGCTGCGTAGGATACATTTTATGCATTTTGAGGAAAGACAGGTAAAAAAAAGAGAAATTTCGTTGAGAGAGACCATTTTGATTTTTTTCCAAAACTGCCTCATTGCCTATGTTTAATTTTTTTTTGTATACCAAACATTCTTTTTTTTTCGATATTCTTTTAAAATATTTTTTGATATTCATTTAGATCAATTACATTTTTTGAATATGTATATTAGGTTTTTTTAAGATGTTGAACTTTTTGTCTGTACTTTTTAATGGATACTACTTTTGTTATACTTTTACAGGAAAGTTTTTGTTGAAGAATTGAATCATTGACATCATTCCGAAGATGGGCGTGATATGAAAACAATGTCCATTATGTTTTTGATATTTTCAATAATTTGGTAATCTTCCATAATTTGATTTCATTCTTCAAGAAAAAAAAAAATTGCTGAAAACGTTTTTAAAAAACCGTAAAAGCAGTTTTTGAGCAATGCAATATTTTTGTTATTAAACAAATTTTTATTTATTTAATAACAACCCCGCCTATTTTCGGGGAAGTCTAAAAAATTTGGTTTTTGAACAGAGAATTTACTGTAAAAATTTCAAACAAATCGTTGACATAGTTTTAGAGAAGTGAAACTTTCGGTGATTATACAAACAAAAAACATTCAACAAAATTTGAAAAAAAATTCTAGACTGCCTTTTCATATTGCCGTACAACATCCCTCGAAAGGAAAAAAAATTATGAGTGTCACTATCCTGTCAATTAACCGTGGAATGCGCCATATACTGTATAAACTCGTAAGAAAGTATTCTACAGCAATTTCCTTGAGTTGATAATAGAGCACAAAACGCAAGAAGAACCAAAAACGTAGATAATATGAAAATGTAAGAAGGAGCTGAAGGAGTTAACGGAAAGAAAAAAAACACAGAAATGAAACGGCAGTTAGTCTCGAAAGAGACATTGAAGAGGAAAAGACGAAAGATTGAAGAGGCCAAAGAGCTCCGTAGAAAACCACGAGGGAGATTATATGGCTTCGACGGTTACTGCTCTCATGAAATCTCGTTCTCCTCTCTCCAAGCTCTCCCTTGCTCCCCTTTGCATTCCCTCTGGACCTTCAAATCCGGGAATCTACAAAAGGAACACGGAGAAACCAAGCTGAAAAAGAAAGAAGATTTGCGGACTGACCCGCTTTCCAACACACTTTGCTTTGTTACTCGCAGGACTCGAAGGTAAAGAAGTAGCAGCAACGGCAAGCAGCAACGGAAAACGTTCCAATTGTTGCCGGTAGCACTGGAAACTCGACGCCTTCCAGCAGTTTCATATGCAACTAAACCGCACTAAGGAACGACGTTTCACCAAGCGTATTCCGTGCTTCTGTTTCCTACCGTATTCTCCTTATACCCCTGCTTTATGCGGTGTACTTAATAGCCTTTGGCCTCTCTCATTGCCACAAAGCGCCCCAAGCGCCCTTTGATTCTCACCAAGCGTCTGCTTCAACTCTATTACACGAGATTTCAGAAAATTATCTCGAAACGCTTGGTAATTCACCGCGACGGAGAAAAGCTGAGTGACAATGTGTTAAAATAGGTCCATGTGAGGTGAAATTGTCAGATGGTATGCAGTAAAAAGATTTATATGTTAAATCGTAGTGCCAGATTTCAAAGTAATAAACCCTGTTAATTTGCCTCCTCGTAGAGGAAACTTTATTTTTGTGAAATTTTCCTTTTTTTTCCAGATTTACATATCTGTATCATTCAAATGGTGTGAAACGTTGAGAAGAGTGGCCTAGAAAAAAATGTTCGGTGTTCGTGTGTGTGTCATGAGTAAAAAAATGAAGTCTCCTATAACTTGAGAACGGCTTCGACAATCTGGCTGAAATTTCACACGGTAAAGGAGAGCCTTTGCTACCGTTCCATCGCTGCAAATCTAATTGAATTTGGTTATCTCGTAAAAATTTTATTAGTGTTTGATTTTTCTTTTTTATGGAAAAGAACATAAATACGCTTCAGCAACTTTCGAGCTACCGGGCTAAAACTTTGACGGAAACAGTAGTTACGACCAACGTTGATTGGCACTGCATTTGGACAGAATTGACAAAGCGGTTTGAGAATTATAACAATTTTTCAACCAAAATTTGAATTTCTTTAAAGGAGCTGAGTCAGCCAAAAAATGTGCTTTTGCTATAAGGCCTGCTGTTTCTTATCAAGGAAAAATTCTATGCTTTTGGAATAAACCCTAAGGATTTTTCTTGTAACTGGACAAAGCGGTTATCCGGTTGCATGGAAACCAGATTAAGCTTTGTAGTAGAAAGTTTAAATTGAATCACGGCGAGGCAGTGAAACAACTTATTACATCTATGATATGAAACTTTTTTTTTAACATGCCTAGTATTTTCTCTACTTTAACTTGACGTGGCCGTTTAAACAAAATATCTTTTAGAATAAAAACTGTATCGTATGTGACGTACCGAAATTATATTAACGACTAATTTCTAGTTGAAATTATTTTTATGTCGTAAACTTTAGACAATACTTTTTCTTTATCGTCAAATCAATTTTCTTCCATCACATATTAATTAGAAACACCTGTCCTACCGATAGAGCAGTATTCACAAAAAAAAATCAGATCTTAGAAAAAATGTTTAGCATAGAATTAGCATAGAAAGAAAATACTAATTTTTCAACACATTATTTGTGTACTTTTTCTGTAGAATTATCTTTCTGTAAAAATGCGTGATTTTTTATTGTGTAGGATGAACATTGTTACCAAATGGTACAAGACAGTTGACACAAAATAATTATAAAGTTACAGTTAGGATTTTTATTAATAGACTAGCCTTCTTAAAATCGATGATAAAACTATAGAGTTTTATGGGGGAAAAACGCATAGTTGTTTGCTAAATTAATATATTATATATATTGATAAATTAATTTTTATCAATATTAGTCTGAATTGAGAAAACTCATGTAATATACATATTATCCTCTACTATTATTATTATTTAGTACACAAATCTGTAGAAAAACAGTTACAAACTTTTTGTTATAATTTGACTGGTGTGTACGTGTGTATGTGTGTGTGCGTGTGTGTAGCTTTCTAACCTCCTTAAGGCCCCACACAAAATTAACTTGGAACGTCACACACGTTGCTCGGAATTTTTTAAGCTTCCATATGAGTGTGCGAAAGTTTTCCCGTCGACGGTAAACAAAACTACGCGTATAACGAACTACTACATCACAAGACAGGCAGTAACAAAGCATATTTCGTGTTGCATGTCGTGTATTCAAACATATACTTCTATATGTATGTATGTATGTATACAGAACTGGCCAAATTGTATTACAAGCATACACCGTACGCGCCGGAGCTAACATATGAGACATTCTCTGTCGAATCGGCAACTTCTTTTTCTAATACAATATGATATTTTTCATAATTAACCAGATTTAAATGCTATTTGAAAGTACTATCAGTATTATTTTGCTATCTTTTTACTTTTAAATCCAACATTTTGAAAAATGATTCTTTTTTTAAGTTGACATATATCGACAACTATAAATCACTGGAAAAAAAAACGACTGTGTTTCCATAAATATTGCAGTTACATTTTTTTGAAAAGTCTACATTTTCTGATCGATAAAGTTACTTATAAAATTTAATTTAAAAACTGCTATAAATTCAACATTTTATGGCGACACTATTTTTTTCTGACGTGTAGTGCCTTTGAGATTAACTTTTGAAAAATATCAATTCCGGAAATGTTGGATTTCGACATTTGAAGAAAATCCCATAAAGTATAATTTCAAAAGTATTTGTTAAATCCGTCTAATCGCGAGAACTCTCGGAGAGTGAAAAAGGCGCTTGATTGACAGTGAATGCCTCATATAAATAAATGTATATATGGGGCATTCGATACCGATTCGACTTGGATCTGATCGTCAACCTCCCGGATCTGATGCACATTTTTTTATGTTACTGCTCCAACTGTACGAGGTAAATAGAATGATTATTAATTTTTTTTAAGCATTTGATGTAATTATGATTATTTAAAACCAAAATACTGTTAGCCCAAATTTTAAATTCTGAAAAAATTCTCAAAAGTCCTGAATCAGATGTCAATAGTTTTAAGCTTGGACCCAAAGTGGGACGAATCTCGCTTCTATTTCTTTACGATTTTTATTTCAAAAAGAAAATTGAAAAAACTTAGATGCGTAAAAACAATTTCACTCCAGGCTGTTACTTGATGATTCCTATATATGTTATGATCGCGTAAATGTTTAAATCGCTCTGACCCAGGTCGAATCGGTATAGAATGCCCCATATATATGTTCTGTGTACATTGTTACGAATTCAGAGTCCCAACAGAATTTCGTGAACTAAACTGTGCCTGTGTTACAAACCTTTCAACACTACAGTACTACTACTACTACTACTACTACTACTACTACTACTACTACTTCTATCTATACCTCGTCGCATGTTCTGTGCTCCGCGACGAAATCACATTCGGTGCACCTGCCGAACTCGCTATTACGTTACCACGAGGTCTACATACTCGACATATAGACTGTTTTGGACATTATTTTGTGAGTACAGATATCACAGTAGCAAGTTCATTCGTTGGACTTTTCTATTGCTAAAAAAGTTAGAGCCCGGGGCTAATTGGATCAGCAGCTAGGTCAGCAGTGAGTAGAATGAAACCTATTTAAAAATCGTCATCTTTCTGAAAGTAAAATTATACTCAACAGCTATTTAATTGTAAAAATCACTATAATTTCTTTGTTGTATTTTTTTGTTGTGTTATTTTTTATTTATTCTTGTTTCAGGATAAAAGTTAATAGGCTTAATTTTAGAGCAAGAAAAAGCGTATTTGAAAAAAAAAATACAAAACTCTATTGTCAGTTCGAAATTATTTCGAAAAGTTCATTGTAAAGCTGATATAAAACTACAATTTGTGAGGTAAGATTTTTTGATCTCTGACGCATAGTTTTAAATGTTATGGAAAAAATGCACAGAAAATATTTTCAATTTGTGTTAAAATATGGAAAATAATATTAAATTCCTGGGAGGTTCAGAAAATAAGCGATTGAATTGACGGAGAATGTCTCATACATAGAGATATAGTGTGCAATACCTAATGTCGTTAAAGTTATATATAAGGGCTCGAGCGAAATGTGTGTGATGGTGAAATAGGGGGAGGAGATGGAAGAGGAGGAGAAGCTACATTTTAGGCGTTAGCTATACCGGAGTAGTTGGGTCGTACATAATTGCTTTCGTACTTCCTCCTGGGTCCTTTGACTTGTAAACTCCCATGAAATGCAATGTACCCGTTGTGCGTCGAGTTCAAACGAAGCTAGGAGAAGCAAGCTCCGTTGAAGTGATCTAAACTCATAAAATTTGAACATCCTTTGACATTTCGTTGGTGCACGAAATTTTCAGCAACTATCTGTGGTCTCGAGTGATAATGATGCTTACTAACGGGGCATTCCATGACATTTCGATCAGGGTCTGGCGGCGATGCCTAAGATTTTTCGCGTAATTTTTTATATAGAAGTACATGTTTAAAAACTCGTGCCAAATTTTTTTCAGATTTTTTTTAAGCTCTTCGATTCTGATATAATTTTTCTAAAAAAAATTTTAAAACCCCTTTCACGTTTCACGTTTCACTTTCACGTTTCTAACCGTTTTCTAAAATCTGAAAGTATTTTTGATCAATTTTATAAGATATGATAGTTTTTTTACTTTTTCGAAAAAATGTCGATTTCAAACTGTGGGACCATCGGTGCGACCCAAACTCTACGACAAGCGTAAAATATAACAAATATTTGCATCAATGTTACAATCTTAGTTACAAAAAAATGTCATTTACAACAATTTTTCATTTTTTTATGCTAGACCAGTAGAGATTTTCATCAATGTAAAAATTTTTATATGAGAAATATTTTATATGTGAATTTTATATGAGAAAAGACTTTTATGCCGCGCGATACGAGAAGTGCCTACATTTCACACTCGTGAAATAATAGTACATTACGATACGAGGGCGAAAAAGTGTTTTGCACAAGTATCGTACGAAATTTTATTCCAAAGGTGCGAAAATGGGTGTTTTACGCACGCATGGCGTGCGGAAAAGCAGCCATTCCCGCACCGGGAGAAACAATAGTATATTACGATACGAGTACGATCAAACTTTTTCTTGACGAGTGTGAGTTTGCAGCACGAGCCAAAGGCGAGTATTGCAATCACACGAGAGTGTGAAAGCACTGTGAAATAAAGTTGTATACGGAACTCGTGAAAATTTTTCTCTAACTCGTGTGATTGCAACGCTCGCCTTCAGCTCATGCTGCAAACGTTTGATCGCACTCGTATCTTAATATACTATTAATCAGTAATAGATTAAAACGACGGGAGAGAATTGTGAAATAATTGATCGGAAATATTAATATAAATAATTCAAACGGCGTATTCAATATAATCAGCGAGTTTGCTCGCTTTGTTGGAGAATAAATTCCTCGAAATACGCATAATATTCCACAAATTCTGTATGGAAAGGATAGGGAATGAAGATGAAGGAACGTATGAGGAGTGTGAGAACGTCTTAGACTGGGTGCTCTAAGGTTTTCTCCATTGAAATCGCGGTCTTAACGCAGCAGCTCACTACTGTTCGCCACTCGCTGCTTCGCTGCGAGGGTGGCAAAACGTGTCCCTCGACGTTCGCCAGGATACCAGCCAAGAGGGAACGATTGAGCATAAGAGAGAGAGAGAGAGATAGAGGAAGAAAGCGAGAGCGTTCGAGGAGAGGGTTGAGCGCATGCTACGCGCGGGACATCGTGACGCCGTACCGGGCGTCGTGGCGCCGCGCCGCCGCTACTCAGCACAGCATCCGGGCGTCGCTCGTCTCCGCTTCGAGCCTTTCTGCCTCCCTCGATATATCGATTGGCCCCTCTCTCTTTCCATTTCGCTCCCTTAGTCTTCACCTTCTTTGCTTTTGTTATTCCATGCACGTTGCAAATTATTGCTCTTACGGAACCTCACATTTTCATGTTACTTTTTCCAACTACATATGCGACTGTCACTACAGCCACTTTTTTTAGGAAGATCATTTTTTATGATAATTATCTGTGAATTATCATTTTTTGCTTTCTCATAAAGAGATACCTTTTTTTTCTAGACCATTTTTCGTTTTCGATATTTTCATGATAGTATTCTCAAAATGGTCTAAAGCGTCGGGAAAAGTGGTTTAAAAAAAAGTGGGCTAAAAGAGGGGCTAAAATTCATACTGCCATAACTCGTGAACTACTCAACAGAGTCATCTGAAAAAATGTGCGGCATATACAGTACAGTACAATGTTTCTTTGGTATACATTTTATTAAAATTGTTTGAAGCATTTTGATTTTATCGAATTTTTAATATTTTGAAAAATATCTGTTATCACTCTAACTCGAACAAATTTACCATACCATTCAAATTGAAGATATTTCGAAACTTTATTTTCGTCAATTTGTTGGTGGGTATTTTTTTAAAGATTCATATGAAATCATAACCATCTTTTTTACTTCCTCATAGAGGAAGCTTTGTTTTCGTGAAAAAATGTTTTTTTGAGATTTTCATATCAGCATACTCAGAATGGTCCAAAAATTCGAGAAAAGTGATTTGTACGAAATGTCTGTATGTGCAAATTGCCTTGTTAGCACGATAACTGCCGCAATTTTTCATGTATTTTCCTCAAATTTGGTATGCAAGTGAGCTATCTTACAACAACTTTTGGGATTGCAGTTTTTACAGCATTTTGAAAATGTTGAAAGGATCGTTTTCACGCTATAACTTTCTCAAATTATGAGGTATCGGACTGAAATTTTGAACACAAACGAACTTACAGTGGACGATGATTGGTGTCAAGTTTGACGAGAATCGATAAGAGTGTTTCAAATTTTATTGCAATTTTAATTTTTAAATGTCCGTAAACACTTCTACTTTGCTAAATTCTGGGATGACCGGCTGCAATTTATCACGTGATTTCACAATTACTGAGTATCGAAGATGAATTTATTTTAAGGAACGGTCGCCAAAAAAATGTCGACTTTTTTAGGCAGATTTCAATCAAGTTTGGCACACATGTAGATTGTCCTAGAACTAGGTGTGGGTATAAATTTTATGCAAATCGCTCGAGTAGTTCGAATTTTATAACATTTTTTATGTTTTGAAAAATCTCGTTTGCGCACCAGCTTGCACAAATTAAAAGATACCGGCTTCAAATTTATTTCACGTATTGAGAACCGTGAAGAAAGGTTTGAGTACAAATTTGAAGAAAATCGGTTGAGAGGTTTAAATTTCATGACGATTTTAAAATTTCAATAAGCTTGCGAATGCGATTTTGTGATAAAAAATTCGTCAATCGGCAAAAATGTCGATAAAAATGCTTTTCATGCACAATCAAGTCTACAAAGTAGAGCCTTGAAAATTGCTTCCTCATTATTTTACATTTTTTAAAAATGTAAAATAATCAGGAAGCAATTTGCAAGATTTTACTTTGCAGACTTTTTAGATATTGTCAGCTGTGCTTTATCACCTGTCTAACTAATTAATAACCATTTAACAACTAATAACTAATTAATCGCTCTAATGCATTGCAATCGTGATATAAAAATTATCAAGCCTTTGCATTCAATTATGGCTTTAATTAAAAAGTAAAAGATTGAATAGAAAGTTCAAACTGAAATTCACATTAAAATCAAATGTGAGAGTTCAATGACTATATCTGCATATTGAATTCCAGCGTGAATTATATCGCGTATTATATTTAATACACAGTCCATTAAACGAAATTATCATTATCTGCCCTTTTTCCGATTACTGTAAAACATACGACTAATTAACTTTAAGGAAAAAAAAAATGATAAAATTCATTCAATCATGAGGTTAAAGTATTTAAAAACAAAAATTAAATTAAAGCTGTGCAATTAATTAATTAAAATCATCTGTCTCATTTGTCTCAAAATGCCTTTCTGTGGATGTATTGAAAGTCCTAGATAGATAGACAGATAATTTATTGCTTTACAAGGGTAAATTCCCTTATTGCAAGGGGTTATGATTATAGAAATAGTTTACAAATATACACAGTGTTAACAATGTAAGAACTAGACACATTTTTCCTATTAATGAAATTTATCAACCGAGGCCCTCCTCTCAGTCTCCCAGAATAAACGCCCTTAATCGCATAACATTAAGAACAAACATGTACATAGCTCCTATGGCAAGCTTATCCGCTGAGTTCAGAAATTCCGTTAGCGCCGCTTCCTCCCAATTTTGCATATATGGACGGAGATAATGTTCACGGAATTGAAAGTACGAAGGGTATCTTAACACGTACACGTACAATCGTCTCTTGCTCATGCAGATTGCAAAGACAAAATATTTGTGCCGGGTCCACCATGTACGTACTTTTATTTATAACAGCCCTAAACATAAAATTGGTCGCGAGTCGAACATATTCAAAAACTCTTAATTTTTCGACTGGACAGCGGATACATAGGTAATTAGTTGGTGCAATTTCGATAGGTCGCGGAATTATAATTTCGCCTAGATAACAATAATAATCGATTATTTAAATCTAAAAAAATAATTATTTCGTTACATCTAAATTTATCATTTGTTAACAGCTAACAAATCCTGGTACTTGAAAATAAACTCTTTTCTCCTTGCACGTTTATGGATGCAGGCTATAAGAGAAAATTTCCATAACAAGAAGTTCATTAACTTGAGTCAGTCCTTTACACTAGCGAAGTGTATACGACGTAGAAACGTGAAACGTAGTTCGTTATAAATGTGAGGAAACCAGGTGTCCTCTCGCATCCGTTACTCACCGGAGATCCAATGAAATGTTTAGAGACTGTGGTAAAGTTTGTTTTAATTAGGTATCTCGGATGCTCTACGATTGCAATTAACCCAAAAGCCGGGCTAGAGGAGCTGAGAGAGAGAGAGAGAGAGAGAGGGAGAGGGAATGAGAGAGAAAACGTAGGTGCACCGAACGCACGCACTCCACTATATGCACAGCCACAGCAAAGCTACCGGTACACCTTTCGCGGTTACGATGCACTACCGAACTACCCGAAACCGCGCGCTTCGATGCTAAATCCTATCCTCAAATCAAAGTGAACTTGGCAAGAGTACCGGATGAGTCCGAGGACCGTGCTTTATGATTAGCAAAGTTTCCGAGCTGAGCAAATACATTTTCATTCGCTCATATCCCTTTAGCCATATTGCACACAGCCACCACAGAATCATTATCTTGTGAAACGATATGGTAATAATATTTTTAAAAAGAGTCCTGTACCATGTGGTAGATATATTAAAAATATATTAGTACAGGGAATGGCAGAAATACATTTTCAAAAATCCAGAGTGTGAAGAACAATTGGTGTGAAATTTTAATCAGTGTTGAATAATTTTCACATTTGTTAAGAATATTCCACAGACACTATTGAGTAATTTCACGACTGAACAAGCAATGTCGAAAAATTGTATTTATAGGCTAATTAAAAATAATTATAATGTTCACAGGCATTAAAAAGCCCGGCGGAAACAAATTCTCATTATTTTATAATGATAATTCATATAAATAAAATAAAACACATGGACATACATTCATCCAAAATAATATTTCATATGATAATTCTGAGTGTCGTAGCATTTAGAACTGGAAAAAAAGATTTCACAAAAATAGAGCTTTCTCCATGAGGAAGTTGAAAAAAGAAATACAAATTAGAACTTTGTAAATTGCTTTCTCACTTTTTTTTTTTTTTTTTTTCATTTGTCCCGATTCGTAAAGTTCCTTAAACTCGATCAGACAAGCTTTACTTATACTTGAAATAACATCAGGCAGCTTCGATAAATTTTCCTTTCAACTCTCGTTAGTATCGTAGGAAATCGAGTGAAATCTCTTTTCTTATTTCAGTAAAATTTTGCTATCAAAAAGCCCTCTTTGAATATCCGATACTCCGATGTCAAACGTCATTCTATCGGACACTGTGACAAATTGATTCTTGTGCGACCGACGAACCGAAGCACCCTCGTCATCCCTGATAAGCTTTCAGTTCCTACGAGCTCAAATATGAACTCATATTGATGATATACATGAGAAATGAAATGACTCTGCTATAATCAACAGATTATATCACGGTCATTAACTCATTCGTCTAAGACTTAAGTTATGACCCTTTTTCTTAGAATTTGTTAACTACAATAGACTTAAACAGTAATTTAAAAGAACATGTTTTTTTTAACGAATTACAATTTCACCAATAAAAAAAAACTAGCTACACTCGTGAAGGAATAATACAGCTGACAGAGAACTGAGCTTTTTTTCGAGGATATTTTTATTACTTATTGTATTGTGAAAGTATGCAGAATTTAAAGACTAGATCCTTCTCATGGGATAAACAAAAATTTTGGTTGAGCGCCAAGAGTATATTTTTAAAAAACAATGTAAGAAACCTCTAGCTAATGAAATATTCCACAATTAGATCATTTGATTTCCCAGATGGAGAGAAAAATATTCGGGGCTTAGTAGGTACTACTCGGACTCAAAAGTTACCATTGAATTGTGTTGACTATTGGAAGTCAATAGCAATTTCTATTTCCAGGAGTAACTATTTGAATAGTTACTCCTGGAAATAGAAACTAAATAAAAAGGCAGGCTGAAAGTCTTTGCCTTTTTTTTTACCCTAAACATCCGCTAAAAATGAGTGAAACAAAAGTCTTCCCACACTCGTATCGTAATGTATTATCACGAAAATTTTTACTTGAGTCTCAAGAGGAACACAAAATGTATTGGTACCTACAACTATGGGAGGCCTTTTGCATAATATTAACGGTGGAAATCCAATTAGAAGCCGGAAATTTACACGTTTTTTCGGTATTTCTTTGGACAGTAAAAAAATTAATTACCAATAAAAAAAAAAAAACGTATTTACCGCATCCGTTCATTAGATCC
The DNA here is from genome assembly GCA_964016905.1 of Perithous albicinctus. Taxonomy (NCBI): domain Eukaryota; kingdom Metazoa; phylum Arthropoda; class Insecta; order Hymenoptera; family Ichneumonidae; genus Perithous; species Perithous albicinctus. The sequence continues at coordinate 13,205,207 of OZ024692.1, read as the reverse complement.
GCGCGGGAGGTGAATACTTTCGTGCGATGTGTAGCGCCTGTTACATTCTTCTGAAAAATTCGGAACAGAAATAACTTATTATGTATACCCACAGTTTTTAAATAAAACTAAAAATTGGAAGATTTATATGTTTGAAAAAAAAAAAAAAAAAAAAACGGTATTTTGTGCAATAAAAAGGTACTTTTTTGTGTTTTTTAAAACGTAATTAGGTTTAGATTGAAGGTAATAAAATTACCTATTATAAAATTCGGTAGGCTAAATTTGTGAACCTTCGGCCAAATGAAATACCCCATATAGTTAATAAGTTAAAAGTCGAGTAAAAAGCAAATAGTTAAAAAAAAACATGTACAATTTTTATCAACTAATAAAGATACTTTTTAAGCAAGGGCCAACTAATATCGCCTGCAGTATGCAATTATTTCAGCTGGTCTTCGCATACTAAACGACCACCTAATGCCATCTCTCGGCATGACCGTGGAGCTCTCAAAGTGTTAAGCGAGAGCAGTGAAAGAAGGGGCAGTTTTTTTGCACCTGGTCGAAAAGCGACGACCGAATGACGATGATGTCCCTCTCTCTGTCCCTCATAACGACATCCATCGATCAACGAGGAACATCGTGCGATCGTTTATTCGAATCCTAAAAAAAATATATTGAAATAAAAATAACGAATCAATGACGGGACTTTTTTCACACTATATTTACGAACACCGTTGCTATAATAATAACCATAGTAGTTGATGCGACGTTAAGTAACCGAAATATAATAATAATATACTGAAGAATTTTAGGAACGGCGATATTAATGAGATATAAATGTGTTAAATGAGTCGTAGACATCTTAAATATACTGCAATGTATATCGTTCGGTCCGTTCATCAACTATGTTCATCACATTAAAATTAATTCCACGCCTTGTAGTCCAGTGAACGACACATAAAAGCGAAAGCAACAAGAACGCATGTGTGGGTATTTTCTCATGTGCAGAACGCATCGCTACTCTCATCATCTGCGCATGAACCGCGCTCTCTAGCGTTTACAAACGCACTGCTCAACTCGCGGTGGAGCTCGGTTATATAACGGTCACGTGACATTCACCGCGAGAGCTTGCAGCAGTAACGTATCTATAGTAATATGACTTGAAATGAAACAATACATTTATGATGCTGGAAAGCTCTTCTGCTTGTAACTTTTTTTTTTAAACGAGATAATTTTGAGCCTCATCGTTTTTTAGCGGATTTGAACACCATATGTATTGATTAATAGTATTCTGAATTTTTTACAACTTTTTTGTCAGATTTTTAAGCCGAACTTTTATATTTTTCTTTATCTAATAGGATTCTGATATTGTTATCAGTTTTTGAGTGCATTTTTTACACACAATATCCCGAAGTGAAAATATAACGAAAATTGTTATTATTTTTATAAATGAAAATATTTAAAAATGTAGGTTTTATTTTATTTTTTTTAATATTATTTTCTCAAAAAAATATGTAGATGCTATTATTTTTTGTAAATTATCTAAGGGATTTCGTAAAATAATAACAATTCGAAAAGTTGTTAAATTAGTTTAAAAAAATGGTTGAACCAGTTCAATAAAAAGCATTTTTTTATACAAATTAATGTTGTTCATTTCAAGAAACATTTATACAAATATTCATTTGTATAGAAAAAAAAGAATTTCTATTAAATTTGTTTAACTTTTTTTTTTACTAGTACATATATATACCACCATTTGTAATTTAATTACCAAATTATTGAAATTTAATTATTGAAAATTATCAAAACATGGTGGACAGTATTTTCATATCCAAAACGAAAAGCTTGCTAAAAAAACTGTGAATGTAATTTTTATAATGCGATAGTTAATTACTTCAAAAAGTATGAAATAAAAATAATTTTTAAAAAGTAAAAGACTTCCAACTGAAAACAGGAGTTTAATTAATAACAAAATTGAAAAAAAAACGAAGAAATTGTGAATTAATAAGCAATCGTAAGCATATTATTTCACAATTTTTTTTTGTTTATTAATTAAACTCCCTTTTAAGTCGTGATTTTTTGTTTTTTTATTTTGAGGACATTCGTGAAATTATGAATATTCTAAATCTTTTTCCTAAATACAGATGAGCGTTAATAAATTAAATAAAAATAACTTCCTATACGCTAAAAACTTTCCTAGACAATCCTGTAACTATTTTTGGGTAAATAAAAAATGAGATGTAAGAATGTAGTTAAACTCACGGTAAATCAAATATTTATCATTCATCAACAAAGTTAATGCAACGAGTCAATAGTCTGTTTCGCCACGAGAGTTTCGAAGCCTTCCAACACACAAAAAATTGTACATTCGATAATAAAACCCGCTTCTGCGCATAAATCGCTCAATTTCTATCAACTAGTTACGGCCCTGTGCGACATGCGCGACTATTGCTTCCTTCTCGGTGTGTAGTCGCTGCTGTCACTTCTTTACCGTGCGAGTGAGAAAGCGCTATCAAAAAGCACGCAATTCACAAGTGAGACGGAGATAGGTTCGCGCACGCCAAACTCGAGCAGAAGACGTCGGCCATTTTAACGTGGCGTTGCTGTTGTCTGCTTAGAGTGTTGCCGATTGTGCGAACCCGAGTGTAGTCCAATAATCGTGTTGAGTTATCACATCAACGACAGCAGAGAGAGAGAGAGAGAAAGATAGAGAGGTTGGGAAAGAGATATAGTAAGTTAGAGAATTTTTGGTAGCTCCAAGTGATCGAACGGCAGACAAACCCAAGTGCGCGACGTTTATTCTTGGTGCAGCTAAAAAGATCCGACATTTATAATCGCACCGAGAGAGAGACAGACACTGAGATAACGATCGAAGTGTAGTCGCGTCACTGGATAAAACATTAGACATATTTATATATATATATATATATAATTCTGGTGTCACGAGACGATAACGAATCTCTTCTCTCTCTCTCTTTTTTTGAGCTGTCAACAATTATCTCGTTCGAAAGGGAGGGGGAAGAGAGCGAGAAAGAAGATAAAACGTACAACACAAGGATAGAAAGAGAAAGAGAGACAGAACGATTGAAGTGAATGACGCAGAGAGGCGAACTGGGAGAGGTTGTGTGTGTGCGTGTATGTGTGTGTGAGTGTGTATGTGTGTGTCTCGTGTCGAAGCAGCAGCAAGCAGAGTAAGCAAAGCAGTTGAAGAACGTCGTCGCCGAAGGCAAGCAAGTTAAATACTCCGTCGAGGATTTCCACAGCAATTAAGTTGGCAGAAAAAAAAAGAAAATACGCGTTTCTGCCGTTTTAGTTCGTACACGTCGTCGCGACACGGAAAAAGCGCGCAGCCCAGAGAGGAAAACCAACGTGAAGTTTCGCACTTATCTCTGATTGGAGGAATATTATAACGAGTTCACGACGGTGTTGCCAGAATTATAGATTTATATATACGTGTATTGTAAAGGATAAAGAAGCTGAAAAGGGCTTCTTTTTGAGAGGATATAACAGAGAAAAATTTTGAGAGATATAAAAAAAGAGAGTGTGCGCGAAGGCGAAGGGAGACCTGAGAGAGATAGAGAGAGTGAGAGCGAAGAGAGACTACGAAGCCGCCGAGATGGAGAGCCAGGCCGCTTTCGTGCTACTCGCTTTTCTATATTTAGCGAGCCCCCTCGCCACTGTCCAGGCAGGTGAGTCTAACCAACGAGGAAAATTCAATGCTATACTTTTTGCTTTCTTGGATATTTCATTACTGTTTTACTATCATTATTACAAGAGGGGGGAGGGTTCCCGTAGAAAAAAGTTGTCTATATGAAAAAATGAACGGAAAAAGTTGAAATTTTTTTTCTCTTAAGTATCTTTAAGTCTTCTAAACAACATTATTCGGACTGAATGTAATCTGCATATTTTTTAGTAATGTCGATTTTTTACTCCCTGGAAGAGGAAAGCTTTGTTTTTTTTTTTTTTTCCCCGAGAATATCATGACAATGTATTCCAAGTGCTGTGGATCGTCGAGAAAAGTGGTCTGGAACGAAATGTCCCGTGTTTGCGTGTTTTGTGTGTGTGTGTGTGTGCACACGCGTGCGTACTGTAGGCAATAAAACATTGAATCTCCTATAACTTGAGAACGGCTTGGACAATCTAGTTGAAATTTTTGGCACACTAAAGAAGCCTTTGCTACCCTTCCATCGCTGCACATTTAATTGGAATTGGTTATCTCGTTAAAACTTTATTAGTGATTGATTTTTCTTCTTTTCGTGGAAAAGGACGTAAACACGATTTCGAGCTATATCGGGCTGAAACTTTGACAGTGATTGATTTTTCTTTTTTTCGTGGAAAATGACGTAAACACGATTTCGAGCTATATCGGGCTGAAACTTTGACAGAAAGAGTAGTTAGGACTGAGGTTAAGTTGATTATTGTATTTAAACAGAAATTGACACAGTGGTTTCAAAATTATTACATCTTTTTTTTATAAATGTATACATTTCCTTAAGGGACGTGAAATTCACGAATTTTTTCAAATATTTTGTCACTAATACTATGTCCATCAAAGATTTTTTTTTGCCAGGCGGCTAAACCGCGCGGGTAATGAGAGTCACAAACAACAGTTTTTTGTTCTTTGTTTTTATGCTCTGCAGACTTTTTAAGGACTATCCAGTAGGTAAAATATTCCCAAATAATTCTAATTTGCGTTTGTGATTAGCCTTTGCGACATAAGTATAACGATTTGAGATAGAGGCAAAATTGAAGCAAGGCCATAGGTTTGAATAGCTATTGAAGAAATAATTTTCTTAAATAAATTGTAATTTTACCAATTTAAAAAAATAAAAGACGAAAAAGGGCCAACATCGAGTAAAATAGAGTAGCGCTGGCGTCTCGCTCATTTCATTGAATTTTTTCTTTTAATATTTGGCGTTGAGTCGCTAACGCGACTCTTGATATTAGTTTTTGAATGTCCGTAAATTTGACGTGACTGTCTTTCGTTAAATCTTTTAACTCGCGAACGTGAACGAAATTTGAGATTTAAGTGGAGGAGACAACCCGATTGTCATGATGAAGTTAATAAAAATCTATATCACTATAAAAGTGCCATAAGATTTTTTTTTATTAATGAAACACTCGATTTCACCAAAATAGATTATGTTTTAAATTTATGGATTACATTTTTTTTTATAATACATTAAACACACGAAGTTAACTAATTGCTTTTTTTTTAAATCAATATATCTATTGTTTGAATCGTATGTTTGCTTAAATATTTAATTCCAAATGGCCAAAAATAACAATTAAATATGATTTTGAATTTTTTTTATGTTGATCATTAATTTTTCTTGCTTTTTTTCGGGGACTCGTTTTTCTTACATTCTTTATTTTTTTACGTTTTGCAGAATTTTTTTTCCGGCAAATTATATTCATGTTTCTTAAAAAATACGTCTTCCACAATTTTTAATATTCAGGGCTGCCATTTTGTTGGTATAGTAGAGATAAATCGACCAAGCTTGAAAATATGCAGGTTACTTTTAGTCCGAAACATTTGGTTTAGTAAACCCAAATACATATATGAAAAAAATTTGTACTTTTTCCGTTCAATATTTCATATACTTCTTTTTTTTACGAAATTTCCCTTAATGCTACGAAGAAAATGGAATGCAAATTGTTACAGGAAATTTCCAAGCCTTATTGCGGAAATTCATCATCGGAATTCCTCCGGGATAAAAACACCAGAATTATTACTTTCAAATTTACATACAGAAATTACTATGGTTTTGAAAGAAGAATTATTAACGTCATCACAAAATAACCTATTATTTTTACTTCACTCTGTGCGTAAAGTGCAGTTTTGCGCACGCATCGCATAATACTGCCTTTTCGCAGTTTCTGAAGTAATTGTATATTACGATACGAGTGCGTTCAAACCTTTTCTTGACGAGTGTGAGTTTACGGCACGACCGAAAGACGAGTGTTGCAATTACACGAGTTGAGAAACAGTTTCTCGCACGAGTTTCATATACAACTTTATTTCACGAGTGCGAGAAGTGCGACTTCTCGCACTCGTGGCATAATAGTATATTACGATACCAGTGCGATGAAATTTTTTTCTTGACGAGTGCGAGTTTTCAGTCACACGAGTTGAAAAAAAGTTTCTCGCATGAGCTTCGTACACGACTTTATCACACTAGTGCGAGAAATTCGCTTCTTCGCTTCACTTAGCAGTGCGAGAAGTGCCTACTTCTCGCACGCATCAATTTTGGCATAAAATTTTGTACAATGCTTGTGCAAAAAAACGTTTTCTTAACTCGTGTGATCGCAACCCTCGTCAGAAAAAGATTTATCACACTAGTATCGTAATGTACTATTACGGCTGTGCGTCAGAATCATGATATGTTTCTAATAATTCTGGTATATAAACATAATAATTATGGAGTGCGCATCGCAAATTTGCGCAAACTGTGCTCACTGTCCTCGAATACCATAATTATGACCCGCAAGCTAAAAATTATTCTAGTGTCAACCTGAGAATAATTTGTAATCCATTTTCTCCGTGTATATATACCTAAAGTTTAGGTATGATTTTACGGTGATTGGACGGTAAAACATTTATACAGAATCTGTGCGGTGTTTGAGTTTGAGCTTTTACTTAAGCAGGCTTTGATCGCGATTAGAAGGGTGAAAATAACGAGCAATCGATGAACTACAAATCAACTAGCTTCAATTGGAAGGGATTTTTATTGCGACTCTCGTTTCGAAGAGGTTGGAGTCACGTTACACTAGTCACTTCACTGATATAAAAAAGAGGGTTTCTATTTTTTCTTCTTTTGGTGTTTAAGGTACACTGTAACTGAATTAAAAAAAAAAAAAAATGTAGAGTTTGCTGAAAGCAATTGAAATTTTCGATTTCGGCACAAATCGGTATTTACAAAATCGTTTAATCGATATTCTGTTACTTTCATTAGAAAATTTCATCGAAACGAAGATCAGGTTCCAAAAATCAGATCTGTATGTAAATATTTAGACATTAAATTTTTTAATAAAAGTGACAGAATAGTGTTTTATAAATTATAAACATTTCGATTTTTATCGAAATCGAAAATTTCAATCTGTTTGATCACAACCTCGAATTTTTTAAAATTTATTTCAGGGTCGTTTTTTTAGACCCATAAGAACAAAATTTCTGAGGAAAGCAAGCAACAAAATCATTGAGTTATTTTGGGCAACCGTAATGCTGCTAAACCTCCAAAACAGACGAATAAAACGAAAAATTGTAGTTTTTAAAAATTGCCACTAATTTGACTAGTGTTAAATGGTTCAACCTATTCAATTATAATTCAAACGTGTAATATTTTGGTGGTACTTAAAAATGGCAGATAATAACGAGAGACTTAAAGATTTCAGGCATAATAAATTTATTAATGAAGGAATAACGAATTCTCGAGAGCCTGAAGCGAGACACATTATCTGAGGATGCTCGCGAAAATTTTCAATCCACCATTTTACATACACATCCAGCACTACAAATATTTTACTTTAATTCATACGCGTACCTCAGCAGAGATAAAATATTGACATTTCTATGGAGTTTAATTTCGTCGGTTCAATATTGCTCTAATGCCACGCTTTGTACGATTTTCAATGAAGTGTGATTCAGTAAAAAGCTACATATTCACCGTACAGATTGTGCCCTTAATCTATGTATATATTATATTGCAGACCCTCTCCTTTTTAACCAGCTTTATTCTTTTTTTGCTTAGTGTTAAGATGTTTTATGCTATTTTATGTTTTACTTACGTTTTGTTGCACGACTGTTTGTTAGTTATCTGTTATCCCGATTTTTTTTCAACACCCAAAATCCGTCGGCATGGGAAAGATCGGTTTTTTTTTGCGATCTTACACAGTACAAAAAGTATTTTATCAAATCGACTCACTACGTTTAATAAAAACAAAATATAAGAAATTTGTTCTGTAGTAACAAATTCGTTTGTAACTATGACAAATATAGTAAGTTTGTAATTTTTTTTGTTAAACTAGTAAAGTGACAAAAAAAATGTAATAATACTTTTTTTTTTTAATTTTAATTACTAAAGATTATTATTCTAAAAAGCTTTATGTGTGTTTTTAAAATAAAATTTGTCACTTTGACGCATGAAAGTTTTCACAGCAACAGCAAAAATATTGTTATATACACAAAATGTGTGCAAGAAAAAGAAAAAATAAATAAATACTGAAATATCATTTTTTTAATTGCCATAACTACATTGTAAAATAAAATAATTGTTCTTTTTGTTGTTGTAAAATTAACAAGAAAATGTGTATTATTTTATGGATTAAAATTGTTGTTAAATGTATAACATTTTTTTTTCTTCTCTTTACTGTGGAAGATTCACGCGAACGCGTTTTACGTGAAACGTGTGAGCTGTTGAGTAATTAGACAATATGTCGGTTCTACAGAATCTGACTCTACACCACCAATTCTACAGAACAGCAGCTCCGCACAATTCTCGACTCTACACGACATAAATTCTACACATGTCCCAATTCTGCACAATCCCATCTCTACACAAGCGCAAATTCAACACAGCAAATGTTTCCAAGGCAAAACTCTACACAGACAATACTCTACACTGGAAAAACTCTACACAGGCAAAACTCTCCATGGCAACACTGTAAAGTGGCAAAATTCATCTATCAGTTGATTCGTTTGTGTGTTGGTGACGGTGTAGGCATGTGGTGAATTTTGCCAGTGTACACTTTTGTCTGTGTAGAGTGTTGTCTGTGTAGAGTATAATGTCTGTGTAGATTTTTGCCTTGGTGACTTTGGCTGTGTTAAATTTGTGCTTATAGAAATGGGACTGTGTAGAGTTTGGGACACGTGTAGAGTCGCTGTTGTGTAGAGTCAAGCATTGTGTAGAGTGAAATTCTTGAGAAACGACTTATTGCCATTTATTGCCGACTTATCTCGAAAGGTGATTTTCGTACCCGCCGAATATCATCGTTGGAATGGAATTTTCTCGTTTTAGTCTCATCAAAGCGCGTCCTTCATTTTCACGCAGACTCGATGGTATTTAGTCGTTCGGCATTGGTAGCGATGCTAGCGGGAAAAGAGGCGGTGGGTGTGATATGAGCGTGTGCGTCTCGCGCTCGCGAATAGCAATACCACGTGGTCTGCGTAGCAGCTTAAGCTCTCCTTCGGTTATTCTCTATATATGTACGTATGGCCCCCGCTGGGTCGATGTGCAACGTTGCGATTTCGAGGTCGATAGCTATAACACGCCCCGAGAGCACAATCGACCGAGCCACTAATGTCTTTTCGTTAATTACATTACATTACCAATTAAACCCCCAACCCTCTGAGTACGTAAACAACAAAAAAAAAAAAAAAGTACCACGTTTTCATGAACGCTTTTGCGCGATTAACACCTCGGGCGGAGCCAGAAGCACGCACGTCCCACATTCAATTCGTACAAACGAGATAGCAAACACTTCTTGATATACAACCAAACAGCTGGGTTCTATTTACATTTGATGGAAAAAAAAACCGCAATCACTGTTTTTTTCCGTCTCATTTTTCCTTCACACGTTACCACTCGTTTGAGACTTTCCGTGCAATCATTTTTTCACACAATTTTAATTTTTTTAAATGCATTCCGTTTTTTATTAAATTCTGCGAAATACTGGAGGATTTATACGGTTGGAAATAATTTTTCTTTTTTACCGTGGCTTCTTTGAAGTTTTCTTTTTCATTTATTTCATTTAAAAAAAAAGAAGTTTGTCAATTAAACGCTAGAGTATATGAGAAAATGTGGAACATAATTTAGAACGAGTTGAATATATAAATTCTGATTTGTAAATATCCGACTTGGATGGACCTTCTCGTCTTTCGCAATCTTCAATCTGTTCGTTTAATTAACTAGAGAATTTAATTAGCTGATGAAAAAAGTAAATGCAAAAAATTGCTGGAGTGTTTTTATGAAGTTTTTTTCTCTCTACGTTACAGAAAACTTATTTCATACGAATACTGTGCAATTATAAATAGAAGCAAGTTAAAACTTTTGGTACTAAAAAAAAAAATTTACGTTAACTCGATTTAACATCCAAAGTCGTTGCTTCACCAAAAATACATATATTTTTCTCTCAAATATGTCAATAGAGACAACTTCATTTTGTTTACTATTCACAATATTTTTAACATTTTCCAAGCGTGTTATTGACGTTGATTTTGTTGTCATGAAATAAAATATTTCACTTAAATGCCATTTTAAATTAATGCCTTTTTCACCGTTAGGGAAAACCGGAAGACGTCAGGAATAAAAGTGGTCAGAAAATCAGAGAAATAACCAGGAATTTTAAAGATGGTCAAGGAAAAAAGGAAAAGCGACTGGACATTTAATTTAAAAATAAAATAAAGAAGATTTCATGGATGTAAAAAAAAATTAACTTTTTTTAAGCCATTTTGATTTTGAAAGAATTGTCTAAAGAACAAACCTAAAATGGATAAAAATAATGTCCGATATTCTTGTAGTTAACTATTTATTCGAATAATTAAATTATTAAACACATTTTGTGGTCAGAAACGTTTTAACAAGATTTAATTAATTTTTTAATACACTGTATAATTTACTGACGAAATTACCTTAAAAAAATTACTTAATGGATTAAAGAATTATCGCCTATTGATTGTTAAGCACTAACAGACTCAGCACGTACTTTGATCAGGAAAAAGTCTATGAATCGTTTCTGAAAGTCGGTACATTTGATTTTATAAAGTGGCCACCATATTAGAGCAATGTTCGTATCTTGTGGATTATACGTCGGTCGACCCAATTTGTTCATTGTATCTCGTTACACGAGCGCGATTAAAGCGTATAGCGAATAATTATCATTGTTTTCCCTCCCGAGCGTTGTGATCATGAGCAGATGAAGTACTCGGCAGAGTACAAAGTCGTCGTCAGCGGTGAGTCACGTGGCCGCAAATGCGTTTGAAACGTCATCGCCCATCTCGAATAACATTAAAGCTCTGTGTGTGTGTGTGTGTGTGTGTGAATGTGTGCGTCATTGAGCCCGTTTGTTTGGTGTAATCATGTACATACATCTGGTATGGTACTGCATTGAAATAAACAGGTAGAAGAGAGGCTGAAAATATACGACCACCCATTCACAAAGCGTTTTACGAGCTCAGATAACCTCACGACAATTACAATTGTATTGCACTAATTTTACATATATTTTATGGTGCCTCAAATCATTGGGATAACCGAATGAAAATATATTTCAAAATATTTCTCACATCTAGTAAGTTAAAAAAAAAAAACTTTCAGGCGATGTTAACAAGTTTTGTAAATGTGGAAGAATTGTTGCAACTTTAGAATTCATGCGATTAAGAAAATGCTGCTTTTGTTGTTGTAAAAACGAAGCATCATAAAGTACGGAATTTAATACCGCGTTTGCTAATGATTTGATTTATCGCAAAATGTTTACGGTTTTTGCGTGGCATTGATTACAGTTTTTTCCTACTGACTGAATTGTTAATGTCGTCTTCAGAAATAAATGTTGATACAGCATTTTACGATTGATTTATCTAAAATAACTTTTAGTTGAAAGTAAAATGATTCGATTTTAGTAGTAATTATCTATTTTAAAAAAAAGTATTGATATATTTTGGGTCGAGGAATAATAAATGTGCAATAAATTGGGACCAATAATAAGACTTTCAAAGATAAATTATTTCTAATTCCCCCTCAAATAGATTTTATACTTCGGGGTTGTTAGTGCAGTCTCACTGTTGCTCGTCACCCTTAAGGTGATGTGAAAACTCTGCGAGTGCGACAGAGAAATAAAACTAATCTTGTGATCCCGAATTTCTCCGGCATCGTTGAACTTTTGGATAAAAGATGAGAAACTCGCCCTGTACAATCCTTAGACGAAGGACGATTCATCTTTTATTCAAAAGATCAACCGTGACTGAAAAAACTCGGATTACAGTTTTGATTACCGACAGAGTAATTTCACATCTTTTATGCAAAGGATCAGCCAGGACGAAAAAAATCGGATTACAGTTTTCATTACCGACCGAGTAATTTCACATCTTTTATTCAAAAGATCAGCCGTGACGGAAAATCGTATTACAGTTTTCGTTACCGACCGAGTAATTTCACATCTTTTATTCAAAAAATCAACCGAGACGAAAAGATCGTATTACAGTTTTCATTACCGACCGAGTAATTTCACATCTTCTTTCCTTCAAAAGATCAACCGAGACGAAAAGATCGTATTACAGTTTTCATTACCGACCGAGTAATCGCACATTCTTTATTTAAAAAATCACCCAGACCGAAAAAATCGGATTACAGTTTTCGTTACCGACCGAGTAACTCCACATGATTTATTTCAAAGTTCAAGTGGGTCGAAAAAAATCGGATTACCTTTTTCATTACCGGCCGAGTAATTTCGCTTATCGTCTTAATATTATGTGCTGCTGCTCGGTCGATAACAAAAACTGTAAAGCGTTGATCTCTGTCACGATTGATCTGTCGGGCAAAAGATAAGATGTACTGACTGCGTCTGTAAAGTTCGCATTCGGAAAATATAATTTTTGAAAGATTCAACTATCTCTCTTGCACTTAGAGTGACAGACAAACATATAGCACATCATCTTAATGGGTTTTACTTTTCCCGTCATAGAACGTATATAGCGTTCATAAAAGTTTCACGATTTATGACATTTCGTCTGAGAATAATAGCCTGCGTATGAGACGTATCTCCAACTGCGAGGTCGTTATAATCGGTGCGTCATAGGTTTGCTTTTATACTTCAAGTTTTTGTCGGTAATTCTGATGATTGTCCTGAGAATGCATGAGTGTATATGCGGAGTATAAAATATTACGTAGTGATGGAAGAAAAATGACTGTGATTTTGAGTCATCGTTAAATGACGGTTAAAAAAATCGTTGTAAACTCATTTTATTTTTTTATTTCTCAAAAAGTAAAATGACGTTAAATTTTTTATTTGGTCATATGACCGTCTTCCTCATAGTTAAATGACGCTCAGTAACTATATAATTAGAAAAATCGCTACACTTTTTTTCGGTAGTTTTATTCGTAACTTTATTTTCTCGGGCTATTTACACGTCTGACATAATTATTTTTCGTCATCTTTTTCGTCACATTGATGAACATTTAACTATTTTTTTTTTTGTGACCGCGATGGTAATTTTTATGAAGGTTACAGGACCGTCATATGACGGTCACGAAACCAACTCAGATCATTAATATCAACGTCGGGGGGTACTTTTATAGGGTCTCGACCTGATATTCTCGACGTGCTCGTCATGGTTTTTTTTTTTTTTTTTTTAAGTAGAGAGAGAAAAGTTTGAGAAGTCGATTTATTGCACGAATTTAATCCAGAACGGAATTTTAGGATGTGGCGTCACGCGAGGTCGATCCTCGAGCGTCCTACGACCTCGGATCGATCGACTTATATACTGTTCGACGAAGCTTTGCGCGTAGGAGGAGCCGCCCTTCTTCACGCCGCCGTAACATCTACCCTCGAATCCTTGAATTAGCCAAATAATTTCCTTTTTTTTTTTTTTTTTCTATATATATAATTCTTAAACCATTCCAAAACCCAACCTCGACCCCGTAATGTTGAATAAGTAGCTTGAATTTTGGACACATTTGTGATTAGCATTAAATAATCTACCAAAAAATAACACTGCCATGATTTAATACAGAAAGAAAAATGTTGCCATATTGAAAATAGAGTTGCAACCATACCATTAATTTTTAAGGGAAGGCTTCAAGAGATTCCAGCTCAAAACACGTCTTTCACTTTTTTTATCGTTGTAAACAAGGTTGCGCAAAAAAAATCGTGCGAGTGATTGTTATCAACTCTATTTTGAACATGTGAAAAAGTTCCCACGACTGAATATAAAAAATTGTGGATGTTTAAAAATAATCTTGGAAATAATGAAACTCCTTTTTTGATTTAAAAAAAATACTACGGACTTTTTCGCACAACTGTTTTACATCGATTAAAATTTAAAAAACGCTTTTTTACTACTGATGTCCCACGCTTAATTATTTTGAAAAAAAAAATGACAAATAAAATATCTGAACATTTTATTTTCTATTAAAACTGATTTCGCAAACTGTGGAAAATTATTAATGGGGAAATTAAAATGGACCATTACTTTTTTTTTTATTTTTATTCCTATACTTTTGTGGAAATCCATTAATTTTTCTCGTCAATAAGATATTCCAGATATTTAATTGTCAAGAGAAGCGATTTGTCTTATGGTAAAAGCTAATAATGACGATGGATCAAATATTTTCTATAATTAAATTCTTGCAAATATTATTTTTTATACAGTAATTAATGATAAATTCATAAATGCGTCCATTATTGTAATTTCATTATTTGCGCAATCGAGAGTTGCGCAAAACTTTTTACTCCTTATGGAAAAATCTCAATTTGTCATTATGTTCTGTTTTAATTTTTTTAATTGGCAATGTTTTTTTTTAACTAAACGTTGGGTGATATTGGGTTATAGCTTAATGCATATGAAAAATTAAAACAATAATAATTATTGGTACTGCGCAAAATGCATTAATGCGTAAAAGAAAATGTTAAACATTTTTTCAACGTCGTGTCTCTTCTCCTGTGCTTTCTATTTTCTATGTATCTCGCTCGCCTATAGCTCTGACCTATTTATCTCTTTCTCTCGCTCTCCAACTATTCTGTATCTGCTTGTGTCATATATATATATATATATAGATGTATATATATATATATGACAACGAAAAAGTAAAAATTGATCTGCTCCTATATATTATATGAAATAAAAATGAAAATAGTAATAAAAAAAAACAGTAACATCAAACAAACAAAAAACCTTGTTCTTAATCATCAAGTGCATTACGAGGGACCATCAACCGTGAATGAGGGTCAACATTGGAGCATCAAGTGTACAGGACACAAGCGTGGCGAAAAATTCAACTGGACGAGAAACGGTCAGCCACTCGAGGAGCTTTCGTCCGGCGATCTATCCGTACTGACGAAACTCGACCAAGGCACTAGCGAGATCATTGCCGAACACGCGACGGACTTGCACGAGGGAAACTACAAATGCACCCCGGGCGGCAACGAGTCATTCCATCTTACGGTTAAAAGCGGTTCGTAGTAGATCAAACAAAAATTAAGAAAACAAAAAAATTTAAGTAAATCGTTGGCTTTATTGTCGGTGAATATTCTACATTAGGCTTGTGTATTAGGTATTGATCGAAGCGAATGTCGAACCAGCTATTCCCAGTATTCGTTAAAAAACGACCAGTCGGTCAAGCGCAGAATTGCCGGCGAATATAAAAAGAAATGAAAAATTACTTATTTGGATGACAGAGGAAACTCGTTACTACCGACCTTGCATTTATATTCATACTTCACAATTGCAATAATTACACTTTTTCTCGTAACTGCGCTGGAAATTCTGCTGCAATTTCTTTGCTCGTTGTTATATTTCTTCCTTATAATAGCTATAGCCGTAGCAGTTAATAAATTTAAAGTAAACATCACAGTAAATAATTTTTTTTTCTTTTTTAAATACATAGTACTTTTTTCTTAAGATTTTTTTTTTTCATATTCTTGTATAAGAAATATAATACACGCGTATGATGTAAAATTACAATATGTTTAAAGATAATTTTGAAATAAAAAAAAATTTCGTCTACTGCAATTTTACATCGTATTAAATATACCAATTTATACATAAAAACTTACGAAAAAAGTACTGTAACTTTTCAGTGCATATGAATTCTCTGTCAATTTAGATAGCTTTTCTGATCCCATATGTTTCTCATAATTTTATTTGTTTTTTACTAGAGAGTACGAGAGTACGTTTGGCGCATTTTATCTTTTTAATTTTGAACACCAACATTCGAGAAAACGTATATTTTTTAAGTCAATGTATTTTGAAAACTACGTACCACAGGAAAAAATGCTGTTTCACCAAAACCGTTGATTTTTCATTTAAATAAAATCGAAACATATATATTTTCTTTTCGGAATAACTGTATTTTTGGTTGGTCCATCCATTCTGGAGTTAAAAAAAAAAACATGCGAAATCGTACAAAACTGACTTTTATCTTGGTAAAAATGTTTTAGTCGAGAAACTTCATGAGTTAATAGTTATAGTTTGAATCGTATATTTTCAGTGGAAACAAAAAATAATTTATAGATTTATCAGATTTCAATTTTTTTTTACTGCGGGACGTGGAACGAATATTGCAACAGGTCTTTCTAGACATCAAAAAATAATCCTTGCATTTTGTGGCATAAAATAAAATTTATCAGGTCAATAAGATAATGTTTAAAAATTTGTACAGATAGATCTCACAAAAATGACTACGATTTCCACGAAATTTTTACTAAAATTGAAAATCTCAATCCTTACGTACACAAAAAAAGTTGTACTATAAATTCTAATAACACTATAAATCTGTATTTGTTCTCGACAAACATAAAATATGTTCATTTTTTCCATAGACATAAACATTTTTACCAGGTCGTTGTTTCCGATATACGTTGATTAAAAAAAAACAGTCTGAAAGGTTGGATTCAAAAGCTTATAAAACATGCACATAGAGTGCCTTTTATGTGGTACTGAAATGTGTCCAATTATGGGACAGATAAGGTTGAAAAAAGAGTAGCTGAGTTGGCAGAGAGTATCTCGTATGTCGAAGCATGTAGTATGAGAGATAAGCTGTATGATTAAATATTTTCTTCTCTCTCTCTCTCTCTTTTTTGTTTTTATATTTTTCTTGTAACGATGCAAGCCAGTTTTCCGCAGTTTTATTAGCCACTTATGGAGTACATATACCCGCTCTATTTCTCTTTCTCTCTATTTCTCTTAGTTGTACCAGACGCTTGCAGAGTTTATCGTTACACGTTTTGCCACAAACATGCACACTTCGTGACCAACGTTATACATTTTCTCTCGTTCACCCTAGCGACTACCCTTGTTCCAGTTTTCTGGATAGCATACCTACACACTTCCGCGTGCGCGTATATCACATATATACACACTGACAAACATCCAAACCTGTGTCTATGCGCACAGACACCGCCATTGTTACACACGAACAATAGTACATGTTTGCCACGAAGCTAGAGATCCCTCTGCATACATATCAGCCATGCGGCTGGTTATACTCAGCATGGATATAAAGCATTCCACGTAAATTCGATCAGTCTCCAATCGTAACCGTGGTTCATTATTCTTTCGGCATTCACAAGAGTGAATCTGCTGCTCTCAAATTTTCATTGTTACTTTTTTATTGCATTTCCAAATTTAGTATCTTTTAAATTTATGTAGCTAATAAAAATGCAAATGTTGTTCTAGAATATAAAGTTATAAAAATAAGTACATCGTTTATTTTAGTGTACTTTCATCTGAATGTATTTCGATTCCGTCGAAAAAAAAGAATCTCCAAACTCGTGCTTATACAAATTTTGGTTACTCATAGAGGAAGCTTTGTTTTAATGACATTTTTTTCGAGATTTTCATGTCAGGATACTTGAAATGGTCCATAAAGTCGAGAAAAGTAGTTTAGATCAAATGTCCGAATGTGTGTGTGTTCCATCGAAATTGGACTGAAATTTAGCACAGAAGTTTAGCAGTTGATCCGCTTTAATGATTAGAGATTGGACAAAGTGTATGCAGGCATATAGTTTTTGTCTTTTTTAATTAAAAAAAAAAGTGGTCACTCTAAATTTCGTAAAATGTTGACTATTGTATCAAATAGTTTGGTAATGAATTAGCCCAAAATCGGTAAAGTGGTTCAAATTTTATGAGACCTTGAAGAGATTTTTCAATTTTCTATAGTTGAATCTTCTGAAAATATTGAAACGAGCTGAAATTTGTTTGCACACCTAATAACATTAACGAATATTCTGCATAAAGTTTGATCATATTTCATAAAAGGGTTTGAAGGTTGTATTATTTTAAAGTTAAAAATCTTGACATTGTTATTGTTTCCAAAAAAAAAACTACTACATTATGAATCGCTTGTGCAATACAGCTTGAATTTGGTACGCAAATAAAGCAGTTAAAACTTCGTATCTACTGCAATTTTGCTTAAAGTTTATGTGAACCAATCAGATTTCTATTAAAACTTTAGAATAAAGCTTGTCAAAAATACAGAAGAATTGCTCCCCTCAAAGGTTAAAAAAAAGTTACAAAGTAGAACCTTGCTCATAGTACCTTCATAATTGTTCATCTTGCATAATTCCTCTATGAGAAAGCGAAAATTGCACGACATACTTCCTCATAGAGAGAACTTTGTGCAATATAGAAAATTATGAAGAAGCTATGACCAACGTTGTACTTTGTAACTTTCTAAGCATTACTCTTTTTTTTCTTCTCAACTTAAAGCAGGAGTTATGAATTGTAAATGTGCCGGAGGCTGTTCGATTTGGAATGGAATGCTCCGTACACGTTGCGACTGTGCATATAGAGCATCAGCCAATCATAGTGCATTTCCGATGCTCAGTTCTTGAAGGTATAACATCTGGTTGGCTACCATCAGCGCAATATACATGCAGTACCGTGTGCACAATACAAAATAGATCTGGATACACAAGGACAGTCAACCACATAAACATCAATCATGTATTCGATGGATACATAATTACTGAACAAATCACACTGCGCAGATGCCTCAAATACACACATACATCCTTATTAACGTAGAGACTTTTGGTCCATGAATAAAGAAAAAGGCAGATAACCGGAGGCAGTTTCAATGGCATTCTTTTCTCTCCGCTGCATCTCACTTTTATACTTCCCTTATCATTGGTTCTTCGCCATTTGTCCTGCACTAGGTATTGTAGATGTAACGTAGTAGTGGTTGCAACGTTCTCATTCAAATGCGCATGAAATACGAGAAATAAACCCTCGCAACTTTTTTTTTTTTCTCCACTGAACTCTACGTTATCTACTTCAATTTCAAATTTCTGCAGTAGATAAAAGGATTGAAAATGTTTCATGCACGAATATCTGGATTTCTTTGCTCTTTATTTCCTTTCTTTCCTAAAGTATTTTGCAAATTTGATTCAGGTCACATATTTCATTTCGCATAATTCTCGTCTCGTTTTTTTTTTTTTTTTATCGTGGTGTTTACGCACGAATGTATTCTCGCTGATTATAAAACCGTCTACTTATCGGTCAACCATGATAAGATTACGAAGACGATCATATATTTGTCCCGGATTTAGTACGTAGCCTCTTGAAACCATCCGTCAGCCTTCGAAACTTTAATCGAGAGAATCGAAATACAAATCCTTAAAATGTTCTCGAATGTATCTTCTTATGTTGTACATACGTAAATGCACGTGGTAGAATTGATTAAGTAGCAGTTGAAAAGTAAAAAAATTGTAGATTTCTCCCCAATGTTGTTGTGCGATGTGTTCACTATAATAATGATAAAATCGATCATTTCCACAGGCATATCTACTTGTCTTACGTAACGGCAGATTGTCACACAGCTCTGATTGTGAAGAGCACAATTCAATTACTCTAACCGTTTACATCAACTTCACGCTGAAAAAAAAAAACGTATCTTATTTTTCTTTATCTGTAAAAATAATTTCATTTGAAAAACATCTATGTTTAATTCCTTGTAACTGTATTCTGACCGTGCAAAGAAATACCCAAATCCGAATATAAAAAATTGTAGAAATTCAATGTTATACAAATTGATTATCATTTTCTTTTTGTTTTCGATAATTGAATCTCTTGCATTATTTTATATTCGACTCTGGGGATTTTTCTATGCAGCCGGGCGAATTTAACATGCAATTAAGCTTATGGAGTTTTTTAATAGAATTTTTTAAATGAAAATAAAATAAAACACGTTTTTTTGCCTGCAATCTGTGTAGCCCTTTAAAAAGATGACGAGGATGAAGTAGAATTTCAGCGAGTTCCAGATCACGCCAGGGATTGAAGGGCGGATAAGAAGGAAAATGTTGAAGAGTGGCTGGAAACTCTGGAAAGTATATGTATATATGGAGCAGAGAGGTCACGTTAACCATTTCTTGCAGCCACGCTCGCGGCTTCACCAGACATATATACACATATATACCAACAATTGCACACACGAACTTACGAGTATGTGTGCATAACCACGAGGGTCATATTTTACTCGAAAATGGAAGGATTAGCGAGATTTATGGTGGATCAAGCGTAGAGCTGCGGTGTTACTCCGTTCCACTCTGCCTTTTTCTCCTCCCCTTTGCATTCTCATTGCGGTGGTCTCTTGGCTCTTAGCAGTAGCGGCCTCATTCAACGTCGTGGCAGAGAGACGAAGTGAGAAGAGAAAGGAAATACGCCGTCAGTCCAACGACTATTATCTTGTTATCTTGGTGAATATGATGGGCCGGGCCAGAAATGGCTTCCTAGCCTCGCTTGATTCTCCCGATTTCTTCACATTCACTCAACGATAACTATAGGAATAGATCGAACTCGATCGTACAAACATAGCACAGTACCTGGACTATGTAAGGTAGAACTTGAGGTGGTGAAGAGATTTTTTTTCTCGTCTACAGCTTGTAGACTGTAAAGAGTCTCTAGTGAGACGCTAAGGGCCTTGAGAATCTTCATCCGGCGGAAAAGATCCTTGTACTTCCTCGACAACGTATCTTTCTACATGACGCTCCAGAATAAAGGAACTCGCATGAGTTCAACAGAAGCTTTCAACTATGACTAGCTAGCGCTAGTAAAAACCCGGGGCTAGTTGGGTCAAAAGAAAAGTTGAATGAAGTTAGATTTCAACAGTCATGTGAATCGTATTTGCATCAGGTTCCCTTTGAAAAATGCGAGCAATAGTCAACATTTTTATACTCAAATGAAGTGACTTTACCGTCGGAGTCTCCTTAAGAATTACACCATAGAAATGGGTTTGTTCTGACCCAATGTTCCCATCGTCAGCCAGATCTTACTAAAAAAATTCAGAGGCAAAAAGTGAATTAAACTAGCCCCGGTCTCCTTTATTACTAGCTCTGGTACCACATCGTTCTCTCTCGCTTATTCTCATTTTCCAGCTCTGGATGGTCCTACATATAAGCAATATATCCTGCAGTACGGAGAACTTACTGTAACGTTAACACTCTAGGTGCAAAGAGCCTCAGAATCTAGTGTCCACTGGAATCCACTACATCGCGGGAGCTTGTGCAATCTAGGTACGCAGAAGTTATAGAACCGTACGCCTAGTCACAGTCTATTGCCACTTGCGAGTCCATTGGATCGGAGCTCGTCGAGGTGCTTGGAACGTCAGGAATTACTATAGGCGCCACTGAAGAGCTGAGTGAACGCAATCTCGTCACTCCTGATTACAATATTTTCTCGTTGGCTTATCGTTGCAGTGTTTCCTTCAGTGGAACAGCTCGGCTGAATGGAAGTAACGATTCTGATATTGGTGACTAAATTTTCAATGGATAGTCGTTAGCCTCCTTTCGCGAATTCATCGAAATCGTAGCATAATGCAAATCAAATATTGCAAGAAATCGGAAATTCAGTAGCGTGGGTTTTTAATGGGATTTCCGTGAAAACAAGGTTTTTGTTTTTCGTTCTTTTTTTTATCGATACTCTCGTTTCTCGATGAAAATATTTTTCTCACATTCTCAGACGTCATTTTCAGTTTGTTTCGAAAATTACTATGAGAAACTACAGTATTCTTCTAAAGCAAGCTGTCCTATAACTTACCATAGTTTCTTAAAACATACTCTGATTTCCATATTGATGGGAATTATTTCAGCATTTTTCATCTTTTTACGATTGTATATATTTTTTTAACCATAATTTTCTTCGTCAGTGTGATGTCTGAGAAATGATAAGTTGTTGGTAAAATATATCAGATTTATGAATAATGACTTCGCCATTTTTTTTTACAATATTGGAAATCTCATTTCAAAAAGTTATGAAAAAGAGAGAAAAAGAAAATTTATCGGAGCGCTTAAGTAACTATGATTCTGAATAATATCGGTAAATATTTTTACCGAAGGTAACACAATAATTTCCACGCATATTGTACTTGTTGAAGTAATATCCTTCACGAGAGTTTTCCCAATAGCGGGCCTGCTGTTATTTATCAGAAGCACTCGGTGACGTGGCGTTGCAGACAGGTAGCCATGGAAAAGTTTTGAAATACCAAAAACACGGGAGTAGCCAAGAGCAAAGAGGAATAAAATGTCGAGAGAGAGAGAAAGAGAGAAGGAAAAACATGGGAAAATATTGGAGCAATGTGAACGAAAAGCTGATATGTAGTTCCAAACTTTGAAAATAGCAGCAGCAGCAACAACCCGCGAATTGTTTACTCCGATTCGCTGGACAGCCATGCTGTAGCTGCAACGCCCCGAGACTATAAATTATCGATAAAAATTAAAGCTTTTAAATTCATCTTCTACCGCAATATTTCTACTCTGAAACGCAGTGCAGGCAGTCACTACAACATTGAAGAATAATTTTTTAGGAACTACTTTGACGTTCATAATACTAATGATATTAAGAATTGGTAAAAAAAAAAATTTGCTACAATAAAACATTATTTTCATAATAACAGTGTTTCTTTTTGGTATAAATTCTCAGAGAAGACAACGAGACAAAAGAAATTAATAGACCTGCTCGGTTTGCCAGGAAACATAATTAATTATAGGAATTTTTTCCTAGTAAATAAAAAAAAAAATAATTCGTCTCATAACTTTTGTACTCATTGATTAACGTTTTTATATAAAAATACAACTTTTAATTAACTATGTAAGTTAATTAATGATTTACTTATATAACCCTTCTCAATAAGTACAATGCGTGTTTTCATAGAGTCTGCCAAAACGGCCGCGTCAAGTTTATATTAACCATATTACATATACTGCGACTCTAGTCTCTTTATAAAAGCCGTTAAATTCAGGAAAGCGAAGAGAAAAGGAAATTGTTGAACTATTAACTGGCGATCTCGGTCTGGCGTTAGACAGGAGGTTTTCTATCAAAGTTTCACATCGAGGGAAAGAGCGACGCCGTCGGGCATCGTCACTGCGTAGGAAAACAAAGGACGAACAAAAGACCGCATAAGTGGCTGAGGGAAATGAAAATTAAAAAAAGAAAGCCGAATGAAAGCGAGTACAGTGTACAGAAAAATAGAAGAAGAAAAAAAAAACGGGGAGTTCGTTAAAACAGCAAGGCTGGTGCGAAGTGATGTGGTCACTGCTGTATATGACCTAGGGCACCACGAAGCAAACCACGGTTTTCGCGCTGATGCTTAAGCACATTGCCGGTCCAAACGTTACTTTCAGCGACGGCCGGCAACACTCTCTGACCTCGTCCATATCCGTCATCGTGCGAAACGCCGCTGTAAATTGCCGTGGTAAAATTAAATTCCCCGAGGCAAGTTTAGCTTAAATACGGAAAGAACGGAACGTGGGAGCGGGAGTAAAAGAGGAGGAAACACAAACGGCTGCTGTTGCCTAAATTACATAATGCTCAAGCAGTGTATTCGGAGGTACACGAATTACTTCTCCGGCCAACAGAGTCTGTACTTTAGGAACGAAGAGATATCATTGGAGTTATCTGTAAACAAAATATCGGAAACAAATAGTGCTTGAAATCAGTAACATTCGGAAAGAAATGAAATCGTGGCAGAAATCAGCAGAAATCCATCAGCTTATTTTTTTATTTCGGTTTCACATCACAAGTTTTGTTTCTTTTAATGTTAAAAAAAGTGGGCACAACGGGGGTATAGTGACAGGACATTTTTACAAGTTGTTTATAGCCATAAAAATATATTACTTGTTTAAAAAATTATAAGAATTTTTTTTTTGTTCTTTTTTTAAATAACGATAAAATTGTGCAATCGATTTTATACACTGACTGCTAATAAAAGTAGACATTAAAGAGTAACCTGCAAAATGTTTAGTTCTAGCTGAAAAGTTTGGAAAATTAGCTCTAATGGTAATTCTGCTTCTATTAGTAGTCACAGTATAAAAATAGTAATAGTGAAACTTTGATGAAAATAAAACTAAAGATTTTAATGGCTTTGAAAGACCAATTATTATGTTTTTTATAGCTTTTCTCTTGGCTGATAATATTTATCCATACTAAAAACGCACAGAATTTAGAAGAAGGGACGAAAAATAAAAGTAAGCCTTATCTGCACTATCAGCAATGACACCAGAATAGCTGTTAACATTTTGATTAAAGATTCGAAGCCCATTGTTCATTGCGCCTCAGTTTCATCACTTTTTGCTTAATAATGATTAATTGATCTCTCAACATCTCTTGTATATATACCGGTGATTAGTGGATGAAGGCAAATTGCCACACGCCACTGAATTCGCGAGGCTCGGTAACCAGCCAGCGTCGGTAACTGTTTCCGAGTTCGGAATTGAGAGAGCGAGATAGAGAGCAAATATGAGGCAAAGGCGAGGCAACCAAAGTCGAGCTAGCGGCCACTCAGCTATGGATTAATTGATAACGAGCTCGATTTAATCAAGCTGGTCGTACTAATTGCGGGGGAGTTTGAAATATAAAGGGGAAAACGTTACTCGTGTTTAATTTTATCATTGGTGGAAGAAATATATTATGGGATAACCTAAGCTGAGGAAAGCTCTGGAAGTTATTGACACAGTAGGCAAATATTATTGAATTGAAATATCACAAGTAGTTGAGTTTTCTTACGATAGCTGCTCCATTGAATCGCCTACGTGGAAAACACTTCAGCTTCAAAGTTCTCAGTTTTCCTTCTTGATTTCCTTCTCGTACGAGAGGAAACTATGTGACCTATCTCGCGTGCCAAGAATAACTGGACAGTTGATATACTATACTCGACTACGGTGAGAGCGTGACCGGAGAATCGCAATTCGCCATGGCCTTACTCTATCCAGGAGATGTTCGTGTTGATGGTAGCAATGTAACTTAGCTGCTACGACTCACCTCTGTTTCGGCCACTGTTAAGGTCGTGCATCACTGTCGTTCGATTGCGGTACGTACGTGCAGGAAGGGGTTCCTTGCGAAGCGACTCACGAGTAAAGGGCTTGTCCCGTAACCGGTTTGTCTTACTGTTGGAAGAAGCTATCTATTTCGCAGTTCTTCATTCGCTTCTTCGCCCAAAGACGATATAAAGGCATCAGGTTTAAAATGGACGTTTGAACAAAGATGAAGGCAGCTTTTATACGATAGACCGACTCATTTGTAGACCTTCTGTCATTAACTTCTGGGGCAATATCGCTGAAAATTTGATGGTCTGACTCTGACCCTCTCCAATTATTTACACAATTCTTTTTTTCGAAAAGTATCTTGGCAAAGAAGACACATTTTTTTTTGTTTGGTTCTACAACCAATATACTGGACGAAACGAATTTTTGTAAACATGTGAATTTTTCGATGACACTTTATTTTGAAACTGTTAATATGTTACAAATCGACAAGCCTATCGACAAATGTCTACGATGAAAATTGTTCAGTTTTCTGAAAAAGGTTCATTGTAGACATGAAAATTTGGCCACCCTGATCTACACGGCTTCAAAGATTTTGATCTGAAATCTTGTATTAGAGAATCTTTATTCCCCTAAAACATGAATAAATGAAGTGCTCACTTTTCAAAATTGTAAATTAGTATTGAACCTTACTTCAAATTCTTTAGAACGAGCCCTACAAAAGCTCCGTAACTTTAAAATTGTTGGAGTTACCCACAAATGAAGAAATAAAATACAGTATTCTTGTGATTCAAATAGACATAAAAAAAGTGCTTTCAGCAATCTCTGATTATTGACCAATCAAGTTTAACATCATATTCTATGTTCTATTTATAATTTACAGTTTTCCAGCCGTAAATAAATAAAACAAAAATTAAATTGACACTCTAAGGTGTCATATTTCTTTAATAATATCATTATTCACGAAAAGTCGTTTTTTTATAGGTTTTTGAATTGAAACCAACGGTCTCTGGGAAGAGAAACGGAAGAAGATAGGATGTATAAATCAGTGAGCTACATGAATCATTGCCTTACGTTCGAAGCTTTTATCCTCTGAATGATGGTCTCTTGGGTTTCGGCAAGCTGTGGTTTCGTGCAAATACGAGAAAGATCTCGTGGTGCGCCTATAGATGCACCATCACTACTCAGTATCATATATCCAGTTGAGGATAATGGCTTACGGGTGTAATGAAATATCCTCTGCTCATGTACATTTGAGGGATCATAAACTTTCTACAAATATGAATAGTTTCAAGGAACTCGTGACTCTAGATAACCGGAGAACTCGAGAAATTAGTGTGTACTCTAGATTTCAGCGTATGTCATCTTGTACAGCTAATGAGCTTCCTTTATGAGGAAGCCAAAATCGATGAACATACTTCCTCATAGAGGTAACTTATTTGAAAAAATACTATAAAATAATGAGGAAGAAATGTGAAAGGTTATACTTTGCATCCTAGTTAAATAAATTTTCAAAAATTTGTCCGGACATCGTTTTCTAAATGAGATTTGTTCATGTTTTGGGCACATTTACAAATTATTGGTATTGAAAACTCAAAAGACAAAAAGAAAATGACATCAACACAGCTTTCTCTATGAGGAAGCAACAAATACATCATTACGATGTTACGGCTTTTAGCGTGGCCTTAAAAATTAATTCACTCCACAGTGAAAATGCATTAAAAAAATAATAAAACCCACGATTTTTGTTGTAACTTTACGAAAGTCAAGCTGTTTAACATGAGATTAAAGTTCGAACTTGTGTCATGTCGCCCCGTTGCCTCCTACTGGAAATGGTTACGAGAGTGTGTGTACAGTATATATGGTACGGCTGACCCGTTGCCAGATCACGATAGTAGTCGAGCCGCGGCATCTAGGCAGAGCCAGCAACCTCGACCGCATCGAGATCGATAGTCACGTTGTACGTGCGGTCGGAGGTCAAATCAGGTACTCCCCGTGTATTCTCTCACTTCGTACACACTACATAAGGGATATTCAACCGCATCCACACCCCTTTTCATATCGTTTCTCTGGTCATCGCGGAAGCCCCTCGTTACCCACTGAGTACATAACGAGAAAAAGCAAACTTACCATGCGGTGCTCAGGTGTCGATTCAACATTCGTTTCCTCAAGTCCCGCCCAAGCTATTAACACCTCACAAGTTATAATTACAATTCTGAACTCCAGTAACTAGTGCAAGTAAATATTCTCAATTATAGCTTACTCACAAAGGAATTGTTTTTCGTGACATTTTTTAGAATATGTTGAATGGATAAATATTGAAATTTGTCATGCTGATAAAATAGACACTCGTGATATTTTTTGTTTAAATTCACGGGGAATTATTTTCAGTTTTTAAGTAAAAAATTCCAAACGACGTAAGTAAGATAATACGTGTTTATTTGAACCAAAATCTACACAAGTGTAGGTATAACAAAGGTTGATTGCTGTTGAATTTCGCCAGGATCGACAAAGCGGGTCAAAAGTTATGAGATTTTTTTTAAATTTGTATTATTACGGTCGATTGAAATGGTGCAGTTACTAATAAATTCTTCATGGTGCGTTTAATAAAAATTTATTTCATCACTGAAACTTTATCAAAGTTAACAATTTTTCCGAAATATGAGAACTGACGTAAATTCGCTTAACTTCTGCAAATTTCAAGAATTCGAATTGGAATTTTTTGCACAGGTGTGGTTCCGAACAAAGTTGTTTGGTGATGAGTTTGGCCGGGATTGTGAATGGGGTTCGATAGTTATGGAATTTATTATTCATTTTTTTTTTTATTCGTGTGAAAAGGGTTGAAACTTGAAAATCACTTGAATAAGTGAGAAAACATTGTTAAATTTGGAACTGTTGTACACCTGTTGCGCTTATCATACATTACTGAACAACGCAAAAACGGTTTATTGTGTAAATATAAATGTATCGAATAGAACATACTTAATCGCCGATAATGAGATTGAAAAGTAATAAAATTGAATGTTACAAAAGCAAGGGTGAAAAGTTGAACTTTACACATAGCTCCTCAATTATTTCCCATCTTGCACAAAGCTTTATGAGGAAGCCAAAATTGAACATAGTTCCTCATATAGAGGGGATTTTTTGCAACATGATAAATAATGAGAACATTATGTGCAAGTTTCGACTTTGCACCCTATTTATACAAATCTCTCTTCTCCCGAACTTACCGTAAATGCTATTCTAACAACAAACAAAAAGAAAGTTTTAAAGCCTCTGGATAAAGAACTCCATAAACACGATAAACAATGTACACGTTTCTCTACTGCAAGTGAAAATAAAGGCTGAAGAAAAAACAAAAACAGTTCTGCATTATTCTAGTTGAAGATTCTGGCATTAATCTCACCTAGCGCAGTACAATCTTTCGCGCGCGCACTTGTTTTTTCCACCGAGTTTCTTTTTACCCATTACTGGCAATGAAAAAAGGGAACACTTCCCCCGAGGTTTTTTTTTTCGAGCGAAGGAGGCTCTGCTGTTCTACGAGCTCGCAAACTTTTTCAAGTCCTCGGCCGTACCCTCTTAATTCAGAGATTCCCGCGAGTTCTCTTCGCGCCTTCGCGTATTCCACTCTCAACTCTTTATACTATTTTTCTCCCTAACTCCTTCCGTCTCTCTGGCACTTCGAGTAGAGAAGCCACGTGATATAGGTATACGCATCGTTGAACTCGCCCGGTACCGAGTTGTTTTCTTCCTCGTATTTCCCAGCTTTGTAATTGCCGATTCAGTAAAAGTTTCGCGGCCGCATCCGCAAGCATGAGGGCGCCATACTCGAAGCCCTCACTTCGTAATCCTCATACACATTCCTTCTTCTTATTCGATTTCTCATTGCCTACTACTTTTTCCAATTCTATTCTCTGCTTATGAAAAGAACGTTGAAAGTTTTTCGGTTATTTTTTTTTTGCGTTTCCTTGCATGAATTAATTGCACGTTTAAGAATGTATAATCGTACATTTATTTATTTGATTATTGGTTATTATCATCTGTAATATTTACAAAATGATGTATTATTTATATACTTGTTTTCTGATTATTTAATTGTTTATTTTGGCGCGTTAATTATTATATTCAGGAGCCATTAACATTAACACTGAATATTATTTATTCATTTATTTATTTCTTACTTTTTTTAAATTTTGTTTCTGAAAGCATGATTATTTTTCATATGCCAGTTTATGATTTTATTGCATTTATTTTACTCTTTCTCATATGACATCATCATTATGTTGTCTATTGATGTTCACATTAATTTCAATTCAATTCAATTTCAAGTTATTGTTTCCTATATTTCTGGTAAATAATAATTATGTCCATATTCGTTGGAGAGGCCATATACGCCAATAAAGAGATAATAAATCAAATAGTTGATTTATTATCACTCTATTCCCATCGCTACGATTCTCTTTAATCGTATTGCGAAACGGGTCCTTTAAGTAATTTGCTGTTTTCAACGTTTCTCGACAACTATATTTTGTCATATCGTTCTATTGAAGAAACGGCGTATGAGAGTGAACGATAGACAGACGAGTTTAAGGAGCTGTTATCCTCGTACCAACAAGTCCCTCGATAACTCGAAACTTTAGGATTTGAAGGCTTTCTCTCTATACAGTCGAACTAAAAGCTAGATGAACAGAGAGATACAGGCAGCAACTTTTCATCTATAAGAAGAAGTATCCTTCTCTGCTATACTCGCCTCACTCAACACATAACCGACTTGTTTACCTCGTCGTTTCGTTCTTCTCCTGCTTCTCGAATCGACTTGCTTGATTGCCGATTCTAAAAACTTTACTATTGCACTTTTCCTCTGCAAAGTGTATATACAGTGAGGATGACGCTACACAGTGTAAAGCCGATATGTTGTGCAATCGTGTGCCTGGCACATAGCCTAGTATCGGAAAAAACTTTGACTTTCCCCCCCCCCCCCACTTGTTCGTTACCCCATCACGAGTTCCGTGTTTGACCCTCTAGGCAAACTTTGAGCTTGGAATACGAGAATTCGGCATATGTTTAAAAAAAGAAATTAGCAATTAAATTGCCACATTGCTTCCCCGCAAAAATCTAGAGCTAAATATTATTGTACCGGTCTTAGATGTAAAGAAGATTTTTAAATATATGTAGTGAAAACCTATCAGGAAATCGGAGGGCAATGAAAAATGTTTGCATTCCAAGGAATGTTATTTTCGTGGTTGGTTATATTAATGAAGCAGTCAAATAGAAGAGGCAAAGTTTCCCGATGAACAGTAACGCAACAACGTGTTTATGAAAATCACATTTTATACAATTTCAAGATCTAAATATCATCACTGATGTTACAAATTTTGCAAATGTCGCACTCGCAAGAGTCATTTTTGTCACTATGCAGTTCCAAATATGAATGAGCAAGTTATTTGGACAAAAAACTCCTTATACATGAAGCATTCTTTATCAATTGGACAACTATAACTTTTAAAAAACATTTTTTGACTCCTCCAAATATGTTTTGCCCACACTGCAAATTTTTCTATCGGTTCTGTGTATACCACTGTACGTTATATGAAGTTACGAGCACTATAGAAAGTCTGGATATTAGTGAAAAAAAAAACAATTAGAAAAGAAGTGGCCCAGTTGATGAAGAATGCCTCACACGATAGTCTTCAAATAACAGATGTAATTCTGAAGCTGATCACTTTTTGTAAGTGACAAGGTATAAATTAATAATCAACTCTGATTCATTTGTGTAAGTAAATAGAAGTAAGAAAGATTCCAGATAATCGTCGGTTATCGCCAAATTAGGATACGTGGCATTCCTCATTTTTCTCCCCCATCGCAACATGAAATCAGCTGGGTGTTTGGTATCTCAACAAATATATTGAGATTTCTGGGATACAAATGCCATAACTCAAACGGTGAACCCGAATGGAGGAAAATGGAGCGGCCAACGAGAATTTACTTCTATATTTTAAGCGAGATGAAGAATAATACGCAACGGTTATAAGTCCGGGGTTTGGCGGTCGGCACGGTTTTACGAATGGCTGGTCGTCCAGCTGGGAGATTTTCCTCGTAGAAATCGGCTCTGCTGAGGGAGGTGAAGCTGGCCGCAATAGCAGCATGCAGGCCAAGAGGCGATTCGCGGCAACTGGGATAATAATATATATGGAAATGTTCCTGCGGTTTCGTATAACCACGTACCTGTATGTACGTTAGATGGAATACCGCACAATGCACGCATGCATATACCACAAGTACATGACTCGAGATATTCATAGATGTTATATCTGTGGATATTAGAGCTTTGGGGCTATTCTCATGTAGTTCAAGGGTTGATGGATATTACATGTCACATAACTAGATGCATCGAGTCTAGTAATGTAGCAATAATACCGTTCATCTACAGAAATAGCAGAGGAATATTCCGTCCCAGGTACACGAATAACACACGTGTCTACTTGACATTTTATTCTGCTTTTTCTTTTTAGAAACTGTCTTGGAAAATCGTGTTTGGACTTACTTCTACTTGACGAGATACGAGTATGGTTACATGACAAAATAACAAATATTGCACGAAAAAAATTGAAAAATACAACTTCTGTCGTGCTGGGGGAGGCTTCGCCTCAACAACTCTCCAGTAGAGCTTCGTACATGTATCCCATTGCGTCTTCGCCACGGTATTGCGTACACATACGCACGTAATAGTATTTCTCCTTGAAATGTATCGCTTCTTCTTCTTATTGCTTACCTGCATTTTTTTGATAAACGGATATTTCGAAGTCGGATTTTCTTTTTAAAGGATATTTTGTCCTTTGGATGTTTTGTTTTGGGTTATTAAGTCGTGGATTTTATAAAAATATTTTTGAAGGATATTTTTCCTTGAGTTATTTATTCGCGCGGATATTCTGTCACGATACCAAATCTAAATAATCAATCAATTAATCACCTTGCAAGAAACTTCCAATAAAATAAAATCACGCATAACCAGAACGAAAGATCGGAACGAAGACCACCTCCAGGCAACTTCGACCCTTTAGGACCTCGTCGTGTTTCCTAATACAATTCGTATTTACACTCCCGTTACCTAAATCTCTCGCCCTCCCTTTTTAAATGTATCCACCGTTGTAACTGGTAATATACCATTAACGTAATTTTATGTATTTTACGCATCGACCATCGGGACGTCATTTTTGGAATGTTGATATCAAACAGTACATGGAGTTCGATATCACCAAGATTGTAACTATCGGTTGTAGCAGATGGTGATATTACCCGTTCCTGAAATATCCGAGTCCTAGATGTGGAGTGCAGACTTGGGCGTGACGTTTATTGATAATACGTGAGCGGAGGAAGCTCGGGTTGGTGGATGCGATGGTTTCCTCGCAGGGTTGGGCGAGGTTAGCACCGTCCACCGGGTGGCAAATGGTCCGTGAATCGTGGGACAGGGAGAGGTTAGCGCCACGACGAGCTAACCCTGCCATTGCCAGTGCATAAGGATCGCCTAGCTTGGCAGACTCTCGCGTTTCGGCCTGGACCAGTTGAGTTATACACGCTGAATGCAAATTACGTCGTACGTTCTCGTCGACGTGGAGCTATATGTGATAGACGCTCCGTTAGGTGGCTACGTACTATATGCACCGTCGCGTCAACGCCCCCGAATATTCATTAGTGGGAATTTCTCTCTTACTCTCCCTTCCCCTAATCCGCATCCTCTATGCGTTTCTGCTCCCTGTTTTCTGACGTCGTTCCAATTCCTCTCCATCCAAATTCCACCACTCTTTGCAAATTTTTATTCACTAAATATCGTCAATGTACTACAACAAATGCAGTTGTTTTATGCTTTTTTTTCTTTACTCAAGTAGATAAATATTGTTCATAACCGGGGCCATGTCAAACGCCGCTGTCGCCGCCTTGAGTAGAAAAATAATATACACTGGCGATACAACCATCTTCGACGAATCCTTCATCTTAGCTAAGTGTTGAAAGTGTCGTGCAGATTTGAGCCTACTTCGAGAGATTAGACGTAGAAAAGGAGTTTTAATTAATTATATTTAAAAAAAAAATGAAATATTTTTCGCTTGTAGCAGCTTTTGAATCATCCGGTTTATAGATTGTAGTTTCTTTGATTTCCAAAATTGTACGAATTGGAATGTGTTAAGAAAAAAAATGTATTGTTTTTTTAAACGGTAACCCATTATTTAGTCAGTTAAAAAAAAATACAATTTAAAAAAAGTTGACTGAGTAATGGTTTATCGTTAAGCCAATTCCCGGTGTATCCTGAACTTCTATACGCACTTTGCAAAGCACTCTACCACGAACAATATGTAACCTCAAAAACAGAAATCCATCAACGGTTTTGTTCAAATTCTACAACGAGTGAACAGTGAGCGATTTTTCTTTTTTTTTTTTTTTTTTTTTTTTTTTTTCAAATATAATAGATTCACCACCCTCAAACGAGATTGCTCAAAAAAGAGCAATCTCGTTTGATATTACTTTTTTTTACCAAAGGGTAAAAAAAATACTATCCGTATATATATAATATATAATAAATTTATTTATATATAATAAATTACACAAAAACAAACTAGTTTCTTTCTAATAAGTAAGTTGTGATGTCTGATCACAAAACTATTTGAAATTATTGATGAAACATCAATGTACTCAGACAGAAATTGCTCATAAAATGTAATTCCCATTTACCAGGTTAACGCTGTACGTTAAAATAAAAATCCCATACACTATTGGGTGCTCTCGACTATGGACAATTTTCAAGGTATTTTTCACAGTGTAGAATTGCCTTTTAGCCACTTTTCGCCCGGGTGGACCAATTGACCGTAGAAATTGTTTTTCGATATATATCTACCGATCCTCTCTTTTATTTCACTTTATCTATAGGCCGCATGGGAACGATGCGCCCAAGTTTATCGTTTGCTCGTAAAACTCGCATGTGCAGGCTTTCGATACCCTCCCCCTTAACGTTGCAGTCCTTATACCGCAGTATACCCGGAGTCTACTGATCTACTAGTCGTGCAGCAGCAGTAGCACGGATTCACGGTATCCGGTATTTGCACCGGATCATTTCGTGGCATTCAATAGAGTCGCTTGTGGAGAATGCTGCGCGTATAAAGTTGAATATGTTGAATATGGTCTGACGCTTTAAGACGGACCGGTGCGTATTGGCACGAATATACGTTCACTGAAAAATTAGAAACATATACCAATAATCGTAACGAGGTAATATAAATGTTAAATCATACTTCTGATAAGATTTTTAAATGCCATACGATATATTTTTTTGTTTCTCGTAAGAAATGAACATTCATTTAAAAACAAAAAGTATATTTCCTGGGTCCTTACAAGGCGACTAAAATCTTCCATAGGATTGGGGGGAAAAAATCCATTTCCGAAACAAGTGAATTTAAAAATCTGGAAAAAAGATCACAGTGATTAACTTTGAGTAGTACTTACTATGTGACCAATTATAAAACAGCAACAGGGTAAAAAAAAGTGTTCGAATTGGTAGAGAATGTCTCATAAAACGATGTAGTTTACTGGGCAATATTCAACGTCTTTGCCCTATTAGTCCTAGCTTCTAGCGCCTATCTCGTGCGATTTCCGTTCAAACGGGTCAAACCCTATAAGTTGGGGTTTATAATGTCACGTTACAGCGCCTCGTGTGTTATGTTTACGAGGTTGACCCGCAACCCACAGGCTTGAAAATCTCGAATGCGAATCGCAATACATATAAAAAAAAAAAAAAATGTTTTCGTTCTATTCCGGATCTAGCATTGGCCTTCCGGCTGTTGTTGTCCTCATACATACTCTTCCGTTCACTCACCGATAGTACCTAGGGGACCGAGAACGTTTATCGATATCCCCTGGCACTCACCCTCAGCCTTCTCATATAAACCTCATGTGCGGGGAACACTGGTATCGCTACTGTCCATCGCATTTTCTCTTCGTATCGAGCATCGCCTATATATCGCCCGAGTTATCGCTTCCGATAGCCATGCCATCTACACATACCGCATATAGGGCACTCTAGACCAAATCCACAGGCCCAGTATTTTTTCACCCATTTATTTTGTTGGTCGGTATAGAAAAAACAACAACAAAAAAATACAAATGTAGATTTATTCGAAAATTCCTTGGGTGACGATCACAAAAAATGTCAATAACACATAAAATACATTGTCAATCCTTTTGCAATGTTTATAGTAAATGCAATTACAAAAAAAAAATGTATTTTCTACTCTGGGCTTAAAACACGGATGAAAACAAAAATAGTTTAAAATATTTGGTTTTTTTGTTGTTGTTAATTCTCAAGAAAAAAAAACTAGTAAAGAAATGTTATACCGTATTTATATTTACTGCTATAATCTAAATACAAAGCGTGTTGCCAAGTTGTTTTCTATCCTTTGGATTGCAGTCACTTTTTACACACTTTCAAGCTAGTTGTTTTAACTTGGCAACGATACGTTAAAACAACTCGATTGAATATGTGTTAACAGTAACTGCACTTGGCGACAATGCTTCGATTTCAGAGTGTATCCTAGTTTCACACTCATCTTCTATAAAATTTGCATTTTAAGATAATTATATTTAATAAATAAATTAATTTGAAGACTATAGGTTTTATTAGTTTTATAGGGGTGTCACCAACGAGGCAATCCATCGATCGCGGGAGCATGAAGAATAATAAATATAAATTTATTATTCTTTCTCAACATTGATAAATATATTTTTAATATTTTGAGTCAATACTTTTTTTTAATTAAGATATTTGAATGGCTCAAATAAGAAAATTAATATTGCAAACACATGCTTATTTTTACTCAACTTTTGATTTTGCTTTGAAATTGCTGACGTATTTTTTCAAAATAATTAATATTTTCAATGTTTGTAAATAAACCAATTTTCGAAAAGAAAATCTAAAAATTCTTGTAAAGTCTTTTTATACCACGCTACAACATTTAAAAAGGGGAAGAAATAGGTCAATTTGGTTTGGAAAGCCCCGCATAGAAACACCCAGTGTAAAAACCATCAGAGAGGCAATGGAAATGGATTAATCTATATCACGATGGTAATTCTGCATCACGTGAGCTTAGAAGATATCTGATATTATATTCAGTATACCGAAAACTATTCTGATGCCCTTCAAGCCCGGAAGGCCACGTCTGCAAATAATCCAAGTAATATGTATACGCCATTGTAGACCAGAATACTCGACTGGAATCTCGACTGGATTATTCCTCGATACTGTATGAAAATCACTGGGCGAACGTGCACTTCGCGGTTTTCCATCTGATGTCTCTCACAGATACATGATACCTTTTGGACATGCTTAGCCAGCGTAAGCAAAACTGACGAGCTCTGCCATAGCGGAAATCTGGTTAATCCGCTTTTACCTATCTGCGAATACGAGTGAAGAAAGGAAATTTACATCAGGCCAATACGTCCCAAGAACAAAGAGGAAAGTATTAAAACAGTATCAAAAGTAAAAAAAAAGTCTTGCCTTTGATCTATTGGACAGAATAATACTAAAGAGGAGAGCTGGCTAAAAAGTACTTAAAGTACCAAGTATTTTAAGTGCTACACCGCTTAATTTTATGCTCGTATCGAACATTGTACTGGCTAGTAATTGGAACAGACCAATTCTGTAGATATAGTACTTAAAACAGTGAGTACTTAGAGTTAATCGTCTGTAGCCCTTTAAGTTCTTAGTACTTAAGTACTATTTACCCAGCTCTACTGAAGTGTATCAGACCGAATTATTATTTTTCAGGGTCCAGGTCGATAGTTTCAGGGTCCAGGCCGATCTCCATAGTTTTTGATGTTCACATTGAACGCTCCATAGTATTAGTTGTCCAGGTTGGCCGCTCCACAGTTTTAGGTGTCCAGGTCGATATCTTCATACATAGAGACATCGTGAACTATGGAAATATCGAGTTGGACGCCGAAAACTATGGAGACAATGACCTGGACACCGAATACTATGTAGATATTGGCCTGGACACCTAAAACCATGGAGTGATCGACCTGGACACCAAAAGCTGCATAGAGATATCGACCTAGATCCTGAAAACTAATAATTCGGAGTAATACAGATCACAATTCAGATTTTTTACTTTTCATACTGTTTTGACACTATCCTTTTTTTTTGCGCGCAGTGTGACACGTTAAGATCGCACTCGTACTGTTCATGTTGAATTGAAACAACGGAAGGTCGATTTTCTAGATAAAAGAAAACATGAATGTGTACGGGGTACGCGCTGTGAATTCTCATGGAGTTGAGTGATTACACTATACATGGGGGGGAGGTCAAATCGAATGCAGACCACTGCTTTGACATCGATCGACTGTTCAGTCTCGTAACCTCCCAACGCCTACGTTCAGTCCTCTCGCTTTATGGTTCTGCGCTGCCCTGTGCCACTCCCTCGTGATTCACTCCTAGAAGAGGGCGCCGCGAATCGTCCGACACATTCAGAAACATATAGAACACTCTTGATTGCCGCTCCTTTCTCCTCTCCTTCTCCCCATTATCTTGATATCCTCTATTTGCTCTCTTTCCACGTTTCTCCCTCTCTATGTCTTTCACGATTCACTCGCTCCTCGTACCCTCGATTTCTCATTCAACCCGCCTTTTTCTGCTTCATTGCCAAGAATGAACCAAATTGACCGAGGCTTTAGCGCCGTTACCCGGCCAATGTCTCGTGGCTCTTGTATATATGTAGACGAAAAATATCGTTTGGTACGACTTTCAACCTCAAGTTTTATCCGGTGTAGTCATCCCTATTATTACTCAATAAAACGTACATTCGTACTTGTGTGGTTTTAACAGAATTATTGGGTACACATAATTTTTGCGTTAAATTGACACTGATTTTTCTGCCTTCTAGTTTTACAGAAAAATGGCACAAAAATACAGTGTCAAGAAAAACAGCGGTTCAGTTAAGTAATTCGAGATCGAAAATTGTTTGTACACATTTTTAAAAGGAAATTGTTATTAAAGTAGACAAAAACATATTTATGGAATTCTGCTTAGTGTTTAAAAAAAACACAACAATCAATTTACATTTTAATTTGCACGAAGAATTACATTAAAATTTAATTTGCGCCAAGAATTCATGAAACTAATTTTACATAGATTTTTCTTAGTAAAGTTTCTAATTTAAATTCGATCTTCATTCAGCTAATTTTGTTCTGTAAATGATGTTTTACAAGTTCGCCGAGTAGTTTGCTCTGTATCACTTACATATTAGAAAAAAATTGTAATTATTTTCGTCGCTTCAGAATTTAAAAAATAAACAAATGTCTATAATTCTTAAACGATGAAAATTATGAAAAATATTTATCGATGGATTTAAAGTGCATTTGTAGACAAACAAAATAAGCTCTCACTCGTCAAGATCTAACAAAAATAACAAATTTGACTTTTACAAAACTGCGTAAAAATATGTCTTATGGGTTCTTGAAAAACTCAGTTTCTTTCTGAAAATTCATTGTCACATATTTTTCAAACTTTCAGCAGGAATTCATAAATTTGGTTTGGCCAGCTTTAATACTAGTTTCTTTTTGTAAAATATGTACAATTTTTGGAAATCTTGGTACTCGAATGACCTGACTGTACCGTTTTAAAAAAGTCTTAAAAAAAAATTTGTTTCCACAACAAACAGTTAATTTGAAATCATTTTTTTTCCCAATTTCTATTTTTACAGATCAAGTAAAAAAACGTGTTTAAAGTTGTATATTTTATTTTACGAAAGAGTTTGTCATTTTTACACTCAAAAAAAGGAAGAAATCCTCTCTAGATTTTTCAGATTTTCCTGTTTCAGCTGCTTCGCACTAAAATTCCACTTCTT
Organism: Perithous albicinctus; assembly: GCA_964016905.1. Lineage (NCBI taxonomy): Eukaryota > Metazoa > Arthropoda > Insecta > Hymenoptera > Ichneumonidae > Perithous > Perithous albicinctus. The sequence continues at coordinate 13,166,376 of OZ024692.1, read as the reverse complement.
GGATATCCACGATACGATAGACTGTTCGACATAGAAGACGATACATATAGAACATTGAATAAATTAAGAGGTCATATTTGAAATTCATTATGTACCCCTCTTGTAGCATAATCAACCCCTCGTTCATCGTGGTTGAAAAGTTTTCGCTGGCAGCCCGTAGTATATTAAAATATCAGCAGTGTATTATCATATTTTATTCGAGCTATCTCTCTCTCTCTCTTTCTCTTTCTGTCTCTTCCTCTCTTCTCCTTCCTCTTTCGTCCCAGTTCATTCTTTTTTCCTATGCGCCGCAAGCTCGCAAACGACTTCGTTGAGTTATGGGCCTTGAGCGTTAGCGCCCTCTACCGCTCGCTATCGCCAAGACTGAGTTACTAGAGCGATAAAAAACATTTCCGTGCAGCGGGAAGAGAGATGGAGGATGTCTGACCGTTTTTGCGGCTTTTGCTTTGGATAGGCAAGACGGCGACACTCCTCCTTTTCTTCTCTGTACCAAAGTCTCCTCGTAGTTACTGTTAGCACATCCCCCCCGTCTCTTATGCATGCGGGTTACACGTTTCTCAATGCATCAAGGGATCTCTATAATTCCCAAGTACCGCAAAATGTCACCGTATACGCTCAACTCTCTTGCTGCTGCTTTGCTGTTAGAGCTCCTTGTGATGCACGACTAAAGTTCACTTTGGTCCATTCGATCTGGTAGCTTTTGCTCTATGCCAAAAAGTATATAGTAAAAGAGACTTGGGTAAGAGGACATACCCCAAGAATGAAATATTTCTTATGTAATGTAGTTTCACTTGTCTCAGTGGTTAAATAAATAATTGGCATTAAGATATTTATTTATTTCATTATTTGGCGTGTCAATTGAGCACTTATACTTTTAAATTCAGACGTTCACTTAAAGCGATTGTCATCGATTAAATTACAATGCCATTTATGTCCTGTGTGTCACATTATCTTCTTTCCTCATAGAGGAAGCTTTGTTTTCATGAATTTTTTTTTCCCGAGATTATCATGTCGGGATATTGCAATAATTCCTTGAAAATTTCAAATGTTTGCATCTCTTTTAAAGGGCGCGCAATATTTAATTCTCGTATAAGTAATCAGCTATCGAGTGAATCGTATAAGTAATCAGCTTTCGAACTTGTTTGGAAACCAAGAATGACTTTCTCATAGAGGGATCTCTGTGCAACATGGAAATTATGAAGAAGCTATGAGCAAAGCGCAACTTTTATTTTTTACTTTCGCAACCGACCTTACGAATGCAATTTTTGAGCGATACAATATCTACTTTATTTGGGAGTGAGTCTAACAGCACATTTGGAACAGTATATAAAGAAAGATAAATGGCGACTCAGGAAAAGAATCTCGCCCCGATCAGTTTTTTTTTTTTTTTTTTTTTTTTATCAAAGCAATTACATTACGTAGACATCACGTTTTTGGTAGCGACATTAATCTTAGGAATCCCGCTTTGCCCGACGTTTCCTCTGCATCAGAGTATAAGACACACGCCGGACACATTGTCATAGCATAACCGAGCGTAAGAGTGGCTGGCTCGGAATCCACTCACGAATTCCTCGTCTGCTTCATGCCGGTGTACTATACGCCCTCTCTTCCACTTCTCACTAGATAGCCGCTTTCGCTAATACACCCAACGTCGTGACAAGCGGTTCTTCGGGGTCGCTGCGATTTATCACAATTTCGTACTTGCCATGTATAGCTATATCATAAGCCATCCAGCCAAACCTCATTCCACTGTTGGAACACTTTGCGGCATCCAGCGCCATCTAGATGTATGTGTGTGTGTGTGTGTGTGTGTGTGGGTGCGGTCGCAAACCTTCCCTGTTCTCTAATAGGCGAATCTATAATGCAAACGACCTACCCCACACTTCCCAAGACCGCAGCATCCCACTTTGAGAACTTTGGCTCCAGAATTTGTTATCTACCTTAAATTTTCATCGTTACGCGAGAAAAAATAATTCAGAAACACTGTTTTCTCCACAGAGTTCTTATGATGCATGCGGAGAGAGATGAATATCTCCTGAGGGAGACATATTATAAGGCAATCGAGCTTAGTGTGCAGACCTGTTCTAAGAATGTAAAAAAACTTACTCCAACTAAAATGTCTGCACTTTTATAGAAGATTTTCATTTTCGAAACATTGTGATTTTTCAAATTATACTTAAAAAAAAAGTATCCTTGGTATTGGTTAATCATATATATATAATCTTGAAATCAACTTTGAAAAATAATTTGTCTGCCATAAAAACATGTCATGGACCGTTCAAAATAAATTCTGAAATCGAAGATCAGTACTTTAAAAAGAAGGGTTTTTCAATATTCTTCTCTGCCAAGAGTAATCTGGAATATCAGGAATTTTTTGAGAGCCATGACTGAACTTGAGATCCTCGACGGTTTGAGATATATAAATTTTTTCATATTTTTTCAATTGTTATTATGTGCAACAATTTTTTTATTTTTGTCATAAGAAAAAAAATGAAAATTCACGAAATTTGTATATCGTGTTATTGGCTTTCAATTTTAACAACAAAAAATTTTGCTTTCTTTGTTACAGACCGTATTATTAATTTCCTGGTAAGCAGCAATATGAACATTTGCTGCAGTGATCTTTGAGCACAAGAATCGAAGTATAATCTCCATATCTGTGCTTTTTTAACTAGACTGTTTGAATGAAAAAAAAGCAGCTCTCTCCTTTTCGCAAAACAAATTGTATTTTTCTGTATTCGCTTCTGTTTTTATCGTTATTTATGGGGCAACGGGAAATAGGAATAAATATGTACCCTTCGCGGAGAGACCTGAACACGACGTGAAATTTGTTTCGCAGATTACTCTACACTATTTACACCGCCGTTGTTGTGCGAGAGCCTCGTTTACGAGCAACTGCATTTTTCCGACTTTCTCGTCTGTACACATTTCCTCTGTAAAGGGAGCAAGGCGGAACGTGAGCGATGAAAAAAAGCAAAAGAGAGGTTTTTTGTTGTTGTTCTGGTTGTTTTTTTGTTTAGTTTGTCCAGCAACGTTATCGGAGTGTATCCGGCAAAGTCAACGGGTAGAATAAACAAGAAACAAATTGAAGTCTAGTCTGATGGTTATCATCCCATCTGCACAACAACTTCTTCTCTCCCTCACTAAAAGCTCGAACTTTAATTGAAAAAAATCCTGCCTGGAACCGAAAGTAGATATATACAGGAGAGAGAGATAGAGATAGAGCAATCTCCCTCTTAGTAAATTAATAATGCACAAAGGAAAAACCGCTTCTACCGCAAATGTATCTGGATAAATTTCGCGAGTTCAAAAGAGAATTTCTCAGCTTAACTGTACTGGTTTACCTAATTAACGTATTTTTTTCCCTGAAGACACGTCGTTACAACTTCCCTCTCGGGAATTTAAAAAAAAAAATACATTCTCTGCAGCCATCACTCACATTTCTTCTCTTTAATCTGTGTTGACCGAAAAATATTCGCACAATAGTAATTATTCATACGGTAAACGAGAATTAATTTTTTCGACACCTGAGTGAAAGCATTGTACACGATAAATATTACAGAGAATGCTAAATTCTGTAGTCGCTCGGGCTTTCACAATATTTTTCTCGTGAACTTTGTTTACTACATGGGGAGTGCATCTTTTCCACACTTAAACGTCAAGTCGAAATTTAAAAAAGAAGTTTGTTGAAACGGATGTATGTATCCGGAGTAAGAGTGTTTTATGCTTGCGTAGCAAAAAAAAAAAATCTGAGAAATGGGAAGCTGATAAAACGCGAAAAAGCACAACGATAAACTCCAACGATAAATGAGAAAGATGTCATTAAAGGTTTAACTTTTTTTTTCATAGCTTGCCGAGCATAATTCTACGAAAGCCCGGTCCTCTCTTTTAGCGCGTGCATTTCGTTGATAACGAGAGATGGAAGCTAAAAAAGACAAGTACCCGACAGATTCAATGGGAACTAGTGTAAAAAAAGATATGGTTAAAGCGAGAAAAAGATCCATTTTCAGTCTTTACTCTTAAAAGTGCTGCTTCAACTATTTTTTTTAGTCCTTTTTCATTCTGGTTCATCGTTCTCTCTCCCTCTTTCTCTCTATTTTAGTCGTTTGAACCGTTCTTTGGTCCAACCTTCTCTTCAGCCCTCTCGCTCCTTTTGCCTTGGCTTCCGCTTCCTCTGACTCTTACTCGTCTACCTCCAGGAAAAACTGGACCAACCTCCGACGGCTAAACGCGCACCCGGTAATTACCAGCTGTAATTTACCGGGAGTTTTCGTTTAATTACCAGGAGTAAAACCAGCTCGCAACGTCGAGTCTCCAGAGTCCAAGAGTCCCAAGGGCCAGACAACGAGTACTACAACGATGAGAGTCTGGAGTCTCGAGATGCGCAAAAGAAGACTCTGCCAGACTCTTTTAGGCCGAGAGAAAGAGCGTAAAAGAGGGGCGTGCAAAAAAAAATATATATATGTATGAAAAGAAGACAGAAAGACTGCCCCCGGTTTGAGAGTAGCGAGACCCGAAGCTCCGTACAAAGGCCTCGAAGAGACACCTCGGTCGCCTGTCTTCATCCTCGAATCTTTTTCACCCTTCTTTTTCTTTTGTCTTCATCCGGTGTAGCTTCACCGAAGAGACAGAATAAAAATTGTTTTCCTCCTCATTGGACTTCAACTCTATTGTTTCCCCTCCGTTCTTCAACAAGAACTCCAACTAGAATAATTAAATGAAAAATTGCATTCGTGAAACACGTCTGAAGGATAACAACCGACGTCTATTCTAGACGGGAAGTAATAAACCCTAATGATTGTTCTGTCTTTTGTCGTTTTTTTTTGTCTATTTCAACAGTTTGTGCGTGTAACAATTCTTGTCATTACGATTAATTTGTGTGCTGAGCTTAGAAGCTCGAATAGCACAATTTGTTGTTGTAAATTTGTTAAATTTACACTATTTTGTAATAGGAACTAATACATTTTTGTCCTGTTAAAATAACATCAAACATTTTGTGAAATACAACATTTTCAACCAAATATTTTTGTGTCAATTTAACTTAATTTAATTTAACATGCAAATATCTGTGGACATTTATGAAAAAATATTGTCTTTATTTAATGTCTTTAATTTTGTCTGGGATGCGATTTATAATAAAATATGTTGTTTTTTTTTATAAACAGTAACGAAATACAAGGTTCTTACGTCTTCGGATCTTCCTCTGGTACTCGAATGCGAGAACCGTACAACATCTAATCAATCAGTCGACTGGCAGAAAGAGGGAGTCAACGTGCGTGCCGCATTCGAGAGCAAGGAGGACGTCGTAAAATTCCACAGTGATAACGGTACTCTTGTGATCTACAAGGACCACGAATCCGCCTATGGAAATTATACCTGTAACACCACGTCTTCAGGAAACACTTCGACTTCTTACAGGATCGTCCGTGAGTTCTTTTTGCATCTCGTTATCCTTGAAGGCCTCTTATAACCACCAATCTCCACGCCCTTTCATTCTTTCACTCGTTAAATCTTCTCGAGAAAATGTTACGTTCTATTCGTTCCACTTTGTAAAGACGCTTTTTTTCAAGAAAATAACGAGCTGCGTTTTACAACTCATCAACTTACAACTGTTAAGAAAACAGATTACGGTAATGGATTTATTAGTTCCTTTTCTTTACTGACGTTTTTAAAATGAAACTCAAGGTAGTCTTACCATTGTTGTCGTTAGAATATTACGCATGTAATGTTTTAAACGAACATTGCAAAACTCCGACAATATTTCAACAAGATTCTTGGTAAATTTTTAAAACTCAACGAATTTTTTTTTTAAGCTTTTTGCCTCTTAAAAATACATGAAATTTATTTTGCGCAACTATGAAAATTTTTCAATGAAAATCTCATTCAAAGACCTAAATTTGTATGTTATAAAATTTTGTTTGTACAATGGACCGATTTTTATGTACAGCGGAACGAAAAAAAAAACAGATATAAAAAATCGGTATATAATTCTGGATGAAATATAGGATTAATAAATTTGCAATAACTTTTACTTATTCCAGGCACTCTAAACCACTCATTAAAAAAATTATAAACGTTTGGAATGCCTGTGCTATTTGAGAACTCTATTTGATAATCAGTTGTCCCTCCAGTCTTTTTACAAAAAAAAATGTAATTATCAACAGTTATAAAAACAATTTATGTAAATATTTGATAATTCCAGGTAAGCCAACTGCTACGCTGATAGCATCGGTGAGTGTGACGGAGGGTAATACTCTCCATCTGGTTTGCACTGGCAGGCAGACACCCGGTATAAAGATAAGCTGGACTTTTGCTGGCAAGACTTATAATTCGAGTGAAGGTCGAATTAAGTTGCTTCGCGATGAGGACAGGGGTATCAATCGAGCGGTATTAAACGTCGAAAACATCGAGATGGAAGATCGTGGCAATGTTTCGTGCCGCGTTGCTTACGACTGGTCGGATTCTATCGATGATCACGGAGACGAGGCAGTAGTTCTTCTCAGGGTCAAGGATAAACTCGCCGCACTCTGGCCATTCCTCGGAATCTGTGCCGAAGTTCTCGTACTCTGTGCCATCATTCTGATCTACGAGAAGAAACGCAACAAGGCGGAGCTCGAGGAATCCGACACTGATCAGAGTCCCGACACGTGAGTTCATATTTCATCGACAATTCCCTCATTCCTGCTTGCAATTTCTGGCATAAATCCAAGTATCTTCTTTTTTTTCCTTCATTTTTTCTTCCCACGCGAGATCCCCATACGTTTGTTCCATGCATTTTTAAATGACTTTAATATCCGTTCTTTCCTGTATAAAATGAAGGAATTCGCTTGAAAGACTCGTGAAGTTAATGCGATGCAGAGTGGAGACTGGTCGTGAGTTTCATCTCAGAAATATTCACCTCGCACCGTTAGCTCATTAAAGTTAAGCCCTCGAACGTGCTATGGGATATTATAATGAAAAATTAACTGGGTTCTACTAGAGCTTTTCCAATCAACAAAGTCGGACTGTGAAAAAACTCTTGGAGTTTCGAGAATACTGATCAATTGCGCGAGCTACTATTTTCCTTGCAATTATTCACAGTGCACATTCTGACATTGCTGCTCGATCTTTGTTACTTTGTAGCTTATACATTCCGTGAAATAACAATTTTGTTGCGAAAAAAATAGTTCACTTGATACTGTTTTAAAGGACCTTTGCAATTCGAACTGATTCAAGTACATACGTAATATTTATATATGTTAAATAATAATTCATTTTAAATATGCCTGGAAATGTTACAGGACGTTTATTATGATAATGCATAAGAACCTGTTAATCTTTAAACTTGCAGACATTTTTCGCAATCAATAAGAATTAATTACCTTTTCGATATTCATTAAATCATGAATGTTCCATATTTTTAACGAAGAAAAAAAATTTTCCCTGTATTTGTAAAAAAAATATATAGAACCTTCATAATTTAACAAGTATCGATAAAATAATTAATTCATATTAATTTATTAAAAATTACGGGACTAATGTTTCCCAGATCATTATCTCTTATCGAATTGAACACCCTGTAAAATTTTCCGGCAAACCAAAAACGCGGCCTCAAATTTTGTTCAATAATAACCAAAATTCATATCAATATACAACTTAAATCGTACGCAAAAAAAAACGGTAAATTTTTTACTATATCTCACGAAAATAATTTTTGAACGGAAATGTTTATATAAATTTGAGACAAAATGAAAGCAGAAGCCTTGTTATTATTTTTCTTTTTTTTCCTCTCTGACACGAATGACAGAGATAATTTGTTCACGAAGCAAGACTCGGAATCTTCGTTCGTATCGCTTCGAGGTCCTCTTCCACCCTCGGATCTTCCGGTCCGTCCACCCGTGACGCCACCCCGACCCTCCAGTCCCATTTACAAGACCGTGCAATTTCGCTCACCCTCGAGGGAGCCACGACGCAATTCTCCCCTCAGATCGGCGCCACCTTCGCTGTCCAGAAACCAACACGAGACAACCTGATAAGATAACGGATGTGTATATACTATTACGGTATATTGTATACACTATTACTATCGTACTGCAATCGTATTGTCGTTACGTTGTCCCTTCGTGAAACCAGCCGAAATTCCCAATGAAAGGTGCAGAGGTGATCCTCATGTCAGAGAACTTGTGCAGAGATCAGGAGAAGCTCTTCGTTCTACCGAATAACCCTCTCGAATCAGTAAGCGTCAATCCCCTCGGGCGCTGCGCAAACATTTTCATTCTCTGCATTTGCAAACAGCTTTTACGCGCGTCCTCAATTCACTACAATTTCGGTACTTCCACGACACTCGGGTCTTTGGTTGTAGACTGGCGTATACAAAACAGTATCATTGTTATTGTCATTGTCAGTATCAGAGAAAGGCTACATATTGTGAATCTGGGAAATGCAATTGCACTTTTGCTGTGTGTAATCTTTTGTATCTCTGTGGGAAAAAACTGTATCCAAAAAAAATACAATACCCTTGAAGGGAGGGTAAAAAAAATGTCTGAATTGACAGTGCCGACATTGACAATGCCTCATATTTTGTCAGAATATATCCGATGGATATTGCGTATACTTCACTTCCCTGAGGATAGAATGGAATTTTCAAAAGAATTTCATTAATATCATAAACGTAAATAACATACATCGAGGTGAACAAAAAAAAAAGACGTAAAGAATGTTATGCAATACTTTTCCGCCTGTGCATCTGGGCTATGATGTCCAATATTCATAAAACTCGTGTCGATCAATCTTTGTCAGTAAAAACAATGTAACAGGGAAGACCGAGTGAGCGGAAACCGTCCGGAAAATGTGTGTATTTGGGTCAGAAACTAACTGTTCTACGTAAAATTGAAGAGTAAACAAGCCTTGTTTGATAAACTACAAAATTCTCAATGATTTCGGAGCAAAAAAAAACTTATAATGTTATTTTTTTGGCTTGTAGAAAAGATCTTGAAATGTTGTCCCATACCAAGTGGCAAGAGAATTCACCGTGTTTAAAGTCGTTCCTGCAGTAATAGTAAAAGCTGCTTAAGTTTTGCATGGAAACGATGTTTACAAATGTTTTGACTTCTATAAAAATGCAAATACGTTTCGTAAAGATAACAACGTTGTGAATTATGGATACAATCTCAACTTTCATAAAAGGATGAAAAGAAGGCTAAGACTCTTCTAAATTGATTTCTAAAGCAGATCCAAAGATTAGAGTTACGGGTAGCGATATTTATTGCGATCTGTAAACCTTGTCTCCTTTAGCTTATGGGAAAAAGAAGGGATTTAGAATACAAGGAGAAAAATTATATCGCGATATTCAGGGGCGCGCGCAATTCACGCCCATTCGAGCGTGACTCGAAAGGCAATTAGAAGAAAAGAGGTACTCATTAGCTCTCCATCTCTCTCTCTCTCTCACTTACTGGTCGGTTTCTCCATTCGTACCGCTCTTGGGATTGAAGAAAATAACCGTCGGTACTGAATATTGATGAGACCGGGCTGAGCAACGTTGACGACGACGTTGGCCTGAAATAACCATCAGCGCGTTGCCTCGCGAAGACCGAGAATCAACTACGGGAGTATTCTCTGGAAGATAATGCTTGGGTCGTTTACGCGAAAGTGGGGTAGAGTGAAGTAGATAGCGGAGAAAGAGTAAAATATGGTAGAGGCCGAGCGTTTCAACGGGGTGCAGAGCTTTCACGGACTTTTCTCTCTCCAACTCCAATTTTCTTTCTCACTCTAGTTTTTCCCATTCACGAGCTCAGGCTATTCATTCGAGCTCGATCGAGCGAATTCTCTTCGATGGAACGACAACCTATCCTAATTTTTTTATTATCACTCGATTCCTTGAGATACGCGTTTTTTTTTACATTCTTTAAAACGACTTACGTTTCACATCCTATTTTTATTCTCGACTTTGACTATTAAATTAATATTTTTAATTCGCACTGTTGGGTAAAATCAGTTATTTACAAAAGGCGTGATATACGATTTTTTTTATGACTCTATAGGACCGGAAAACACTTTATATGGAATAACACTAAACCTCGAGAGTGAATTTTCAAAATTATTACCAATTATTGACGCAAATCGGATGATTTTCATTTGTTTAAAAAATGTACAGAATGTTCAGTATGATAAAGTATAATGATGTGGTAAAAATATTGGGCACCTGGGTATCGTTTTTACACTTTTTGTTTTTCAAGCGACAGTATCATCAATAATTAATGTTTTTCACTATCTTTTTTAAGGCAATTCCAAAAAAACTACAATAGCGACAGTAAAATTGACGAGAATCACAGTGTTAAATCCAGTGAATCCAATTAATACTGCTTTGACAATTCCACAATTGCCTTGTATTTCATTGTACCTGGTAATCCTAGAAGAAATCCGATCCTCTGATGTTTAAACACAAACGCACAAATCCCTCATTGTCAACCTTCGTCACCAGCTTCCATTGCATAAATCACAGCACGTAACAAAATCCAAATCCAACTATTAAAATTTATAATTAATCCAAATGAATACAAGCACACAAGTCGACATTACGAATGTCTATTTATCCCAAAATCTAGCAAGCCAACGCCCAACAAGGACTCGGACGTGAGGCAGAGAAAGTGAGTCGTCAATGACGATTAATTGGAGGAAGAGGTGCGAGGTGCCACGATGATGATGAAGCAGCAGCAGCAGCAGCAGCAGCAGCAGCAGCGTCTAACAACATAATAACAGAACACACAATATTCTGTAAGCTACATTCTGATGGAGATCGATTCTTGCGGCGAAATCTAAACAGTCTTCGCGTTGCATTCCGCCGAACGTTTTGCCCGTTGCTTCTCATCATCGTCATCCAAAAAAAAATAAAACTCAACAAGGCGTCGGCCACTCACATACCGCTCCGATAAGCCAACAGCCGAGTTACATTACAAGAACGAATAAAAAAATTATTAAAAAGGAAAAAAAAGTAAAATATAATTGAAGCTCGATCAGAAGATGTGGAAGAAGACGGAAGAGTCCCTCGAGTGGACGAAGCAGGGCGTGCCTCGTTTGCGCATCGTTCACCAGAACAAAAGAAAAAGAGGAAAAATTCATTAGACGAGGGGAAGGGTGCCCGCTCAGCACGACGTCGTTTTTTCTTTCATATTATCCACGTCCTGGATTCTCAGGAAGGTGTTCTTTCGACGAGAGCTTAACACATAGAGAAATACTCGTGCTTGCGGCGCTCTTACCGTTATTAAATAAATATCGTCATCGATACCTATAAACTACTACCATCGCTAATACTGCTGTCACCATAATAATTATTATTACTACTATTATTACGAATTACTACGAAATAACTATTATTAATATCACTGTTATTATTATTATTATGATTATTATAATTATTATTACGACTCCCGTTATTATTATATGATTATTACCATTATTGTTAATATTATTATTGACCACTCATTGCCGTTACAATTATTACTCACGATAACGACGAATAATGAAGAAGAAGCAGAAGAAAGGGAAAAGAATTAAAATTCGATTAACTACAGTACAGGATAGCAGCGCGGAAGTTTCTCGTATATAATTAAATATAGCGTAAGAAGGGTTTTGTCGTGTTCCGGACATGAAACGGCGAACGTTCGCGGCTCTTGGTCACCGGTAAAAACGGGGACGAATGAAGGAGCCGCGAGAAAAAGAAATAATAATTAACAACGCCTATGGCCTTATTCGTAGTGCCTCATTACGATCGCGATCCAATTAATCGAAAGAAAAAAACAAGCAAAGCGTGTGAGGATCGTTCGGCGCTCGCAAATCTTTGCTTTACTGCCCATGAAAGAGAAAGAGCGGGCCAAGCGAAATTAATTTCACGGATATATATACTCTTCGTCCCCCGATGACACCGGTGACTGTGCGCGTGAAAAAAAAAAAAAAAAAAAAAAAAAAAATACGTCGTCATCGTCGGGGCAAGGCCCGACGATTCGTCAGCCTTTTCTATCTCGAGATTCCGGCACGGACGGATCGTCCCGTGGTTTAATATTATTATGTACTATACTTAATGAAAGAAAGAAAGAACAAAAAATAACGGAGGCGTATTCATAGGCTATCGTGTTATGAAATTATTGCTAAGATAGCATTTAGTTCGTTATGGAACGAGTGAACGAGTTTTGACGAAGAAGAACGACGAGGAAATAAGCCGAGCAGCAACAAAAAAAAAGTAACAACAATTTTACGATTAAGTAATTAAGATGAACAAAAATGCGACGGTCTTTTCTACATATTTCAGTTCCACGCGTGATCGGTTCTACTCAAACTATTACTACACAGCTATATTCTACACGCATTGTTTTTTTTTTTTTTTACATAGTTTGATCTACACGCGAAGAATGCGCTATATTAAACAGGAACGAGTTCTACACAAAATCAATACGATACGTTCTGGATGCATACGCATTTAAATTCTACACAATAATAACGATCTCAATACTGTACAAACCGATTTTACGTGAATTCGCGTCTGCACAAGATGATTCTACGATATTCAGCAGAGTACGTATTTCATTTGTACACACAGGTCCTAAGTCCACATACTATGTTGGACTGTTGTGACCGTAATTTTTGTCCTTATATCTTGTTTTTAGTTTTGATTTATAATATAAGGCTTTTTTTCCAAATTATTATTATGTCGTTCTGTTATTGCTAAAGTTGGAAGATTGTACAGATTGTTCCCTTACCATAGATTGGTTTTCTTTTTTTTTCCAAAACTACATATTTCAATTTAAAATCTCAACAAAATTCGACACAGTTATGCGGAAACAAACTGTGTAGAGTTTTGTAAAATACGTGCGGAATCTAGCAGAACCGAACGTGTGTAGAAAAGACGGCTTGCTAAAAAAAAAAAAAAATACTATAATAGTACGAGTATGATCGCGTGCGTGAGTCAACGATCGAGTGCTCGAGGTATACATAGCATTGTGGTGTCTATGAATAAGGCTGTTTGCGCTGCCACAATTTATCCGATTATTCGTAACGAGAAACACAATTAATTCAAGTATATAATGCGAAAAGGGGAAAAAAACAGAAATCGATGGAACGGGGTGGATATGAATATAATTAAATGAAATAGTTAAGGAAGATAGTGACGGTGTGACACGAGGAGCGCACAGACGGACGGGCAAACTGACGACTCACAAAAAAATACACACACACACACACACACAAACACTGAATGACTCGTGGAGAACTTTGAGATTTAAATGAACTTATTGATAGAGCGATGATGGGAGAGAGTACATTATTTAAGCGCTCGTAATCTCTAAACGCGCACGATCACACACAAAGACATTAAACACACACACACACACACACACACACACACACACACACACAAACACTTGCATATATGTATAATATATATGTAAATCAAGACACACACACACGGAGATCTAGGTTTAAAGAGCGTTTTTGAGCGTTGACGATCTATCGGTGACGATAGTGGTGATTCTCTGAGAAGCCCGCATGCCTTCAAGATCGGTACTTAAGAATAAACGATATTGACACGTTAAGCAGTTTGTTACTCGAGTCTTACCTTTCAGTCCTCGCAAACGGAATTCCTTTCACTAACTTTTCCCTTTGCTGTATTGATAAAATAGGAAGATTTGCATTGTTGTTGACGGATGTCACTTTACTCGTACGAATAGTAACTCTTCAAGATTTTTCAGCAATGACTGCGCAAAATATCCTTAGGGAAATTTATTTCGTCGTATTTTTTTTTCTTTTTTTTTTGTGCTGAAAATAAATCGCACAGACATCCCCGAGCGTGGAGAAGAAAAATCTTGGAGTATACTCGGTGAAAAATTCACGCATTTCATGAAGATCGCCACTCAAGAGTAAACGATATTGACAAGCTGACGGGGTTTCTCTGTCCGTTCACCGCTTCTAGGTGCGGCCGGTACGTATATTCGCGTGCCTTGCGTACTTATTACATCCTAGGGGAAATTCCACGTCACTCCTCGTCATCGGTTCTGGACTTTTGCAGTTGCCACCAGCGCACATTCTCGACGATTGCAATAGTCTTGACGCCGGGATAAAGTGGATTTCTGACATAGAGTGCAATCGAAGTGCTAGGTTATTTTAGATCTTTTCAGGCATAACATAGTTGCTGGAAATTTTAGAATACGCTTTTTTTTTCTCAAGATTTCTAAAATCTCAAGATTTCTAAAACCTCCAGTGCCAAGTCTTTTCAGTCACATTAACAGATTGAAAAAATATGACTGAAAATTGACGGAGCTCGTTTTTAGGTTCAAGATCAAATATATTGCGTTCGAAATACTTTTAATTTATATTGCTGATAACATTTTTATGAAAATATAAAAATAATGTTCTTTTATTTCAGAAAGGCAATTTTACTTTTTCCACTTATATTTGAGTATTCGGTTACGGAGTAAAACAAAAATTAAATTCAAGAATAATTGCCAGAACTCTGAACCTAAGGTAATTTTTTCTTCTAAAAAAAATCGTGGAAATAAAAGTGTTCAATGAACTGAGTCGCAAATAAACTCTTAATTTATAAAGAAAAATCAGTGTTGAATAAATTAGAAAAACGTGATTTTCATTTCGCGTTGTCTCATATGCGTTAGGTATTTTTTCAGGTCCCATAAATTTCATGGCTTTTAAGAATTTTCAGGTTTTTTCAGGTCGTCAAACACCTCAAGCGTGTCTTAAATTTACAACGATAAGCAGAATGTAAAAGAAACCTACAGTTGGATTGAAAAAAAAGTCAAAGAAATGTACAAACGTTTTAATTTTATTGCACTTTCGCGCAGGACGCGTCAACGACATCTCTCGGTACAATATTATTGTCCACAAAAAAAAAAAAAAAAAAAAAATAGGCGTGTTTTCGTGTCGCGCTTTTTGCTTCTCTATTTAGCACTGTCATCGCTGTTCTCTCTTTCGTACACTTTCGACTCGTAATCTTTTAGTCTCTCTTTTATCTACATATAAAAAAAAACAGTGACGATTTATCATATACTACAATAAAAAGGTAACTTACATAAATAGCACTTTACGTAAACAACAAAATATTCGATATTCTTAGAGTATAATGTGTAGGTACATGGTACGGTTGTTGGCGAAGAGCGTGTTGAAGAGAGACGAGCGAATATGCTGCACTCAAAATATCGTATTCTCGAAATAAGCATACACACTTAGCAGAAATCATAATTATGCTTTCGGTTAATATATATATATACATATGCTCATTTCAAAAATATGATTTTTCGAGCTTAGCTTTCTCGCTAAAATATACATAATATGCGTTAAAGCAGAAATTGCGTGTCCTCGAGCCTCGTAGAGAAGAAGATAAAAAAAAGCATGTAATAGTCTCTTTGGTCGTGAGCGCGTGTCGCGCGACTTGATTCGGTATGAAAAAAAAAATATAAATGCATTTTAATATATATATATATATATATATATATACATATATTAAAATTCATTTACAGATAGCATGTGGTAAGTTGATTGTAATTCGTTCGGTTGTTTCAGGCACAAGGACTCGCTAAGCTTTCGCTCTTCTCCCCAATAATGCAATAATAATAATCACGCCCATTCTGGTCGATCGCCTTGATTTCGATTCTTTTTTCTTCTCTCTCTCTCTCTCTCTCTCTCTCTCTCTCTCTCTCTCTCTCTCTGTCTCTCTTTTTTTCTTTATTTACAACTAAGGAATAACTAAAGACGAATAGCTGGCGAACGGCTGCATCGTCAATGTCTGTGTGGTTTTTGTGTTTGGTAATGAATGAGCGACGCAAATGAGATCGTCATTCTCTCTCTTCCCGTGGCCCTCAAAATCTTCGTCGGAGAAGTGCAATTTTGAAGAAAGAAAAAAAAAATGCACTACGACGAATTTTAGCACCGTTTAACATTATTCCGCAAGGCTCTCGAAGAAAATGTACATCCACATTGGCTCTCGCGTTTGCTGTCAATGTC
Source organism: Perithous albicinctus (assembly GCA_964016905.1). NCBI lineage: Eukaryota > Metazoa > Arthropoda > Insecta > Hymenoptera > Ichneumonidae > Perithous > Perithous albicinctus. The sequence continues at coordinate 13,150,395 of OZ024692.1, read as the reverse complement.
GCGGGTCTTACCAAACGTAATTTTGCACGACTTAAAAAACAAGCCAACGAGAAGAGAATCTCGATGATTCGACGCTTTGATTATAAACTGACGAGTATAAAAATCCGTCACGGCAAAAGACAGAACAAAAAAAAAACAATACTTAAAAATCTCCCACGTTATTTACACTCACGGTGAATTATTAATTTGCCGCACGGTTTTTTTTTTTTTTTTCATTTTTTCTTTTCTTTCTTAGTCTCGCTTTAGTTTGGTACGATCGTCGAGTACTCTTTACTCGCGAGCCCCGCGAAGATGACAATTGTGATGCCCTAAAAGTCCCTCGTGAATGATTTGTTCTCGGTAAATTATTTGAGGAACGAGTTGTGTGGATCGTCTATTTGGGCTTTTGATTACCGTAATCCACGTAAACGCGGACAACTTCACCGCTGTACTTTCTCTGACTGGGCATGAAGTAGAAATCGGGCTGTTGCGATGCCGACTGACTGCCTGAATTCGTGCTACCGTTACCAGGCGACTTGAAACGATTGTTACGACGATCTTGGGTGTAATAACTTGGTTGCGGCGGCGGCGGAGGTTGCCGCGAACCTGGCGCACGTGGAAGACTATACGTCGCTCTTGGCGACGTCATCTGATGGCTCTGATGTCCATTTCCGTTGGCATGATGCTGATGCAATCTGTGCGACTCGACGGGATTAGCTGCCAGGGCTGCAGCGGCTGCACCAGCCGTTGAACGCGTCACAGCACCGTTGTCAGTCACGTCCCTCGAACGCGGAAGACTCGAGACTGGCGGTGGCGGGGCCTTCTCCTCCGTCTCGAAAGCCTCGAACGCGAAATTTGTATTTGCCCCGGAGGAATAGTCACGCCACGCATTATTCGCTATTAATCTCTCTTGCTGCAAAAAAAAAAGAAACAATTTTATTAATTTTTTATCAAGCAGTAAAGCATTCGGAATAAAAATGTTGGATTGTAAATTTGTCACTGGATGTGACATTTTCGAAAATTTAAAAATGTTGAAAAAAAAGAAGAAAATTTTGTGAAATACCGTTTGTCCAAAACAAAACTTTCTATTAGACTTCTAAAATCTAGAGATTCACAAAATTAGAGATTTCAAAATTGAATAATATCAAGGTTTCCATAATTTTAAGATTTCTAAAAGCTGCAAATTTCGAGAATGTATAGATTTCTAGAATCCAAAGACTTCTAGAATCTGAAGATTTCCAGAATCCAATGATTTCCAGAATCCAAAGATTTCTAGAATCTAAAGATTTTTAGTATCTGAAGATTTCCGGAATCTAAACGTTTCTAGAATCTCGAGATTTCCAGAATCCAAAGATGTCTAGAATCTAAAGATTTTTAGTATCTGAAGATTTCCAGAATCTGAAGGTTTCTAGAATCTCAAGATTTCCAGAATCCAACGATTTCTAGAATCTAAAGATTTTTAGTATCTGAAGATTTCGAGATTCTAAAGATTTCTAGAATCTGAAGATTTCGAGATTCTAAAGATTTCCAGAATCCAAAGATTTCTAGAATTTTAAGATTTCTAAGCTCCCATGTTTTCGACAATCCCAATACGCCTAAAATCTCAAGATTTATAAAATCCCAATACTTCTAAATTCTTAAAATTTCTAAAATCTCAAGTTTTCTAGAATCCTAAGATTTCTAAAATCTCAAGTTTTCTAGGACCCTAAGATTTCCAAAATCCCAATACTTCTAAATTCCCAATATTTCTAAAGTACTATGTTTTCTAAAATCTCAAGATTTCTAAAATCCCAATACTACTAAAATAAATAAAAAATTAAATTAATTCCTATCTATCATATTTATCCAGTATTCTGTTATATTAAGTAATTTCCAAGGAATAGAGCGCAATCGGTTGAGAGAGAAATGAATTTCGAGAATGAAAATAAAAAGAAAGTCGTCTGTGATAAGAAAGTTTGATAGAAAATTGTTAAGTAATGGGAGAATGTTAGAGACAGATAAAAGCGTCAGGGAGGGCAGCCGATCCTAGTTACCTCGAAGAACTCGAGCAACCATTCGAACAGCTAATTTTCTCTACAGAGAGAGGCAATCGTAAAACGACTACCAGTTGGGGGAGGGTCGGTGCATATTTGGCGGTAGGTGTTGATGATGAGGTCGATGATGCTGTAACTGAGGCTGATATTGCTGCAGCTGCTGCTGCTGCTGCTGAGGCTGCTGCTGTGGCTGCTGTTGATGTTGATGGTGGAGGTGGTGGTGGTGGTGGTGGTGATGGTTGTTGTGATGATTATGGTGATTTTGATGATCGTTTTGACGATAATACCGGGTCGCATTTGTGCGATGAATCGGGTTGGCCGAGGCGGGAGAAGATACCAAAGGCAGCGAGTATACCCTCTTTACGCACACACCATTGGGCAGTAGTCGAGGAGAGGCGCGCGGGTCATGCAACAACAAGCAAAGCAATAAAAGGTAGTTTTGCGTATAGTCTCACACGAATCGTTTTTTTTTTTTTTTTTTTTTTTTTCTTCTACATCTCGAATTATTTCAACTCGCTAGATTCAACATTTGTTTTTTTTTTAAACGACATTTTTCGGATTTTGGGTCGCATCTACGGAATTTTTAGGAAAACTGCGCGTCCCGTTTGACAAGAGGAAAAAAAAACAAAACAAAATGAGACTACGGAGTGTGGCTGTGAGGAATGCGGGTGCGGATGCGGATGAAGAGAAGAAAACACACAGACGAATAAACGCAAAAAGAGCAAAGTGAAAATATGAGAGAGAGAGAGAGAGAGATTGGAAAGTTGCAGTAAAGATACAGTGGAAAAGTATAGTGATAAAGAAAAAAAGTAGGAAAAATGATCGAAGAATATCTCGTACGATTGCACTACTAACCCTCGATTGATGCTTTGATTAATATATATGTTATTTTATGAAGGAGGGTCTTCAATTTATATTAGTCAAATCGGCGCTATACATTACTCAAAGTTTGTAGAATTCCTGGTGCTTTAAACTAATATTTTTGAAAATTAGCACTGATTCGATTAATGAAAATTGCTTCAACCTCCTTAATATGGACCATAGAAAATAAAGCTTTACCTTTGTTGTTCGCTTCCTTGTAGCTTTGTAAACCGTGCAGGTTGCTTGCAGCAATGCCAGTGCCACCAGAGCAGCTACGCAACCGATTACAATGTAAAGTTTCGTTGAGCCGAATAGTAGATCCATAGAATTCTCCGTGTTCCCGTCGTCTTCGTTGTTTATTAAATCGTTCGCTGTTTACGAAAAAAAATACATAGAAATTTATCGGTTTTATCTATGACATGTTTTCCTTTTTATTAATAATAATCCTACGTAATAACATCAATAGAAAAAAAAATATATATGAGATATTTCATACCGATTCGATCTGAGTCTGATCCTCGACATCTCAGATTGAATTCACATTTTTGTTAGGTTTTATATTTAATATTTGATACACTTATGATTATTCGAAACATATCGTTGAACGTCATTTCAAAATTTCCAAAAATCCTCAAAAATCCTCAACTAGATATCAATATTTTTAAGCTTGAATCCAAAAGCAGGTCGGATTTCACTTCTAATTTTTTTTTCTATTTACAAGTCAAGACTTTTGAGATTTTTTCTTGGATTTCTTAAAAGCTATTTTTGTTACTAAAAGAAAATGATGCCGTTGTCATAAAAATTGATTTTTTATTTTTTATGGTGTCAGAAAAAATCTGAAACAAATTACTAAAATCCTGACTAATATATAGAAATGTTCAGGCGACATCCCGAAGTGGACTGACTCATGCATCTAATTTCCTTTAAATATTCTTTTTGAAAAAAAATTCGAAAAAAAAACAGAAGCACCGTCCGGCTCACTTTGGGTTCAAGCTTAAAAATGTTGATATTTGATACAGGATTTTAAAGAATTTTTTTCAGATTTTCAAATGACGTCGACCGATATGTTGGTTTCAAATAATCATAAGAATATCAAATGATAAAAAAAACTAATAAAAATCGGATCAAATCCGAGCGGTCGAGGATCAGAGTCCGGTCGAATCGGTATCATAATACTCCGGACACAGACTTTTTTTCGGAAATGGAAACTGAGTGCAAATTTAGTGAAGCGTTACTACTTCAACCACAATTATTATTGGAGCTTTAGCATGACTTCGAAAATGCACATAGCTGCATTTTCAAAAATGTTGGCAAATTTTCAGATTACCGAAAATTTTATTCGTCAATTGGTATATTAAACTTAATACACAAATGAAATAAAATTGCAAAAAACTTTTATATTAAAATTTCTAATCGTCCAAATATTTCGTACGAACTACGTAAATTTCACGTGTATAATAAATTCAATGTACGAATTTTTCATAAATCAAAGCTTCCAATACCTGTAACGAAAGCTTACATTGATTTATTTTTAACAGAACTACCGTGAAATGCTTTAAGTTTAAATTCTTACACAGCGGAGCTCTGATAACGAGATATTGTGGATCGACCGTCAAGGAACCGACTCTGCCGCTAAGAATAGCTTCCTTCAAGGCGCCTTCAGCATCTGCGAAAGTATCGCCAGGCCTCAAAGCTCTCGCCTTAGCCTCGTTCTTGTCCAATATCAAATTCATCTTGGCGATAACACCGTCGTTGCCGTTTTTCTCCAACTCGTTTAATTTCAGACTGTGATAACCCGGCAATTTTGTCAACGACGGTCCAAAGTTGTCGGATATTCGGTTGGATATTATCTCGAAATCTGGCGTGCCAGGTTGAGGAGCCTGAAAACCATCGCCCAGGTTTACCAATTTCACTTCAACGTCATAGTAGAGTCTAGCTGGTGATGGAGTCACTGGAGCGTCCTCATCTTCCTCTGTGGATTTGCAAAAAAAAAAAAAAAAAACAAAAGAATTAAACAAATGAATACATCAATGATTTGCCAAACAATTGTGCGATCAATGATGTCGAACCTGTGTCACCGCAGGACTTGATGCAAATTCTTTCGGAGGACACTATTGGGGTTGCCATGTGTTTCTTTATTTTCTTGTTGACAGCATTGAATTCGCCACCTTTCACAGGGAACATCATGTAGAGACAGTGATCGTCGGTAAATGAAAAATCTTTGCTATCCTTGGTGACGCGCTTCCTGGAGAATCTAAGGGTCGTAGTACCATCCTCGATCTTTCCGCTTTCGTCGTAAATATCCTGCGACGGGTCCAACAGCGGAGCGTTGTAACCGCTTATCCAGGTGTCCATTACGAAGGCTCTGCCGTTGTTGTCCACCCAACCGAGCACAGCGTCCGTTTGCGTCTGTGGATATCGTGCAAATAATAATTTTCATCGATAAAAACCAAGGCTGCGGATCTGGAGATCGTTATGTCATACGGTGTAACAAAAAAAAAGGGTCCTTGATTAATCTGTAATTGGACAATCAATAGAATCTACGTTCAGAGAAATCGTGTTAATCCATGACAAATATAACAAGTATAAATTGTTTATTCATGCGACTATCTATATAATTATCGTAACTGTAGTTACGATAATTACAAATAAAGTTGAGGTTTTTAAAAAATAAAATGCAACAAAAGTCTTTTGCATATTTTTCTTCATAATTCTTGAAACTGTAAAATCAATTTAAAAATGAAGGACGGTGCAAAATAATAATCTGATAATAGTCATAGATCTTATTTTCAATGACAACAACAATAAAATAAACGATAAAATTTGTATTCAAATACGAAAGATTAATATTTCCGTAATTTCACTAGGATTGAAATTTCGAGTATTGAATGCAGAATTCTAATGTATTTTTTTAATCCAATAAAAAGGAAAACTTAATAATTTGCATTTTAAACTAGATAAACATACTTCATATGACGTTCATTCATTTTTCTATTATTTTCATATTAAACTGCATTATAATGACGAAAACAATTGGCCATATTACGTCGAAATCATGTTTTTAATTGGCGATGGAATTTTTCAAATTGAAAATTAATTTTGTTTTGGTTAAATCAACAATAGGCTAAAATAAAAATTTTTAAAAATACTAAGCATTTTAAAATATTAAGCAAATTGAAGAGTGTCGGATTTCATCCTATGTGAATTACAATGGAATGTCACATATGATAGATTTGTCTTTATTTACTTAACTTTTTGCTACACATAGACATAAAATAAACCGTTAATAACTCTGGCAAGATTCTATCATTTAATTAGCCGTGCATTTAGATTTCTCATGTCAATTGATTTACAGCTCAATGAAGAATTCTTTTTTGTTTTTACATGCAATCTAATAATAAATTAATGAAATTCACTTGCCATTTTCTCGTTGTCAGAGAATCCCACGCCTGTCCAAGCACTTGTGTTCTTCGAGATAATCGTGAAGGACATCTGGTCCTGAGAGGAGGAAAGGCAAAACAAAAAAAAAGACCTATAATGGCGATTGCGTCTTTGACTCCGTCAACATTTTGCCCGATTACCGGCGTAAACGTTGGCGGAGCTTCGATTTGCTTGCTTCGCGAATGAAAGTTTGCCCGCAGGTGGTTCGTTGCAATCGAGTCGAGGAGAAAGCGAGAGAACGGTTAGGCCTTTACCTTCTTCGTCTTGTAGGTCCACTTGATGTAGTACTCGCAGGTACCGTTTTCCGTCGAGCAGTGCCTTGGATGTCTCCACTCACCGCCACAACCGCCACCCTCGAGAATCGTGTGACCACCGTACTCCTCTTTATTCTTCTCATCTGCAATCAATTGCGTCGTTAAATTTCTACCTCCAATCATTTAAGGGGACGGTACACCTTCATTTTCATCTGTGTGATAAATGAAGCATATCAATTTAAAAATTTTCGGACCAAATTCGTTCTTCACGAAAAATTGAAGAAAGAAAGAATTATTTTTTTTAAATCTTCACCAGTTTTTAATTCTTTTTTGATTGTTTCTCAAAATATTCGATAGGTTGCAAAACCAACACGTCACATTTCCAACATTTTTGTTCTGTGTATAGAAAAAAAAATTGACGACCTTTTATTTTTATACTATATATTTTTGATGCATGAATAGTTGTACCATCGCCTTAAAGAATTTTAGTCTTTGATTAATTGATTTTTAATTTTTCTTATTAATCGTTTACCAAAGAAATTGAAGGAAGCTACGCCTCTCTGTGACTTATGTCCATGATACTTGAGCTCGTCGACTTTGTAAAAATCTTTGACGCTGACTTTGCTCTTCTCAACGCCGCTCGGTGGTACGTGAACGTATTTTCCTGGTTCCTGTCCCTTTGCCCAGATCACCTGCATGTCACCGTCCATTATCTCGTGATCGGTCAACTCGCTCGACTCCAGTTTCTTTCTGAAGACAATTGTCGTGACGCCATCCTTCTCGAATCCCATTGCTGCTGTTAGACTGTCTTTGCCACCCCAGAATGAGTCGACACGGGGAGTCGAGCGATCCCTCGTGTAATAGTCACCAATTCTGTGTGTATTTCCTCTCGCCATACCGATCACCATATCCGTACAGTCCATCGGATTGAAATCATGCTTTGGTGTATATTTATGAACCTCTGGTCTCACTGGTGCTGCATTCGTGATTTTTTTTTTTTTTTCGTTTTTTCGTAGGAAATTGGACAAATTTTTATAAAAGACAAAATTAGAATTTGTGATAATTGTGTAGGATGAGAAAAAAAAAGAAACGTCTTTGTCACATTTATTAATGAAATTAAGTGCTTTGTCCACATGGAAATAATTATGTGTAACGTACATGTTAAAAAAAAAACTTATTTGTATACATAAAACTATGTGGATTGTACTTTTTCTGCACCGTAAATGCATACGGATTATATCACAACATATACAGGCGCTGTCTCGCTTGCAAGAATTAGTGGCGTGCATTCGCCATCTCTCGGCCATCTCGGTACTACGGTTATGTATATTTTTTTTTATATGAAAAATACATTTGCTGTGCATAAAATATATGTGTCTACGTATATGTCTCGATATAAGCGGTTTAGATGTCCGCATACATTTAGACACATGCGGACATACATACAGCATGTACGTCCACATATATTTGTAAGTAATTGCAGTTTATATACCTTCTTTAAAAAAAATAATGTATTTGAGTAAACAACTTTTTGGCCGAATGTGTATACATATATAAAATATATTTATGATGTGTTTTCGCGTATATTTTGACATATAATTATTTCCATGGGAATGTCGTCTTATATTATTCGTGTTAATGCTTTTTTGGAGTGAGGTGAATGGATATGGTTTTTCCGATGATTTGTTTTGTGTGCGATGACGCCGGTGGTGTTGAACTACTTTCGTGTTACAGTTATGACGTTTATGGTTGAGGCGAGTAATTGTACACGAACTATGATACACTACGATATTTCTTTGACGATGTTAATGGTTTTGTTGAATATATATGGGTGAATTATAATGTTACAACTACGTCAGTACGCAATGCACTGTTGGTAGCGCTTTTGTACTACCTCTGTACTATATAGTATTTTCTACAAACTACTTTCAGCTACTGATTGTCATGCACTTTCTAATGAAGAGCGTCCCAGCGGACACTCAGCTATGCGCCTCCTTTTCTCCTCTACTTTTATTAAATTGTTACCTTTCGTAGCTCCCGACTTGGTGCTAGGCTCTGCTTCCCCGATTGCGTGGTTGGAAGTAGGTTCCGGTTCAGACTTTGGCTCAGGTTCGGAATTTGGCTCGGGTTCGGATTTTGGCTCTGGTTCGGATTTTGGCTCAGGTTCGGAGTTTGGCTCGGGTTCGGATTTTGGCTCAGGTTCGGATTTTGGCTCAGGTTCAGATTTTGGCTCAGGTTCAGATGTTGGTTCAGGTTCGGAGTGTGGCTCAGGTTCGGATTTTGGTTCGGGTTCAGAGTGTGGCTGAGGCTCGGATTTTGGCTCAGGTTCGGATTTTGGCTCAGGTTCGGATTTTGGCTCAGGTTCGGATTTTGGCTCAGGTTCGGATTTTGGCTCAGGTTCAGATTTTGGCTCGGGTTCAGATTTGGGCTCAGGTTCAGATTTTGGCTCGGGTTCGGATTCTGGCTCAGGTTCGGATTTAGGTTCAGGTTCGGGTTTTGGCTCATGTTCACTTTTAGTAATACGCGCGGATTTGAATTGTGGTTCGGATTTAGGCTCGGGTTCGGATTTTGGCTCAGGCTCGGAACTTGGTTCCGGCTCAGATTTTGGCTCAGGCTCGCTGTTGGGCTCTCCTGTGCAACAAAGCAACGACGACATGCAACTATTTTTTAAACCAACACCTTGTGCGTATTACCAGGGGGCCTTAATTAATATTCCATTGCTTGGGTAGGGCTCTCAAAGGGATAATTTAAATTTTAAATGGCTTCTTTACTCAAATGTACACAGTAAAAGCAAAACTAGAATTTTAGTACTTTTAAAATGACAATTTTTTGTTGTTGTAAATTTATAATAAGGATAAAGTTGATGTTTTTTAATTACTATTTTCGTTTAACAAAATATTTCTTGTTATCTTTACAAAAAGAAAAAGTAAGTTTGACAATTTTACAAATTCGTTTTTGTCACTTTTCTAGTTTAACAAACAACGGTGTAAATTCGACAAATTTACCCTTTTTTGTCACAGTCAGTTTAAGCAAGAAAGAAATGTATAAATTTGTTAAATTAATTTTTTTTTCTAAACATGGCAAAATAAAAATAAAATACAAATTTTCAAAAACTTGTATTTCCATTTTAAGAAAATATATCTTGTCATGTTTACAAAAAAAAATTAATTTAACAAATTTATAAATTTGTAACGCACAAACCATTTTATGTCAAAGTAACAAACCAATTTTTTATTTACTTGACAAAACTAATTTTTATTACAAAAAATATCACTTTAATTTTAATAAATCATTATTTACCGTGTATTTCAAAATTAAGCGAGCAGTTCTTTTACGACGTGGGGAAAAAAGGGACAATTACAGCTATTGCTAAATTATTTTACACTACATCCTTCCGGAAAGGATCCCAAAAAGGTTCATTACTATTTTACATTGCTTAAATTAAGTTTCTACATATTTATATATTTATAAACAATATTAATCTACTGAATCTACTGTACAAAATTGCAGCTTCAATTTAACGCATAAATCTTTATATTTAATATGCTCAAGGTCTCGAGACGAGAGAATTAATCGAATCGGAGAACGTGAAGGAAAATAAATAAATGCAGCGCGTGGGTGGTAAATAGCAACAAGACGTTTTGCTGTCGCAATTAACGATAAGCGCAGCACTCCTCGGTGATTAATTGACGCGTGATTTCAATTAAAATGGCATCTTTGGATAAACGGCGCGAGCAACAAAATTGCAAAATAATGCAATCACGAAACACGCGTGTGAAGCGTTCGACGCGTGATTTTTTCTTAATCGTTTAATCGCAGACGGCACGTCGATTAAAACTAGCCTGTGGAAATATATATGGGGCATTCCATATCGATTCGACCTGGGTCAGACCCCCAACCTTTCAGATGTGATTCACATTTTTTGAGAGGCAACTGAAATTTTTCTTAGATTTTTTCAAAGCGATTCCTTAAATTTAATTTTAAAAAAACCTTTAAATTAAAAAAGATCGCTTTGAAAAAATCGGAAAAAATTCTCTGAAGCCCTAATATATATATATAGAAATGTCGAAGCAATAGCCTGCAGTGAAATTATTTTTATGCATCTAACTTTTTCCAATTGTCTTTTTGAAAAAAATACGTAAAAAAAATAGAAGCAGATACAGAATTTTTGAGAATTTTTCAGATTTTTCAATTCTGGTTAACAATATGTTAGTTTTAAATAATCATAATTATATTAAACGTTGAAAAAAAATGTAATAAAAATTCTGGTTGCCTCTCAGAGTTGGAGCAGTAACATTAAAAAATGTGGATGGAATCCGAGAGGGTCTGACCCAGGTCGAATCCGTATGGAATGCCCCATATATATAGACAAAGCGCAATTATATGCTATAAGAAACTATTGAGGAATTCTTAAATGACTCGGGCACGAGGTAAAATTATTGCCGTCTTTTTTCAACTCTCTGGCGTTTCTCTACCAAGTCTTTTACGCTGTACTTGGAATATAATAACGCTGTAACTCTCCAGACAAGTGAGCGCTCGCGGCCCGGTGAGAGGGAGTCTCGCAAATGTACAGGCAGTAACAAAAACGAATCCCTCTTGTCTTCGTATTATACATCTGCAGGTGATTCAGAGTCGTACACTGTTAAAAATCCGGTTTGTTAAAAGCAAGTAGTATGAACTTTTGGCCGGTTTTCACTGATTTCGTGTTAATGGTAAGACTTTTTACAGTTTTTAAATTCACACAACCAAGTGTATTCAATTTATTGGTCACCCACCCGAAAATTTTATACCCATTTATGTTTGGGATAAATCGATGTAAATCAGTAAATTGTTAGTTGTCAATTCATAATTATGGCGCGAATAAAATTCAAAAGATATAATTGCATTTTATTCACCTAATTTCAAGTAAGATGTGTTGTAAGATTTTGAGTTTCCAATGAAAATTGACACTAGATATTCAATCACCGGATTTTTAACAGTGTTCACTGAGAAAAATGTCGCTTTAATCCTACTGAATTAATGATTATTAGTGGTGAAAAAAAAATGGTTTCTTGAACGAAATAATTGTTACATCACATTAACAAAAATTGACGAAAAACGTTCGCAATTTTTGTTTGTTAATTTGACCAAAAAAAAAAAAATCTTTCTGAATGTCATGCGTTTGTTATTTATTAGAAAAATATTTTTTTCAACGAAACATAGGATTTTACTTTTACGAAACTATCTGTTCTTATTTCGTAAATAAAAGAAACGCTCACAAATCAATGAACTGTGCATTTAACTATGTAAATATTTTTTTGAAACAACCACATATTTCGTTCGTCACCAGTAATCGTTAATTCAGTAGATTCAAGCGATTTTTCCTTCCAACTTTTTTCAGATACTTTTTTACAAATCGCACGATTCCCTCGATAAATTCAAATAAATAAATAAATTCGTTATCTACAAAATTTGTCATACACCGAGACTGACGCCTACACTAAATCCCAAAAACAAAAAACAATATTTCGTACTTCGCAGCAACTCTACAGCCACCTTCAAGAATTTTTTGTTTACACCCTCGAACCACGTGGAAGTTAACGCTCGACTAATGATAAAAAAAGCTTGATAACCTGCTTACCTGTAGGCTGCGGTGACGCTGGCTCAGGGGACCTTTTCTTGCGTCCTGCACGGCACACAAACCGTAAATTAATTACCATAAATTAAATTTATCTCCTTTTTTTGGTCATAAATTATTCAAATCTTATTTGTCATTCCATGAGGCGTTCTCCATCAACACAACCACTTTGTTTTTTTAAGCTCTCCTGTTCGTTCGATAATTCGCCATATTTTTTTCAGACATTACAATTCACTCGATTCGGAAATGGGTATTTTTCAAACACGTATATCATGGAAGATTGTGGTCGAGCAAAAAAAAAAAGGTAAAAACGAAAAACTCACGTTTTTCCATGAACTATTTAATGCAATATATATTATAATTTGATGCCATCAAAATTATAACATATATTGTATAAAATAGTTAATTGAAAAAAAGAACTCAGATGTATCTTAATGCACCTTTCACTGTAAAATCTATTATTTTTTACTCGGCAAAAATGTCGAGTTCCATGATGTCAATTTTTTAAATACATACATTTGTCATTTTTATTCGTTGAAAATAGCCTTTTTTTATACCATCAAAAATATAACATAAATTGCATTAACTAGTTTATGGAAACCCATAACTCTTTGAACCTCAATCTTTCATGACATACGAATTTGAAAAAAAAAAAAAAAAATACACCCATTTCCGATTAAATTTTTAAAATTCTGAAAAAATTCACAAAGATTATCTACAGGCAATACTATTATATGGCTAATTACAGATCAGATCCGAGAGGGTAGAAAAAAAAACACTGGCCAAGTTGATGGAAAACGTCGCGTATATAAAAATTTTCTTCTGACCTTGCTTGGCGCTGACTTGATAGGTAACGCTGGTTTGTACAGTGACGTCGCTGTCAGGTCGTTGAGTTACCGTCGTATCAACGTCCGGCTTGGCCGAACGTCTCTTAGCTCCCGAAGATTTCAAAGGCTCAGAAGTTGGTTCTGGTTTCGAGGAACCTTCGGGCTCGGGTTCGGGAATCGCGGGAGCTCCTTGTTGCTTCTTCGAGGAGTTTCGGGACGTTGGCTCGGGCGCTGAACCTGCCGCTTCTGGCTCAGGCTCCGGAGCTGGTTCTTTGGCACCCGAATGTCTCGAACTCGCTTCCGGTGTTGGCTCTGACTTTGGCTCGGGTCTCGGCAGAGGCTCGCCGTCCGTACGATCATCTATCTCGGGAAAGGCACGACACGCTGGTGTCAAACTAGTTGGACGCCAACCCACGCCTACCCACGATGTGCCATTCACGACCATGATGCCTTCGAGCTCCTTCGTGTCCTTGAGTATCCTCCAGTAGAATGAAAAATCCTCGGAGAAACGCTTCATCGTGTAACCGTCGAAATCAATTTCCATGGTCTTCACGGTAGATCCTAAAATAAAAGATGAAAATTCTCTTGGTTTAACGATTATTTGCACGAACCAGGCATAAGTCGAATTCTTGAAATTTAGTGTTGAGCCAAATATACAAGTTCTATTCCAAAGCTCTACAATAGTGTAAATTTTTTATTTGTAAAAATAGCGAATTGGGTGTAATCAATGTATTTACAATTGTACATATTAAATCTTATAGCTTCAGAAATTAAAAATATTCAACTAAACAGTTATTGCTTGTTTAGTATTTGTATCGATTGGAAATTTATGCTGCATCTTACAATTTTACCGATTTTCGTTTCTGTTGAAAACACGCTTTCTTCAATTTTCAAAATTCACTCGCTAATTATATTCTGTCTTTAAAAAGACTTTTGCAAAGATTATACAAAATCCACGACATCTTAATAATCATAAATGCATGAAATTGAAATTTAATAAAATAACGAAAGTCACTTTATTTTTTTAAAAAATCATACAACACGTATGTGATGTATCTGGCAAAAACGGTGATTTATGGATCATCTTGTGTCTTCAATGTCATTGTTTCTCCTGATTTATGACTCACTTTTGTTGCACCCAGGTCCGAAAAATCCGACATTGCAATAGCAATGCTTGGTCGGTGCTGTAGTGCCATGATTGTCGACGCAGGTACCCTGATTACCGCAGTCCGAATCATCGAGGCAATCTTCACGGAATTCGCATCTTGGACCGTGATAAAACCTGTCGCATCTGCACCTGCCGAGCAGGTAGCGACCGTGACCGTTGCAATTTTCTCTGTATGCTTTCCTCTCCAATATCTGTACGTGTGTAAAAAAAATGAAGGAAGTTAGAATAACATAATGAATTCTCAAAAGCGCTTATCAAGCCAGTACAATTTTATCTATATTGTTTATAGCATTAACTCACGTCGATATCAGCGCACGACCAAAACCTGTAGCTCGAACCCCACTCCTCGGCCTGGCGTAACAACCGCACCGTGCAATCGGTACAAGTGAAATTCTGCGGTAACTCGACCAGATAATGCTGCGCCCTGTTGCAAGGTCGTATTTCAATCACTCGATTATATTTCCAGAAACACTTTGGTTCAAGGCTAATTCGTTATTAATAGATACGGATTTTCCTCGAGGAATTGATTTAACGTCACGGAAATTCCTTTATAACGCGCAGATATAATAATAATAATAATAATAGTAAACTCACGTGGCGTCATCCTCGACGAATTCACTTTGCTTAGTCACTGGAGTGAGATCAACGAGAGGCCTGTCCAGAGCATCCAATATCTGAAGCCTGAATCCTCCCTGTTGAGGATTTAACCAAAAAGTATGGAAATTAGAAATTGCATTTTTTTTCTATTTAATGAGTCACTCAAAGTGATAAAAAAATTAATTTCCTTGTAATTTCTGAGTTGTACAGAGTACGAATAAAACTTTAATTTTTGGACTTTCAAATTAGTGTCCAGAGATTCGTGCTGTCAGCTAGAAAAAAATTTTGCAAGATTTAGAACACTTCGTGTTTGTAAAAAAAAAAAAAAAGTTATTTCCATTCACAAATTTATATGCTTTTTCTTATTGTCACAATACTAAATTGATAAATTTATGTTTTCTAAATCGTGAAATAAAAAAAAATCTTGACAACCATTTCTGAAATCGTATTTTCTTATCAATTTAATATTTATGATTGTCGGTACCTCATTAATTATATAATTAATATTTTCGAGCAAAAGAATGGGGCAGCAGATTTTCGTGAATAGATCTCTCGATGTAATGCTTACTATTTAACGACATAATAATACATAGTAGTAGAATATACGTGCGGCGAACGGGCATTGCTGCTTTCTCCCGGATTCCTGTACACCTCTTGAGGTGTACTCGCATACCTATCGCACTGTACTGTTAAGGCCATAAGAGACACACACATACACACGCACACACACACTATGGGTACTTTTACCCGTATATCTATGTTTAAGAATATCCTCATCGCCCCGTTGTCGAGGCCTTCCAGACATCGGGCTCTCGCACAAAATCTTTTACAACGCCTCGCGGCCACATGGATGAAATCCGCACGAACCATCTCGCGCATACCTTTCCCGCGTGCCTTCGCGGCAAGCCCCGTTGACATGGAGACATTAGATCGCGTACCCGACATGCATGGAATACCAAAATAGGGGTGCGAAAATAAATAAAAAATACATTAATCCAAAAACAGGGCAACCTTTTTTGTTAACCCTTGGGAAATTGGAACACTTTCAACGACAAAAAATTGCTTATTCCTCTTGGTATGAAAAATTTCTTGGTGAAATTCAGGAAAAAAAAATTCGGTACGATTTTATGTTTTAACTTATAAGATGAGCTTTGATTTTTTTGCATTTCAGAAATTTTTAGAATTCTTATTAAAGAAAAAATTCATTAAAGCGATTTAAAAAAAAAACAACTTTTTTGACTGGTATGAAAAAAAGGTTTACGAGAAATTTGGAAATGGTTTTCGTCATTTTCATCCTCGGGAAATTTTGCTTCTATAAAAACGTGTTTTATGTGTTGATTTTTTGGAACACCAAAACAGGGGTTTGAAAATTAAAAAAAAAAATTTAATAAACAGGGGAACCTTTTTTACCCTTTAAAAGCTCGAAATTTTCTATTATTACAAACTTTCTGGTGGAATTTCATAAAGAAAACTTGTGCGATTTCATTTTTTTAACTTCTACAAAAATTTTTATTTTTCTACCTTAAAAGATTTTTAGAAATCTTATTTAAGCGAAGATTCATTAAAGCGATTTGAAAAAGAGTTTTTTATTGAGTGTTATGAAAAAAAAGAATTACAAAAAATTTGGTAATGTCTGGTTTTCGCTATTTTCGTGGTCAAGCAATATTGATTTATGAATATGGTGGTATTTTCAGATTGCACGAAATTGCTAAAGAGCTTCGATTCCACCAACGGTCAACCAGGAAATTGTTACTGAAACACCTTCTTATTGAACAAAATTGAGTTATCTCGTTTTCTCGTAAAGTAAGCTTTTTTTTTTCACGAAAGAAACAAACCAGCAAAATAAAATACTTTAACGCTACTTCCTTATTATTTTCCACCATTTACAAAGCTTCTTCTATGAGAAACTAAAATCAATCATCATTCTCGTAGAATTGGCTTTGTGAAAGGTGGAAAATAATAAGGAAGCAATGCTTAGAGTTTATACAGCGCAGGCTTGTTTTTAGGAAAGAATATTTAAATTCAACTCGACTGAAGGGAATTTAAAAGACCGCATATTTGAATTTTCTAGGCATATAAGCGTATTTATTTTTTCAAACAGTAAAAAATGCGTTTGACTGTTCGTACCAGGGTTCTGAACATAAATTATTTTCAATATTTCCTTTTTTTTTTTCTTTTAAATGCTCCTCGTAAAATTGTTTTATTTTTCGTCCTGGGTGACTTTTTTATACGATCATATAATCTTTTCTTTGTATAAATTTAACAAAATCTTTTCCGTGACTTTTAATTTAGAAAACAAAAGTTTGTACATTTTTCACTTCATATTTTACCCCTTTTTTCATAAGTTTCTCAATTTCTTTCGTGCCCCTTTAATTTAACAAACTGAAACTTAAAAATTTAACAATTTTTCTCATTACTTCCAATTAAAAAACAAATGATTGTAAATTTTTTATTTCGAGATTTTCATGTCAGTATGCTCAAAATTGTCTAAAACGTCGAGAAAATTGGTTTAGAAAAAATGTATGTATGAATGTGTGTGTATGTGTGTGACCGGCATTCAAAATTCAAACTTGCATATCTCAAGAACGGCTTTAACATTCGGGCTAAAATTTAGCACACATGTGCGGCAGGTAGACGCCATTGCTTGTGATAATTTTCAAAAAAATTCAGAAATATGTTCGAATTTTATTTAACTTTGCAATTTTCGAAAAATTTCTGCATGCGCTGTAGCTTCCGCAAATTTTTGGCTATAGAGCTAAATAATTTTGTATACATAAAGCAGTCTTAAAGAAGGATCGGTATTGAATTTGGGGCGAATCTATAAATAGGTTCGGTTTTTATGAGATTTTGAATTTTTCAAAAAATTTACGTTTTGCTCTAACTCCCGTAAAATCTCACGAAATCAACTGATATTTTCTACAGATGCAGAATAACATGCAATACTGCTATGTACCAAATTTGGCGATGATCGGTAAAGGGGTTCGGATTTTATAAGATTTTGAATTTTTTGATAAATTTATATTTTGCTCTAACTCACGTTAAATATCAACAAAGCAACTGAAATTTTCTACAGACGATAAATAATACTCAGGCTGCTATGTACCAAATTTGGTAATTATCGGTAAAGCGATTAAGAAATTACGTGATTTTGAAATTTTGAAAAAATCATCATTATTCTTATAACTCAGGTCAACTAACAATGAATGAATTAAAACATTTTCGAAATGAAAAATACAGGTGAAAAATATTCCCTGTTGCTATGTACCAAATTTGATGACGATCGGTAAATGGATTTTGATTTTGGAGCAATTTGAGATTTTTCATGTTTTAGCAGATAACATTTCCATTTTTCACAAAGCTTCCTCTATGAGGAAGCCAAAATTAATAAATAAGCTTCCTCAGAGAGATCGTTTTGTGAATAAAAAAAATAATGAGGAAGCAATGTACAAAGTTCAACTTGGCAAATTTTTTATTTATTTACAAAAATCAGTGAAATTCACGAAAGTATTTTTTTTTTTTTTTCTAAAATCGTTATTGAAAGCTGCATGCATATGTATTGCAGCGAGTTGTTAGAGTTGTTACGCATGCGCAGCTTCAAATTCCTCTCAGAGAGCACTTCGATACATTTGGCCTGAATGGGATTTTCAGGAAGTCTCGAATTGCTCGAACCGGCCGAGATTCGTTAAGCCGCTATGTTCGCGCCACCCAGCACAAGCTCTCCTCTCGCACATACCGCATGCCTTCGTTACGTGTGTGTATATATGGGGCATTCCAAGTCGATTCACTTGGCCATCGGCCTGACCCTCTCGGATTCAGTTGACGAATTTTTCTTATTTGGCATATTTTGGTCCAAAAAAAAGAGAATACTTTTTTCAGATTTTTATCACTGGTTCTACCCTTTAAAATAATTTTTTTTCCATAATTCCCGAGTATAAATAGATTTCAACCAGTTTTAAAATTCTACAGTTTTTCCCATAAAATCTAGGACTAAAAACAAATTTTTTCTTTAATTTAAGAAAGAAAAAAATTCCATATTTAAACTACATATATATAACCATATATAAACCTAAAAATTTCAGTAATGGTTTCAGGAAAAAAAAGAAAAATAAATCATGTCATGGTAAAAAAAAGATACCCATATTTTGAGTGTAAAACGCTGAAAATTCGTCCAATAGTTAAAATAACATTGAAAAAAAGCTATTTCAATTAGAACAAAAATGAGGAAAAATGTTTTTTTTTTTCTTTAAATTAAAAAGTATATACAAATTATTCTTGGCCCACTCTCGAACTCTGATATACATGTTTTTAGTCCTAGATTTTATGGAAAAAAATTGAGAATTTTAAAACTGGTTGAAATTTACTCGGGAATTTTGGAAAAAAATTATTTTATGGGGTAAAGCAAGTGACAAAAATCGTAAAAAAGTATCCTCTTTTTTTCGTCGATGACCACGTGAATTAACTTGGAATGCCCCATACACACACACACACACACACACACACACACACACACACACACACACAAATACGTAATGAATGATATACATACAAGTCAGTTGGGAATTTGTTCAGAGGTTTGCACTAAACAGCGAGTGTTATAGCCGCGGGTTTTAGCTGAGAGAAAGCACACCGTCAGAGACGAATCTCTGAGGTACACCGGACCCCGTGTCGCGAATTACAACGTGACTATAATACCGGAGACTCCCAAGGTATAAACGTAGCATATAAGTACATACACCACCTCGACGAAACAGGTGCGTCATATAAATCCCGAGAGAGGCATACCGACGGGACTTGCACGTGAATCTTGCCAACCCGATATAACTTTCAAGAAAACGGCATTCAGACTCTTGTACACAGCTTCAACGATATCCACACAGCATTGGTGTTAACTACAATGTACAGACTGTGAAATCACTTTATATATGGCGATGGGGAAAAAGTATAGTGTATGTGACAATTGGCATTGCAACTGACGACTGTAAGCCATGTCGGAATTTAATGTTCCTATTTCGCAACATTTTTAATGAAAGGTACAGACAATAGAACTTTTGGCTTCTTCACGAAAGAGGCTTACTTTTCATGAAGGAAAAGTTGGACAGTTTTAGTCATTTTTGCAATAAAATTAGAACCACTCCACATCGATTCTCGTCGAGTTTAGTAACGATCGCGGTTTAATGACAGTCCAATTGTGTACAGAAATTCAGCTAAAAACTTTTTTCAACATTTTCAGAATGCTACTAAATTCGAACCTCTCATAATTGTGAGAAGTGTAAGCAGCCGGAAATGAGAATATATATTTTCAGTTGGGAGAAACAGCTACGATTCAATTGGATTTCAATCTCTCAACTGATTCCCGCCAAATACAGTATCAAACGTTGTTGTACGATAGCCCACTTGAGTACTAAATTTGAAGAAGACAAGAAATCTGTACACGCACTTACAGACATTTTTTTCTAAACCAATTTTCGACCATTCTGATCGCGAGTGTCCTGAAATGAAAATTACGAAACTGTGTTTTTTTTTTTTTTTTTTTTTTTTTTTAAACAAATCTTCTCGTATGAGGAAGCAAAAAAAAAGTTGGCTGTATAATATTTCCCAGATATTTCTCTCCGACCTATCAATCATCGAAGCCTCTCTGGTAAACGCATAATACAGGTGTCAGAAGCACGACAGCCGTGGAATTTCTCAAAGAGACCCCGGAACCCGCAATATACATCGAATATTACGAGAGGTTCGAATAACGGAGAGATCCGCAATGATCATCGCCGCGCGAGAGGATTCTGCATTCCTTGTTGACCGAGCATCGCAGCAGCAGCAGCAGCAGCAGAACCGAGAAGAAAAACGATATTCTAATGCCTTTGCTACACTGCGCTGGACGATCGTCAAATGCATTTTATTTTCATTTGGCAGGGTGTCTTAAGCACGTATACATTATATATTTATAGTTTACGAGGAACAAGCCCCGTTGAATAGCGTTGCGGCTCGAAACTTATGTAGCGAACGTGCTGGATGAAGAAAAAAAAAAAAAAAAAAAAAAGATGAAAAAAAAAGAAACTCCTAAGAGTCGAAACGCGTCGCGCGGCGTCGAAGGCTGATGCTGCTGGTGCGCCGAGTCCCGGCGGGCGGCCCTCCTTATTCGAGGTCATAACGGACCTCGTTCGTCGAGGCGCCCAAGCACGACTACGATAAGTGTCCACGTGTCATCGACGCCTGGTTGCATACATTTTATTTTTTATTTTTTATTTTTTTTTCAATTTTATTTTTTTTAAGCAACGGAACACACCGCTTAATCGGCCAATAAAGAAGTTATTTTGTGGTATAAAATGGACCAGTCACCGATGCTCAATGCGCAATTAAGTGATTATAATTCTACTTGGATATAAACTATTCTGTATCAGCTGGACCACTTTTTTTCTAATTATATTTTTGCCACTAATTTCGACACGTTTTATTTTGCTCTTAATTTTCGTATAACCTACAGTGGGTATGTAATACAGATCCTGTAGAAAGATTGTCAGGGTGGGCAAAAAATATTTGAGACATTTTTCTTGAAATCGGACAGATTTGGGTGTTTGTTAACCGCGTATTTTTTTTTTTTTTTTGATAGGATGAAACTTTTTTTTACGTTATCTATACAGGAACAGAGGAGAACCGTATCGTTTTGTTTGGTGATTTATTTTTATTTTTTATTATTGGGTATGAATTTTTTTTCGGAAAATTGACGCGAATTCTCGTTCAGAAATTAATATCTCTGGTTCTATTTGTCGTTGAGCGATAAACTAAAGCGTTTTTTGAAGCTAAAAGAACACGCTTTTATGACATATTTTTTCGATAGTTGTGAAATAGCAAATTACTATTGTTATAGACAACTGAAAATTTAAACAATTTTTATTCACAAGTATCGGTATTTTTTATATATTTCTTTTAAATTGCATTAAAGTGTTGATGCAATTCTGTGACTTTGCCATTTTTTTTCGTGATGCAGTCTCGATGGACTCTATTTTTTATTAATTTCTCTAGAAATCGATTGGCCCGACACGCGTTCTCCGACGTCGACTGTGCAGAGCGGCGCTTTGGAAAAATTAATTGTACGAAACTGTAAAGATTTTTCCAAATTTGTTGGCCGATGGAAAAATATATGCAGACATTGCCAAGCCTTTTTTTATGTTAATCTGCAAATTATAGGAAATTTCCTAGTTCATAATGATTAATACAAAAAAAAGGTCTGCCGATATCTGCATATGTTCTTCGAACGGCTAAAAAGTCTCTGTACATTTTTTAACAAACTCACAAATTTCCTAATTTTCATGTGAATTTCGAGATTAAAAAACAAAAATCGAAAACAATAATTGGAGTGTTACTTTTTGCAGATAAAATAAAATAAAATTGGCAAAAACCTGTTTGAACTATATTTTATATTAAAACATTTTGTTTATACGATGCATCGTTTTTTATATATACAGCGAATAGAAAAATAAAAAAAGGCATTTAATTCTGACTGAAATATATTATTAAAAAAATCTAAAATAATTCGTACACATTCTAGACACTCTAAACCGTTCTAAAAAAAAAATATACTTCTTTTTTTGACATCTCGAAACAGGGATAACCCAATTCAAGTGGGATGTCTCTGCAGATATTTATTAGTATAAATAATGGCAAAAGTGTCAATAAATTGAAAATCAACTGGTCGAAAAAAAAAGGTGTCCACAAGTTGCTCAAATTTCCTCAACCAAATCCCTCTAAAAGTAAATTATTCAACGAAAATGTCGAGATATTAACGAAACGATAATGCAATGTTTATATTAGAAGTTGTATGTATTTAGCCTGTAAATTAACACGAGGTTAATGATATCCCGCGAGATTGACTGTCGTGTACAATCCACCTGCGAGATCTCTCCTCGTTTCAGTGAGGTACGATTTTACCAGCAGTTATGCTGGCGTAGTAGAAGAAGAAAAAAAATCGAAGAATAATGATTCAGCGTCTAAGAGACCACAGCGATGACGACACTAAGTAATCACTACCCTCGGTCTTTCTCTCCACAGTTCAGCGCCTCATTCTCTCATCATCGCCCGGCTTGCATTCATCGTTTTAGCCTCTATCACTCCTCGGCACCTCATTCCACGCTTCGTCCCCTCTATATATCTGCTTTACCCGCGCGTACTTCGTCACGCCGTGCGTGCCGTCGGGTGCGGCACCACTCGAATCGACACGGGAATTTTAATGCCAATCGGAGACGCCTTGATGGTCTATAGCAATGTCTTTGAGATCCGCTCTGCGAGTACGAGTATATATGTTTTTGGGAGCATCGGTATATGAAAGAAAAGGATGATGCAAAGTTGAGCTTTGTACATTGCTTTCTCATTATTTTTTAATTTTTTTTAAAAAGTCGTAGCTTTTTTTTCAAAATTAAACGAAGTATTTTGATCAATTTTGACATTCTCATCGAGGAAGCTTTGTGAAAGAAAAGTGTATTAAAAAATGCTCTGAAATGTGAACTGTTTATCGGATTCTCACTAAATTCAGAATTAAGCTAGGAGACGTTTTGTTCAAGTTTTATGAAAAATTTTGAATCATTTGCTTGAACCGTTCTCGGGTTATTAAATTTTCAAGAAAATTACGTAAAGGTGAATTTCTAGAAAATCTGACGCTTATCGATTGTTTTTGCCAATATTCAGGCTGGTAGCTGGAAATTTGTTTGAGTTCGAATGATAATATAGACATTTTTCATAATTTGAAAAATGTGTTGTTTCTGCTATTTTCGTTAACAACGAATTTTGATTCTATATAAATGTGTTGATTATACATACTTTCGATAATATGAATAAAAAAATAAAAATAGAATATGAATGAACAGACAATAATTTTCGAAATCTTGATGCTCGAAAAATCCGACTATAACGCTGAAGTCTCCTTAAACAGAATTTGTTATTTTTCATAAAAATATTATGTTTCCAGATTTAATCTGAAATTTACAGACTGAGACGAATATGCGGGATCATTATTAAATTTAGTTAATTAAATTAATTTAACAATAATACTTTTAAAAGTTAACAAGACGGCATAATTAGTCTGATAATTAACTATGAAAATGTTAATTAACATTTTCTTCTAAAATCTTCAGACAAGAAACAAATATTCCTAAAAGAGTATCATTGACATTAACACGACTTCCTGAATCTTCCTTAAGTCATCAGATGTCACAAAATGTTTAATCAATCAATTAAACGATTAAACATTTTTCACCAAATGTCACAAAATGTTTAATCAATCAATTCAACAATTAAACATTTTTCACCAGGTGTCACAAAATGTTTAATCAATGAATTCGATGATTAAACATTTTTCACCAGATGTCACAAAATGTTTAATCAATCAATTAAACGCTTAAACATTTTTCACCAGATGTTACAAAATGTTTAATCACTCAATTCAACGATTAAACATTTTTCACCAGATGTCACAAAATGTTTAATCACCCAATTCAACGATTAAACATTTTTCACCAGATGTCACAAAATGTTTAATCAATCAATTCAACGATTAAACATTTTTCACCAGATGTCACAAAATCTTTAATCAATCAATTCAACGCTTAAACATTTTTCACCAGATGTCACAAAATGTTTAATCACTCAATTCAACGCTTAAACATTTTTCACCAGATGTCACAAAATGTTTAATCAATCAATTCAACGATTAAACATTTTTCACCAGATGTCACAAAATGTTTAATCACTCAATTCAACGATTAAACATTTTTCACCAGACATCACAAAATGTTTAATCAATCAATTCAACGATTAAACATTTTTCACCAGATGTCACAAAATGTTTAATCAATCAATTCAACGCTTAAACATTTTTCACCAGATGTCACAAAATGTTTAATCACTCAATTCAACGCTTAAACATTTTTCAGCAGATGTCACAAAATGTTTAATCACTCAATTCAACGATTAAACATTTTTCACCAGATGTCACAAAATGTTTAATCAATCAATTCGATGATTAAACATTTTTCACCAGATGTCACAAAATGTTTAATCAATCAATTAAACGCTTAAACATTTTTCACCAGATGTCACAAAATCTTTAATCAATCAATTCAACGCTTAAACATTTTTCACCAGATGTCACAAAATGTTTAATCAATCAATTAAACGATTAAACATTTTTCACCAGACATCACAAAATGTTTAATCAATCAATTAAACGATTAAACATTTTTCACCAGATGTCACAAAATGTTTAATCAATCAATTAAACGATTAAACATTTTTCACCAGATGTCACAAAATGTTTAATCACTCAATTCAACGATTAAACATTTTTCACCAGACATCACAAAATGTTTAATCAATCTATTCAACGATTAAACATTTTTCACCAGATGTCACAAAATGTTTAATCAATCAATTCAACGATTAAACATTTTTCACCAGATGTCACAAAATGTTTAATCAATCAATTCAACGCTTAAACATTTTTCACCAGATGTCACAAAATGTTTAATCACTCAATTCAACGCTTAAACATTTTTCAGCAGATGTCACAAAATGTTTAATCACTCAATTCAACGATTAAACATTTTTCACCAGATGTCACAAAATGTTTAATCAATCAATTCGATGATTAAACATTTTTCACCAGATGTCACAAAATGTTTAATCAATCAATTAAACGCTTAAACATTTTTCACCAGATGTCACAAAATGTTTAATCAATCAATTAAACGATTAAACATTTTTCACCAGATGTCACAAAATGTTTAATCAATCAATTAAACGATTAAACATTTTTCACCAGATGTCACAAAATCTTTAATCAATCAATTCAACGATTAAACATTTTTCACCAGATATCACAAAATGTTTAATCAATCAATTAAACGATTAAACATTTTTCATCAGATGTCACAAAATGTTTAATCACTCAATTCAACGATTAAACATTTTTCACCAGATGTCACAAAATGTATTAATCAATTAATTCACGAATTGACGGAGGTCAATCGTTCGTACGAATAACCTCGATAAACTGTATTTCGAAAGTCATTGGCACTTGTCGTGTCGATGGAGGCAATCGTTGATGGCTTATACACTGGCAGCAAGCTCAATAGGTAGATAATTGTAAAAAGAAGGGTATTGGTGGGCTTATGTGTTACACGTATGATGTATGTAGCTATGAAGAAAGAGTGCACAATGGGCACGCATGTACATTTTTGGACACGTTCGTGTACAATTACACACGTACTCGCGTGTGTAATTGTAAACGTATATATATATATATATATGTATAGATACCGATCCTAGTTGGAGTCGTCGACTATGCCTATACCGTATATGTTTGCTAAATACCGAAGACTTCTTTCGTGAATAATTCAACGCGCGCTGCCTTGAGAAGAAAACGCGTGTAGGCCGTCCGGTTTCTGTACGCGTTTCGCTGCCCACAACCGGCCTCTTCGTATCTCCGTTTCACTCCTGTACGTTCGTGATCGTTTGTCTTTTTCCTCTTCTCTCTTTTTTTTTTTTTTTTTTTTTTTCTTCTCTTTCTCTCTTTGACTATCATAGTGTGTCGCAACTCGCAACGAGCTCAGGAATCTCCGGTAGAAAACACTATATGCATGTGTATATACGCCATACAGTCTCTTTCAGTGCGTGAGTTAAGTACTCGAACTCGACTCGACTTTTCACAAAAGCGATAATTTTTCAAAACCAAACGAAATTTCAATTGATTTCAATGATTTTTGTTTAAGAGGAAAAAAATGCACCCATTTTTTTGGGTAACAGTTTTGGTTAACTGTTATTAATGAAATAATAGGTTTTGATTGATATCGATATTATATGGAAACTAATTAATATTTGTTTTATTAATTTAGATAAGAAAAACTTAAGAATACTTAACTATTTTGTTGTGTAACTCTTGTTTTTTTTTTTTAAACCCCATTTTTCAGAATTCATTTTCTAACTATATAAAATAACTCGATAATAATATTGAATGAAATTAAATTAATATTAAAAAAAAATTTATTTCCAATAATTAATTCGTTAAAAAAATTAACTAAACATTAAAGAGTGTCTATGAAATATTTTATGGCGATTATTAAGAAAGAAAAAAAACGTTTTCTTCAAGCTATCACATTTTGATGATGTTTTTCTTTAAGTAGAAATTACAACTGCGGTGATTTTTTTTGCTTGCATACATTTTTACACTCAACGGTACCGAGTCACCTAAAAATTATAAACATTAAATGGTGCAGTAAAAGTATAAATTATTACTGTGCACGTACAAAGTTAAGCTACGTTTATCGATGCAAATAATTTTAAAAAGATTTTTCAGCAGACTTTTTGTTGCACTGATGGACCTAATTTATTTGCTAAGGACATTTATCTTTGCAGGAAGACTCTGTCTGCTCTGAGTATAGGAATTTCTGTTGATAAATCTTCAGCAGCAATTACAGGGAAATTTCATCTAAAAAAAAAATTTACATCAAAAGTGAACATATTTTCTATGTAAGACATTTAAATAAAAATTCCTATATTCGAAACAGACAGAATCTTCCTACAAAGAAAATTGTCCTTGCAAAATCAGTTTCATTCATCATCATCAAAATATTCAAAATAATTGTATTGATGAACTTAGTTACAAAAAAAAATCTACTTACAAAAATGTTTTAATTTTTGTGCCTGCTCCTGCAACAGTTTTTAACAAAACCGAATCACGTACTGCACAGTTTAAGTTTTTTGGAACTTAAGTGACTTCGTCCCCTCAATCGACATGCAAAAAAATTCAGTTATAAAAGTTACACATGTGACTCGAGCCACTCCAAATAGATTTCCGTAATGTTTAGGATTTGCAAGTAAATTGCTTCTTACCGAAACGTAATTTCTGATCTTTAAAACATTGAGTTACTCCAGCGCTCCAGAGCGTTACTTGACACTGCCTCAATGCTCGGTGAATAATGATTCGTGATTTGAAGCAGTACAAAGACTAAAGCAACGAGGTGCTAGCAGAGTATGTGGCAACAGGTGGACCGTCAATGAGATGCTTTTCATTTAAAGTGGATAAACAAGATCGGTCTTTGGTGCAACAGGTGCGCTAACTTCATCAGTTTCAATAGAGCCCTGGACCGGTCACCCTCCAGGCAGTTCAAGCCCTTTTCCCTCTGCGGCTAGACAACCTCATTCTTTTATTATTTAAGCAAAAGTAGCCTCTGACTGAAATCCTCTTACCCTCTTGTATACTTGTCGCTATATGCATAGAAAATTTTACTCGCCGCTTATTTTGCATCGCGCGCTTCCTTCAATGGAATATTTATAAAATTTCCTTCATCGGGACGTGGTTGGCTTTTGGCCAAATCCGTTCAAACGCGCGTGATCAACAAATTCTTATTTCATTTCGGGCAAAAGATGATGCTTCATTATGTTTTTGTTCATTCGTAACGAAGATAGCATAAGAAATGTCATGATCTTCATTGCTTGTAATGAGCTTCTGATGGAAAGAAATTCTAATTATGAATATGAAACATTCTAGGTGATCGATTTTTTATATATATATTTTTGTCTGATTTTTAAACATAAAATTTCCTAACATTTTTAATACTTGGAAGTGGTGATTTCTTTCTATGAAGACAATACTGTTTCGAAAATCGAAGGCATCGTAGTTTTTATACAATTACTTTTCTCTAAAATTCTAAAATTCTAAAATTCTAAAATTCTAAAATTCTAAAATTCTAAAATTCTAAAATTCTAAAATTCTAAAATTCTAAAATTCTAAAATTCTAAAATTCTAAAATTCTAAAATTCTAAAATTCTAAAATTCTAAAATTCTAAAATTCTAAAATTCTAAAATTCTAAAATTCTAAAATTCTAAAATTCTAAAATTCTAAAATTCTAAAATTCTAAAATTCTAAAATTCTAAAATTCTAAAATTCTAAAATTCTAAAATTCTAAAATTCTAAAATTCTAAAATTCTAAAATTCTAAAATTCTAAAATTCTAAAATTCTAAAATTCTAAAATTCTAAAATTCTAAAATTCTAAAATTCTAAAATTCCAAAATTCCAAAATTCCAAAATTCCAAAATTCCAAAATTCTAAAGTTCTAAAATTCCAAAATTCTAAAATTCTCTGGTTAAAGATTAATTTTCCGAAAAAAAAAATTAGTTTCCACTATTAATCGAATATCCCGCACATCTCGAAAACTAGAATCGACAAGGTGGACCTTTTTCATGTAGATCGCCACGTATAATTAATAACTGTGATTTATAAAAATAACGATATGAAAAATATGTTGATTATTAAAAAAAAATAATTAGTACTCACGCTGTGTGGATAAGCCAGGTGCCAGGAAACATTGAATTTACTGCCTGAGAGAAACGACGTCTTCTTGTCACCTGTAACAACGTTAAGAAAAAAAAAACAATAGAATAAAAATTATTATTCAATAAATAAAAAATGACACTTCACAATGTCTTAAAAATCATGAAACACTGTTACTCGAATAATAATAAAAAATCTTACGGAGCGTCACAGTTGTATCATTTTTCACGAGTGTGGAAGAAAGTGCGTTGCGCGAGTAATTTCATTTCCTACTCACCGATAGCCTCATTCGCTTTCTTTTTTTTTCCTCACACAATGGATAGTTTCATGAGCATAATAACCGCTCGATGTAGTCTTCAGGTC
This sequence comes from Perithous albicinctus, assembly GCA_964016905.1. NCBI lineage: Eukaryota > Metazoa > Arthropoda > Insecta > Hymenoptera > Ichneumonidae > Perithous > Perithous albicinctus. Next base: position 13,120,933 of record OZ024692.1, on the reverse strand, counting down.
GGAAGAGCGATATCAAGCGATGATATACTTTGAACAAAAGTATATCTACTGAGGAATAAAATTCTCCTTGATACAGCTTTTAAACTTTTTCACGCTCTTTTATCTCTTTCTCTCTCTAGCTCGTAATTATTTTAATGCTTGAAAATCTTCTCAATTCTCTCCCTGAAATCTTCACTCTTCTATTATAGGACATAAAGATATATCAGAGAAATCTGTATTACATACACGCGTTTCGCGAATTATATACAGTCAGTTACGTATATAGATTATTACGTGTAATCTACTTTTCTCTTTTCTTTTATTAAACTAAATTCCCTCGGACACGAGATGCTTTTTTTTCACTAGTCACGTATGGTCTTAATACAGTACATGTTCCTTCACGTAATAATAGCGTTGCGATCGTCTTGAAGTACGTAATTGAATGTTGCCTAGTTGAATTCGCAAAGATTCGTTACGCATGGTAGAAAATAAATGTACAAAATGATTAAATGATTTCACGAATTGTGAAAATAGTCTAATAAGACTCTTTATATTTCATATGCAATACAGTGGAATTTTATTTAAAAATACATAATAATTGCCTTGTACTCTTTTTTTTGTTGTTTATTTAGGCTTAAAGTTTTTCTTTTTAGAAGTTACAAATATTTTTAAGATTGCATTGTAATTTTAATCTTGAGACGAAACTTTTTTTTACTGGATTCGGTATAATTTCATAATAAAAAAAAAAAAAAAAAAAAAAAATTTCGTCATGCATGTCGTCGCGCAGCTTCCCTCTATTCCATCTTCTCATACCTTCTCTCGGTGACACACCTGAGTTCCTGAGATCTCGTTCTTTGCTGTGTGAAATCGTGTCACGGACTCGCGCGATTCCGTTTGAGATTCCACGTGGTCGATCTCCTCCGAATTTATCTCACTGAGATACACGTGTGCGTATCCATAAACAAACAGGAATTAAAGTGCAAAAGTTTTTTTCTTCTCGCCAAGGATATATGTGGGCCTAATGCTGATAAATGGCGATAAGCTTTTATCGTTTATAGAGGAAGTTTTTTTTTAGTGGATTCGCCCATATTTTATATCTCTTTACTATACGAAGTATGTGAAAAAAAGTATTGCAATCTAAAAAGAAATCTCGATGTTACAAGAGCCACATATTTTTTATTTTGTACTTCATATTGTATCCGCCATTTTGAATTTTGGAGATTCAAGTGTAAATTCGTAATCAGTGACCTCGAAAACCCCCCAGAACCGATTTTCGTCCAAATACAGTCACATTTGCATTTTTACCCGCCATATTGTATCCGCCATTTTGAATTTTGGAGATTCAACTGCAAATTCGTAATCAGTGACCTCGAAAACCCCCCAGAACTGATTTTCGTCCAAATACAGTCACATTTGCATTTTTACCCGCCATATTGTATTTTGGAGATTCAACTGCAAATTCGTAATCAGTGCCCTCGAAAACCCCCCAGAACCGATTTTCGTCCAAATACAGTCACATTTGCATTTTCGCCCGCCATATTGTATCCGCCATTTTGAATTTTGGAGATTCAATTGTAAATTCGTAATCAGTGACCTCGAAAACCCCCTAGAACCGATTTTCGTCCAAATACAGTCACATTCGCATTTTCGCCCGCCATATTGTATCCGCCATTTTGAATTTTGGAGATTCAATTGTAAATTCGTAATCAGTGACCTCGAAAACCCCCTAGAATCGATTTTTGTCCAAATCGACTCACATTTCCATTTTTGCCCGCCATATTGTATCCGCCATTTTGAATTTTGGAGATTCAAAGTCGTAATCAGCAGCCTCGAAAACCTCCCAAAACAGTTTCTGTCCAAATCGAGCAACATTTGCATTTTGTTCGCGATATTGTATCCGCCATATTGGATTTAGAATATTCAAGTGCAAATTCGTAATCATCAGTGACCTCAAAAACCGCCCAAGTACCAATTTTCATCCAAATCAAGTAAATCTTTCTTTCATGCCTCGCCATATTGAATCCGCCATTTTTATTTCCAAATTCTTACTTCAAGTTTTATATTCAGGGTAAAAAATCTCCGAATACTAAATTTCGTGAATAATCGTGAGAGCTAATTGGCAAAGACGATACAGATTTTTTACAAACAGACCAAAACTTCCTCATTAAGTACAGTGTAGCTTCAAGTAGCGCACTCGTACACTCATCGAGAGAAGAGTGGGGGAGGGGGTCTAGAAAGCGCGCGGGTTTGTTAAATATCTCGTGACTCAATGGCGCTCTCTTCGGGTCATTGAGTTTTTACTCGAGAGGAAAATATTCGAGATGAATCGTTGTACATTGCCGGGGTGAAAAGGATGAGGGGGGAGGTATCCTTTGCAAATTCGCGTTGTCTCGTGATCCGCTGTTGATTTATCGTCGAAAGCTATCAGAGCGCCTGTCGTGTCGTAGGGAAAACAGCTCCGAGAGATACGACGTATAAAATCCGGAAGTCTCAAAGCGCGGCAACGAACTCTCGCAGCGCGATAGTCGATCGTTCCGTTCGGCTGTTCTTTACACTTTCTGCACTCGCGCTAGTGGAGCCGAGTTAAGCTCTCAGGCCTCTTCCCTCTTCGTATACTCTAAGCTGTACATCAGTATAATACACGATGCAACAATACTAATAGCGATGAGAACAGTGAGCCGGGAAGACCACCTTCACGGTATCCTTGCTTCGGCTCTCGGTTCGTATAATCGACACTCCTGGTCGTTTCGGTCTGTCCGTCTCGAAAATGAATTCACCTCAACAAGAGCGAAAGGATTCAACGCCTTATTTCTTTTTTCTTCTTTTTTTGTAAAGCGAAAACGAGAGGATCTCTCGTGGCAAATTGAATTTTTTTATTTTTCATTCCTATCCTCAAACGAAATACTTAATGAGCCAGTTAATTGCAAAACCTTTCGCAGAACTCTCGCGGTTCGGTAATGGTCGATGTCGATTTCCAGTTCCGAGAGAACTCTCCCGCGGAATGGGATTCGGCGAGCAAAAAGAATTTACACATTTTCGTCGTCTTTCTTCTCTCGGCAGCGCGAGTGGACTCTGTATTAAATATATATGACGAAATTCTTGAATCTCTGTTTGGCTGTGCAAAACGCTTTTTGTTTTGTCGTAACTGCGCAATAAATAGAGGGAACGACGTCGATTTATGGTGTACATTTTGTGTGGTATTTTACATTTTTTTCACATTTCTTTTTTTTTTTGGTCCTGGAATGCGGCTAAAAAGAAATACATTGAATCACACCATTCTACCACTTTTTATTAGGCAGCTTCATGGTATCAAAAAAATATATATCTTCAATATTTATAATGAGCTCTGCGATTCAGATGTGTCATTCGGACAATATTATAGCTCTTTTTTTCTTTGATGTCCAATGTACTTTTTAGTCTTTTATATTTACAGAACATTTCAGCATGATAAAAAATTGATTTCAGAACACATATCAGTCGTTCTGATTTTCCCAAAGTGGAGCTAAAATATTTTTGAGTGCTGGAAAGATACTTTTACCTAACCAGACATTTTTAATGAGTACTACAAAAAGTCAAAGATATCGACAAATTCCTTCTATCTGCACTGCACATCTCATTTTTTTTTTAGATATTAAATTTAACTTTTTCAATTAAACAACAAATGTATCTTTCAAACCATACACTGATATTTATTTAGAGAACATAAAAACATTTTTAAAAATGTGATTTCGAGATATAATTCCGTAACATTAATATTAAGATTTTATTATTTAAATAATTCACGATTCAATAATTACAGTTTAGAAAATAATTATGAACAGTCAGTATATCAATAATGTTAAAAGTATACTTTTTGGCATCTCGCAACAACAAAACAGAGAATTCAGTTGACACGATATACCTGTATAATAACTGCAATAGCAAAAACAAAGAAAGAGCGAGGTATTTGCACTGACTAATTAATTAATTAGTAGCTTCCGTGCGTGTTCGAGCTAAAGTCGCCATCATGATAAATAAAACTTGCAACTATATCGTGCAGTAGTAATTTTAATAACACATTACGTTATATCTGGAATGACGTGTAAGTTCACGACTCTTGGGCATGGAGAATCGTGAAGTTGGAATACGAGGGCGAATCGCGAGTGCTCGAATAACACGTGAGCACGACTAGAATCCCAGGAGCCTCATTAAAAAAAAAAGGAAAGAAAAAAAAAGCGCAGCGACTTCTTCCGCAGCCTTTTTTCCCTTTTTTCGCATAATCATATTTTATTTCTTTTATTTCTTTTTACCTTCATTCCTACCATTCAACCGCGCTTCGTGCGCGATCTCGTGTCAGAGAACAGTAGCCGGTACGCGTTATAGCTCGCTCGTGCTGCTATTTCCCTCTCGCGGGCTGATCGCTCGCGCTTATTACCGCATCCGTGTCTGCCTACGGACGTAATTCTCTCCGACCTCTCAACTACCAACCGCGCCTGCTGCTGTTCGCTGCAAAAGAATCCGAGTCTCAGGTGAAACTACATATACTTTTTAGTTTTATTTTCCACCTGGAGGCACGAATAGTTACGAGAATTCCTCTGGCAGTTATCCTGACCATAGACAACTATGTGGAGCGAGATTAAATTTATTTCTCAACTTATTTCGTTCGTCAAAATATAATACATCCGCTAGCTTTTAAATTCAACGTTTTTAACATTTAAACTTCAAACCGTAATATTTTTGTCTTAATTAATGCTAGAAAATAGTTGAAACGTAAAATTATTTTGTGAAATTGGAATGCTAAAAAAACCATTTAATCTTCTTTTTTTTTTCAATTTAAAACATGAATAAATTTGAAATATCGTTGACTCAACTGTTTTTTGCCTACATTTAATATTAGATATTTGTATTTCTGAAGAAAAAAACTATATTTATGAAAAGTCAGGGTTTTTACAATATTTTATTATAATACTTACAAAACAGTGTTCTGATTTTTAAGATTCCTCTTTTTTACGCATTAATGGTCTAATAAAAAAATCCATAAACAAAACGCTGTTATTTATTCAGCAAAATAATTTTTCACAAAACGTAACAACACAATTTTTTTTACTGGTATATGTGCAATTACAACATAATTTTATTATCATTACTAGCTGGTTATTTTTTCTTGGTCGCGTCACCCATTCCCAGATCCCTATTTTTATAAGTCCCCCTACGGGACCGCACCCACCCTTGACTTTTCTAAGTCCCTTTAATAGACTTCTCTAGGCTCCAGTTTTTCTAAGTCCCTCACAATAACCAACCAACCAACCAACCCAAGCCTGTCAGTGTTGTGTGAGTGTCTGTGTGAGTGTTTGTGTGAGTGTTTGTGTGAGTGTTTGTGTAAGTGGCTGTATGAGTGTTTGTGTGAGTGTTTGTGTGAGTGTTTGTGTGAGTGTTTGTGTGAGTGTTTGTGTGAGTGTTTGTGTGAGTATTTGTGTGAGTGTTTGTGTGAGTGTCTGTGTGAGTGTTTGTGTGAGTGTTTGTGTGAGTGGGTGTGAGTGTGTGTGAGTGTGTGTGAGTGTTTGTATCAGTGTTCGCGTCAGTGTTTGTGTCAGTGTTCGTGTCAGTGTTTGTGTCAGTATTTGTGTCAGTGTTTGTGTCAGTGTTTGTGTCAGTGTTTGTGTCAGTGTTTGTGTCAGTGTTTGTGTTAGTGTTCGTGTAAGTGTTCGTGTCAGTGTGTGTGTCAGTTTTCGTGTCAGTGTTTGTGTCAGTGTTTGTGTGACTGCCTGTATAAGTGTCCAAGGAAACACAACGCCTTTTATTATATATTGCGAATAGAGATTTTCATCGGGCCCTAATAAATCTCAAATTTCGTGATGCTGTGTGTGATATATATCGGTAATAAATTCGCAAGCTTTCTGTACACCTGTTAGGCAAGGTATGCGCTAAACAACAATAATAGGGTCGCTGCCGTGTGAAATTCCAGAGTCAGGTGCGGCTGACCTCTCAAGGAAATATCAAAGCGTCCAACTATTGCTCTTGCTTCTGTACACTCTACCTCCACCACTGCCACCTCTCATTCTACTCCTCTCGTGCTTTTCTAAGGCTCCGCGGTAGTCTGAACACTCGCGTGCAAGTGAATTCGCGTATCTACCTACGTATCGAAACGACTTTATGCACCTTGGTTGCATACCTGGACACTGTATATTATCCACACTGGTATATAGTCCACGTATAATGTACGTATGTAGGCATGTCCAAGTACCAGAAGTCTCTCGAGTCCGTGTGGTGCATGCTAACCCGTGAGGCACATAATCAGGTAGTAGCGGCTCGGGCGACAAGACTCTTGGGACTCAGGTGCATTCACCTGACCGAACGCGATACTCACAACATCGTTCCGGGGCTTCGAGTTACCGTCTATTCGCATCGCATAATAATTGTAATCGAAGTACGAATAAAGGGTTTTTTTTTTTTTTTTTTTCTTTCTTGTATCTATGTCTCTGTCGTAACCTTAACCCTATTATTATCTTTCAGGTGGATTTGATATATTTGCGAATTATATTTCCGCATTGCGTCTCACGAATATTTATATATTTATTGTCAATACGTGACTTTTGATTAAATTTCATCTTTTGGTTATATCATTTCTATAATAAATTATTTTTATTGCAAATTAAGAATTTTAAAGAAAATTTCTTTCCAATTGAGCGTAAGTATTTGTATTTGAAAAGCATACTTTTTTATTATAATTTAAAATACTTTTGCTCAAAAAATAAATCGCCAATTTTGAAAATTAAGGAAATATATTTTTTAGTAACAAATATTTTGTCATCGACGCAAATACAAAGTGTAAAAATTAAAACATTTTTTTTTTTAATTTAAATAAACTCATAATTTTTAAACGCCCAAGATAGGCATCGCAATAAAAAAAAAAAAACTAAATGAACGTATAATTTTTTTATCGAACATTTATTACAATTCAAAATTTCATAAAACATTTTATTTTAATAAAAGAAATTATAAGAACTGAAATTGTAAAATTGGAAAAAGAAGAGTCAAGAATTATTCAGGTTGTATTTGGCATACGTGTTGTTCCAACAATTTTTTTTTTTTGAATTTAATAACATTTAATTGTACAATAAAAATTAAAAAAATTAAATTGGAGCACACGTCGTGCTAAGTCTGAATCAGATTGTATTTGGCTCGCAGGGCAAAATGCCCAATAAAAAAACCACGATCCAAAGCATATAACGACGTAGAGGTTTGGCGCACGAGCTCTCCCGTCGCACATACTTCGTACACTCAGCAACGGTGAAAGTCTCGTGTCGACTTCGTCGTGAATCTGACGGTGCGAGCTCCTTGCTGCTACATATCCCCGCTGTATACTACTTGGCTAACATCTACTATACTACATACATACATACATATATATATATATATATATATCGCTGTGAGAGCAAGAGCCACAAACAACATCGCAATGGCGCAAAAGCGAGACAGTTGTACCGTGTTTTAATGTCGTTTTCCCATAGTATATATAAAGCCAGCACTACAGAGCAGATACGAGCGTTATTCCTTCATCTTTTATACAACCAGCGAGCGAGCCAACGCTCTCTTGAAAACAACTCGCTACTCTACCACTTCAGCCCAGGGAATTGTGCTAGAGCTTCGCCATGAGAATCATCTCCCTTCATAGTACATCTAAGGAGAATCCATCTCTATTCTCAATCGGTACGAACATCCTCGTCACGCACATTTCATCGACTGCGAGTCAGGAAATAATAAACTTGTGGCTATTTTATACTCTCTGACATTTCTTACCCATGTTTTTTTTTTTGCTATTTCGTATCCGATACAATTGCCCTGCGAAATGTCGAAGTATGTTTTTTTTTTTTTTTTTTTAACGAACAGGAAGAAACAGAATTTTTATGTAAACGGAGAGAAAGGATTACAGATAATTCAGGTTAAGAGATTAATTTAGAAGTTTAGTGGAATAATTGGAAAAAAGAATTATAAAAGGAATTCAATAGAAAACTTTTTTTTTAACATTAAATTAATTCTCCATTTTTTTTTTTTTTTTTTTTTTTTCTTATGATTGTAATGGCACAAATTCTGCATATATTTTTTATTTATATTTTCGGCATTCCGCGTGAAGTGAGACTGTTTCGAGATGTAACAAAATATGGTTGAAACATTTTTTTGAGGGCGGTTTAGTGTCGAGAATGTGTACAAATTATTTCAGATTTTTAATTCTTATATTTCACTCGGAAATAATTTTTTTATTTCTCCGTTTCGATTCGATGCATATAAAAAAATGATTCATCGAATATTCCATCATCACCGATCATTGGATAGAGTTTCCATTTAAAAAATTGTCATCTCCACGCAGAAAGAGAACAAGAAGAAGGGATAATATGTTTTGACAGTCTGAACCACGTGAAATGCCGAGAGCTATTTTTATAACCATTATTATTAGATGGATTTAATTTCTTTTAGCGATTGACCCGAGACTAAACCTGTCAAAAATGTGAACTTGTCAATGTGCCAATTTTTGCGTGATTTTTATAGATAATAAAAAACGTGTTGATCAAATTTGCAGCAAATTCGAGACCTCTCAACATTTTTTTTTTTTTTAATTTTGTTCTTGTCAAAAATGCATAAAACTTATTCTGCGCAGCTATGAACATTTTTCTGTGAAAACTAGATTGAAATATCTTTATTTTGTTTGTAAATTATTTTTAATATACAGTGATTCGAAAAAAAAACATTAATATAAAAAATTTAATTTTGTAAAAAATTTAAGACCAGGAAATGAAAAATAATTTGCACATATTCCAGATATTTTACACCACTCTCAAATAAATTGTTAACTTTTTTTAGTGACATTTCGAAACAGGGTTAACCCACTTAGTGCGGAGTGCCTCACATAATAAGTTTCAAGATCATTAAACGAACACTTTTCTAAAAAAAAAAAATGCTTTTGAAATGTCTTCTTACGCGATTTTTTATACATAAAATTCTTATGATTTTTTGTTTAATTATGAACCAAAAAGTAAGCCGGTCTCGAGGCAAATATTTCGTAAACCAGAGAAATGATACACAAGAATAAAAGAAGAAAAATAAAATTACGGTACTTCATGGTTGAGTGCTCATTCAAGTGAAAATTATACGAGATCCCCTTTGCTTTTTTTTTTATTTGACTCTTTATTTTTTGTCGCGTCAGAGGCAGCATGAATGAGAGACATTCTAGTGTGTAGTTTACTATAGAATATACGATAAACCGGTTGGTCGGGTGAGCACCGAAAGAGCCTGTCGGTGAATTCCGTCGTTTTAGGTGAAGCCGAGGAGTCTCGTTGAGAATTTCCAAAGCATTGGTTCTTGAGAATTCGAGATGCGAGACAGCTCGATCGAAACTACTTTAGATATATTCGAAAAAAAAAAAAAAAAAAAATGTATATGTATGTATGTATCTAAATCCTCATTCCCATCGGTTCAAAAAGTCAAAGAACGTCAGACGTTTCAATTGCATTCTCGAACGTCATAGCCGATAGATTGAATACGATGAATATGCGATTTTTGCCTTTTCGTATGAAACACCGAAGATGCTGGGTCACGAAAATTTCTTGTGACTATAGTTCGATCAATACAACGTATTAGACGCTGACAAACAGACATCAAATTTTGTGTAAATCCTACTGAGAAAAGATTAATTAATTCTGTCAATGAGATTTCCAATTTTCAAAGGCTTTCACTAATTTATTTGAACTTAAAAAAATACAACGGGAATGCAATTTCGTGTAGTTTCAATAAACATCTCATTTCTACAAGTGTAATTTGGCGAATAAGCGGTATTTTAATTGGATCAACATTTTTTTTTTTTTTCTATCTAAAAGAAAATTTGTGTTTTTCAAATTTTTTTCACATTTAAAAAATATTTGAGTATCTTTCAGATTTAAAAAAAATCTGAATATTTTTCAGACTTTTCATGCGGCCATGTCATCAGATGCAACTCGCTCGTTATTGTTTCAATTTTATTTTCTTCGTTTCCATTTGCATCAGAAGAAATCTTTCCGCAGGATACGTCATGTCAAACGCCGAGCCTGAGGGGAATGAAAAGATAGACAGGTCGTAATAAAGTAGCGTAGCTAACCGGTCCACGGAACGTCGCACTGTCTGGAATTTGGACCCTTAAAGTCAAAGATATACGACGCAGTTACAATCGAGAGGGAAGCCTGTATATTATTCGATCAAATTAACTTGATACGATGACGCGTCAGTTGGAAAAGAAAGAAAAAAAAAGAAAAAAAAAAAAAAAAACATGCTCGCGGTCATAAATATTATGATGGTGCGTTTGAGCATGAAAAAAAAAGTAAGTGAAATAGCCGACGGGCACGTGGAATACCGATATTCAATAATGCTTTTAGCTAATTTAAAAAATATACGAAAAAAGAAAAACAGATGGGAAAAAAATGATGAATTTTACAATATTTTTTTAACTATAAATTCCAACAAACACGAAGTTATGAGAATTAAAAAAAGTTATTACTTGGATCAAGTGAATCCGGGATTTATTAGAATGATGCGACTCTTTCGCATGAGTACTTTTTATGATGTTGAAATTTGCATCGTTGGAGTGCAATGAAATTAAAAAATATAAAATCCCCAAGATTTCAGCACCTGTAAAGGGTGCTGTAATGCAGGTGCAATCTTTTTTCTTCATGTTCTTAGTCGTTATGATAATTTTATATACTTTGTACAATCATTTGGATTCATTGCAATTAATTTTTTCTCTTGATTTCGTTGCATTCCAACGATGGAAACTTCAACATCATTACTTTTTTTCATATTTTTTTTTTTTGTAGTTACAGAATAATGTTTTCAATTGGTCAAAAATGTTCAGAATAAAAAAAAAGGTGTATAAGAATCAGAATTACTGATCTACAAAAATGATAATTAAAGTTTAAAAATAAAAATTGAATCGAATAATCTCTAATTTTTAGTCGAGTCATTTTAGTCGACTAAAATGTGTCTACGTATTATAAAAATCGATTGAAGCATTTTCGATTTTATCGAATTTTTAAGATTTTGAAAAATTTCTGTGAACACTCCAACTCGAACAAATTTCCAGCTATCGAGCTGAAACTTGGCATAAAACTTTGTTGGGGTGGCGCGACGTTTTGTATTGAATTTGTACAAAATCGATGAAGTAGTTCAAATTTTATAAAAATTCGCGGTTTCGTAATTTTTTTGAAAATGCTATAACTCGAGAACGGTTCAAGTAACTGATCTTAAATTTGGTATAAAGCTTAAAAACTGGATGCCAATGTTTGATAGTAAATTCGGACAAAATCGATAAAGTACTTGAAATGTTATCAAAATTTCCATTTTCGTAATTTAAAAAAAAATGCTATAACTCGAGAAGGGAATAAGCAACTGTTCCAAAATATTGCATAGATCTTAAAAAGAGTATTTCAATGTTTGATAGTGAATTTGGGTAAAATCGAAGAAGTAGTCAAGATTTTACAGAAACTTGTACTTCCGTATTTTTTTTTTCAAAACAAAGTCGAACCTTGCTTCATAATTTTTATTTTTTTCGCCATCGACAAAGCTTCCTCTATGAGAAAGCCAAGACTAAACAATTTTATCATCGAGGAGAGTTTGTCCCAGGCCAAAAAAAATGAGGAAGCAATGTGCAAGTTTCGACCTTCCAACCTTTTTTTAAATCTGTCTTAGCAGATTATAAACTGAGTGTAACATAAAAATTCTTAAAATTACACGTTTCCACCAAGACAAAACAAATTCGAACAAATGCGAAAGGAAAAAGAATTTCAATTATGTATCAAAGTAACTGAACGAACCTCTCGGCATTCCGCAAGGTCCCGGCGTTCTCGCATTATCGAGGAAATCCAAGTCGTACTTTCGCGCCGGTGGAAATGTAAGGGCAACGTGCCCGAGTGTTTCCTCGATTAGCAAAATAATCGCAACCGTCAGGAGGCACAGTAGCTTTTCACGTTGAATCATCGTGTTCGTTGGAATTCGATCGTGTTTGCGGGTTTCCCGTAGCCACACCGCCTTTTACACGGTACCGTTAAACGCAAACCACCAGTCCGCGTGCCGATCGTTCCACTACCACCAAGCACAGACACACACGCGGACACACATACACATAAACCGGAGCTTCGGGGTGTCTTCGGGGTGTTGGCCGTTATCTTGCGTCGTTGGCGCCTCTTCTCTTCGACCTCTTCTTCAGCAATGTTCCTCTGGTTAAACTCTTTAAATTCCGCGGAGGCACACTCGAGAGGATTATTCGACCTTGCTGTCGATCACCGCATGGCAGATTTCTTTGCCACTTTTTTATTCCTCGTCTTCGTGTGTTATCTTCCGTCCTTGCGTGTACGAGAGCCGAAGAAGAAGAAGAAGAAGAAGAAGTAGTGGAAGAAGACTAGAAATGACACGATTTTTATCCTCAAATCCGTTTCTCCTCGTAATTCCGTGAATCCTAAAAAAAATGAAAAAAAAAAAAACCAGTTTGGTCAATCGTCGAAATACCTGCTGAATTAGCTGACTACAGCTAATACCAAGGTCGGTTGGAAAAAGTTTTTTCGGTATTTTTATATTCTCTCTGGAATTTCATGAGGTCACTACTTATACGCCGAGTATTCGAGTCCATATGACTAAAAAAAAGAGTATACGAAATATATGCGTGGATATACTGTTTTTTGAAGTTAAATATATATATCAGACAAAGTATACATTTTTGCTCTTTTCCGTATGTTGTAGTATGAAAATAAGCAATCTATACCAGTTTTTAGTTTTTCGAAAATTTTGTTTCAAAACAATGACAAGGTATTAATTACTACGAAAAAGAATAATGATATAGATTTTTTTTTAAATGTTTACTAATGATTTGTTGAGGAAGATTTAATAATTTACATTATAGAAATAGAGACTTTTTCTGATTTTTAAATTTGAACACTTTTTTCTATAACAAAATTTCTATCTGGTCGTTGTATTTTTTACAACCTAAGTGGGAGACTGAACAAATCAATTTTAACTTATTTTTGTAATTATTCATATTTAGAGATTTTGTTTTCAATGGAGTTTAATAAAAAAAAAAAAAGGTAATTCACAATATTTGAAAAATGTATATATAATTTCTTCGCCTTGTCGACGTGGCTTAAATGCTCTATATCTATCATATAATTAATATGATTCTTTTTGATCATAGAACTTCTCACGAGATCTTCTATTTTATTAGTTCAAATAAAATTTAAATAAACGAAAGTTATTCCAAAATAAAAACGACTACTATTTGAAAATAAATGTATGAATTTTAAAAAGCTAAAAAAAAAAAAAGTAACGTGATCCCCTACAAATTAGTCAAATGAACATGTAAAAGTGTATTAAATCAAAAGTGACAAAAATGCTTCGTCAAAATGTCAAAAAAATCCTAAATTAAAAATACGAAATTTGTAACGAAAAAAAATCTTTTTGTACTTTATTTATAAAATCAGAAACGAAGAAAAAAAAAAAAAGCATTAGTTTGAAATTAACAAAATGGACGTGAACAAGCACTTTTTATTAAAACTCCAGAAATTTCTTTCGTGTATAAAATTTTTGTTGGATAATTTAACAATTTAGTTTTTACGATCTTGCCACTGATCCAACTAGCCCCGGTCTACCTAATAACTTATAATGCACGTCGTAGCAGAAGGTTGCGAGTGTGCGGGAGAGGAGCGCTTCATTAGTGAACATTTATCGTACAAGAAATTTTGTTAATTAATTATCATGTATAAATCGCGATAACGAGTTTAAGCGTATTCGACTTTTCCGATGTCAGCTATGGTTTAACGTTTCTATATATATATATATATATATATATTAGCAAAGTATTCTCTTTCGTTATATCGTATATACGTGTGTATATATATATACATATTTACTGTACGAAATACCAAAGATCACTATCACAAACGTGCAAGGAACAGTTTACGACAAGGCAAGAAAGTGTGTAGGTACGTTATTGCTGATACGTATCACGCGCGCTGTCATTAAAGCTTCGCATGCCGGTCATAACCGAAGCCTCGACTCCGCAATTGGTCAAGCTGCGGCGAGCACTCGATTTCCGCAAGATCGGCCGCGACACTGCAAAACTATTTCCTTTCTTCAACGCTACGATGATGATGATGATGATGATGATTTTTAACTATTTTTATACGCAGAGACAAACAACATCAGGTGAATCTAGTATTTGCCGGAGGCAAAAATAAAAATTCAACGTTCTTGTATTTCTGCATAAGAATTACGATTTTGCAACCAACAGACCGCTGGAATTCTAGTTCAACGCTTGGGATACATAATGATCGATAAATAGCGTCAAGGACGACTTGATTGTTTTTCTTTTTACCGATTTTCACCTCAATGCTATTTAAATGAACAGTATCATTGCCACGTGTTCAATTAGAGACCGAATTTTTTGTACTTGGAAAAATATTTTGTTGTTCATCTTTTTTTTTTTTTTTTTTTCAAATATTACTTTGCTATAATAAGAAAAAAAAAAATTTCAAGCAGCAGTGTAAATAAAATTGCGTTGGTGTAACTTTTATTTTTACAAAACTGACGTAGAATCTAAATTAAATTTCATTTCATTCATGAGAAAAGATTAATAAGATATGCTGAATTATTAAATTCAGAAATAAACGTAGATTCCGCATCGCGAAAATCAAATGAAGTGCGATTGAATTATGAAAAAAGATATTAACATAATATTTCGGCTTATATAAAATTATTCAGCATTTATAAAAACGATAAAAAAAAAAAAAAATTTTAATAAAAACTGTTCAATTCATAAAATTGATTGAGCTAATCATCGTAATGATTCTAATATCGCATAAGATGAATCTCCTAATCTTAAAGAATTTGATAAATCAATTATTTCACAATTTATTGCAGTTAATACTGATATATAAACTAGAGAAAAAAAAATACAAATTATTTAAATGGAATATTATAAATAATAACAAATATAATTCGCCTTGTTAAAATATGTTTAAAATCAATTTCCGAATAAAAGTTCAATGTTTGAATATAAAATAACAGAAATATGAATAATTCAAATGCAATCATTAAACGGTATAAAAATTATAATACTTTTTTTTTTCACAGAGAAAAAAAAGCTTAAGAATACTTTAAGCTACAAAGCGTGCACCGTTCGTTATTAAATACTCGGGGTGGGTTCGAATGCCAAGGACGTAAGTTCCCCGTGCGAACATTGCCGTGCAGTGAAACCGCTGGGAATCCAAGTCATTATATGGGTGAGGCATTTGCGAGGAGATTACTTTCCAATCGCTACTGCTTGGCAGTCACGATACACCGCAAACCGAAGAAACCGATGCCCACCAATAGCACGTAAACCATAAACATTTATTATAAACGAATATTAAACCTTCATTCATCCAACTAAAGTCAGCGAGATGAAATACCAAAGACACACGTGACATTTTCATGTACAATTTAAATTAATCCAACTTTTTCTATTCGAAAAATCGATTTAAAAAAAAAAAGAAGAAAAAATCTGATGACAAATTACCTGCAGCTGGAAAAGACGTCTTAAGTAATTGTCGAACAGGACTTTAATCCTCGGTTCAAAAGTTTTCCAACAGCGCACACATCAACATAACAGCACCCAATCACAAAATAAACAAACAACAAAAAAAAAAAAAAGAAACAAAATTTTACATAAAATAACGATCGTAGGAAAATCGTCTTTTTTTTATTAATTGACAATTTTTTTACAGTATTAAATTTAAACAACAGCAACAAAAAACGTGTCAATAGCACGATAACAGCATAGTGTCCAACCAGTGGTGTCACTGGTATCAGGACGCGGCCATTTTGGTAGCAGCTGCTGCCTCACGAGCGTTCGCGTTATGCTTTCCGCGCGGCAGATTTTTCTATGGTACAAACACCAGCTCACGAAGAAGACGATGACGTGACGGAGTCAAGTCTCGAACTGGCTGCTTGTTTCTCGCCACGACTCTGAGACTCTCTCGGCTTGTGGCTTGGCTCTCGCCGTTGAAAAGTCGCCCCCGTTCAGGCCTATTCTATATGTAGTGCTTCTATACTATATAGTATAAGCTGTTGGAGTACCTACCTGTGAGGAAAGGAGAAGGAGCGAGCGGGAGCTGTTGCTGCAGCAGTCCACGCTGCCCCCCCCACCACCAAACTCCTTCACGGACTCACCTGCGCGACATGCCCCTACCATTTTCATCAACTTCATCAACTTCATCAACTTCATCAACTTCAGCAACTTCAGCAACTTCATCAACTTCATCATCTTCGTCAACTTCATCAACTTCATCGATTTTATTGACTATATCGACTATATCGACTTTGTTAACATTGTCAACTTTGTCAACCTTATCAACTTTGTCAACTTTGTCAATTTTATCAACGTTATTAACTTTATCAATTTTATCAACTTCATCAACTTCGTCGATTTTATTGACTATATCGACTTTGTCAACTTTGTTAACATCGTCAACTTTGTCAACCTTATCAACTTTGTCAAATTTATCAATTTTATCAACCTTATTAGCTTTATCAATTTTATCAACCTTATCAATTTTATTAACCTTATCAATTGTATCAACCTTATCAATTTTATCAATCTTATCAACTTTATCAGATTTATCGATTTTATCGACTTTATCAACTTTATCAATTGTATCAACCTTATCAATTTTATCAACCTTATCAATTTTATCAATTTTATCAATCTTATCAATCTTATCAATTTTATCAATTTTATCAATTTTATCAATTTTATCAATTTTATCAATTTTATCAATTTTATCAATTTTATCAATTTTATCAATTTTATCAATTTTATCAATTTTATCAATTTTATCAATTTTATCAATTTTATCAATTTTATCAATTTTATCAATTTTATCAATTTTATCAATTTTATCAATTTTATCAATTTTATCAATTTTATCAATTTTATCAATTTTATCAATTTTATCAATTTTATCAATTTTATCAATTTTATCAATTTTATCAATTTTATCAATTTTATCAATTTTATCAATTTTATCAATTTTATCAATTTTATCAATTTTATCAATTTTATCAATTTTATCAATTTTATCAATTTTATCAATTTTATCAATTTTATCAATTTTATCAATTTTATCAATTTTATCAATTTTATCAATTTTATCAATTTTATCAATTTTATCAATTTTATCAATTTTATCAATTTTATCAATTTTATCAATTTTATCAATTTTATCAATTTTATCAATTTTATCAATTTTATCAATTTTATCAATTTTATCAATTTTATCAATTTTATCAATTTTATCAATTTTATCAATTTTATCAATTTTATCAATTTTATCAATTTTATCAATTTTATCAATTTTATCAATTTTATCAATTTTATCAACTTTATCAATATTATCAATTTTATCAATTTTATCAACTTTATCAATTTTATCACCCTTATCAATTTTATCAACCTTATCAACTTTATCAACTTTAATTTAGTTTTTAGGCTCACCGGAGCAGTGCTGTTTCGTGTCTTTCCT
Organism: Perithous albicinctus; assembly: GCA_964016905.1. Lineage (NCBI taxonomy): Eukaryota > Metazoa > Arthropoda > Insecta > Hymenoptera > Ichneumonidae > Perithous > Perithous albicinctus. Next base: position 13,103,402 of record OZ024692.1, on the reverse strand, counting down.
CTCCAAACGAACGATTAGTTTCTCGAGCCTCTCGAGCACGAGGTACACAGTCGGCGATTACTATTCATACGAGAATACATAAGTTTGCGGATTAACAGGACCCGTGACTTCTTTCTCACCTTTCGATTTGTGTTCTATGCAAATAAAACACGGACTTGTGCAGTTGTCGTTCTGACCCACTTGATTTTCTTGATTTTTTAAAATTTATTTTTCGATCTCAGCAAGAGTTTCGTGACTCGCGGTCTAATCTGCACACGTTGTTAACACAGCCGCGCTAACTCATATTTAAATACACGTTTAGCTATGCTCGAAGATTTCGAGTACGTGGCTCTTCTTTTTCTTCGGTTCGTTTTGTTATTCATGAATGAAGTAGGCAAACAACAGCGGCTTACGTACACGAAATTTATATTGTTTTATTGATAGGTGACACGCGAATAAAAATATTTACACTTTTTATTTGCTCATTTTTTTTTTTTGTTCTTTAAGCAACATATATATATATATTCGTCAAGTCAATGTATTAGCGTTAACCAATTTTCTCGTAAAAGTTGATTCTAACAACGCTGATTGAAAAATTACCTACATTTCTAAATAATTCTGTAGTATAAATCCGTTGAGTTGAACCGTGAAGCTGATGATGCTGCAACGCCCATTTGCGTTGCGAATTAGCGGAATGTGTTATAGCAACGACAGGACGACACACGGCAGACGGGTTTAATGCATGAAAGCACGAAATGGTATAATCGTAGTTTGCACGACCGGCGCTCACGTATAAGTGCAAGAAGCAACGGATAGAGGATGATGAACGCGAAGACCCGTGTAAGAAGAAGAAGGTGCGAACGAGAACTCGTGGCGTTCCAACACCGATCGTTTATCGTCCACGAGCTTCTTCTACTCTCGCGTAAGCAATACTTTTTGCCCTAGCATCACCAGACAATACGCAGAAGCAGCAATTTAAGTACGCGGCAGATATACCATAGTTCGGATAATTAACATTGCGAAGCGCGAACGTTTTCTATCAACAAAATGCATTTAGTTCGTCTGCATTGCGAAATTGCAGAGACGAATCTACACCACAGCTCACTATAATAGTTGGACTACTTAAATCGGAGAGTACTAATAGAGTAACTCAGGGACAGACGGTGATAGCTTTTTTTCTGAGTGTGTGTGTGTGTGTGTGTTTTTAAGAGACCCATTTCCGATAATAATTTACTTGTTACTTGGCATTAAAATTCAGTAAATTGGGGTGAAGCATAAACATAAATCAATACTCGAACTACTTTCCGCAATGTAGAAATAATTTACGACTTTGGAATAAGATTTAAAAAAAAAAACAAACTGTAACATTTTTTTTTTTCTAATGTATTTCAGCTTATCTATATTTTTCTAAAACTGTAAAACAGAGGAAAAGTACAAAACAGACGGTCTGATCGAGATTCCAGAGACCCACTTAATAAAATCTTTAGCAGAATTCTTTCCCCATCAAAAGTTGTTGACAAAAAGAATCAAGTGAAATGACGAGAGATGACTTGAAAAAGTACCCGAGGCTGCGAATACGTGCAGTAACCTCCTTGAAAATAATTGCAGGAAGCGTATCGGCAAACAAACTGTTTCGCATAATTGCTAACAGATAACACTGGCGGCCTTCGGGTACGAGTGAATGAAAATCGCCAACGTCGAGGATGATGTTACGCGCATTCGTGGCACTGACATCACGGCCGAACCGGTACGTACCGCGCGATACGTTGGCACAGATCGCCGCTTCGAGATCGGAATGGAAAGTCGAGCGTTCTTGCGAGGAACGCAGCAAACATAGCTCGTGCATCGTCTCTGCGACGAGAGATCGCCAGCCTCTCAAGGTAACGACAACTCACACAGAAAGGCTTATAAACACTAAGCATGAAACTATTTAGTTGAAGCCAACTGAATTTTTCTTGAGACTTACACTGAGCTTGGTTTGAACCTTCTGTATTAATTTGTGCCAACTGAATTAAGTTTGAAATATTTGAATTTAGTTTGAACCAACAGAACTTTGTGCCATCTGAATTTAGAGTGAGCCAACTTGAATTTGGTTTGAGTAAACTGAACTTAATTTCGGTCATTTGAATTTAATTTGTACCAACTGAATTCAGTTTGACCCACCGGAATTTAGTTTCGACCAACTGGATTTTACTTCAGCCACCTGAATTTAGTTTGGTCCAACTGGATTTTGTTGGAGCGAACTTTATTTTGTTCGAATCAAATAAATTTAGTTGAAGCCAAGTGAATTCAACTTGAACTACCTGAATTTGGTTTGAACCAATTTGAATTTGGTTTGAGTAAACTGAACTTAATTTCGGTCATTTGAATTTAATTCGTACCAACTGAATTCAGTTTGACCCAGCGGAATTTAGTTTCGACCAACTGGATTTTGCTTCAGCCACCTGAATTTAGTTTGGTCCAACTGGATTTTGTTGGACCGAACTTTATTTTGTTCGAATCAAATAAATTTAATTGAAGCCAAGTGAATTCAACTTGAACTACCTGAATTTGGTTTGAACCAATTTGAATTTGGTTTGAGTAAACTGAACTTAATTTCGGTCATTTGAATTTAATTTGTACCAACTGAATTCAGTTTGACCCAGCGGATTTTAGTTTCGACCAACTGGATTTTGCTTCAGCCACCTGAATTTAGTTTGGTCCAACTGGATTTTGTTGGAGTGAACTTAATTTTGTTGGAGTCAAATAAATTTAGTTGAAGCCAAGTGAATTCAATTTGGACAACCTGGATTTACTCTAAACCATGGAAACCTCTTTTGAATCAACTGAACTTTCTTTAAGTCATCTAAATTTAGTGGTGAGCCAACTGAATTTTGTCGAAGTTAGTTTTAGCCAACTGAATTCAAATTGGGTCGACTGAACTTAATTTCATTTAAGCGAATTGCATTTCGTTTAATATAACTGAATTTAATTGCACCAAACTAAATTTTGTTTGAGCTTACTGAATTCACTTGGCTTCAAACTAAATATTTGTGCTCTCATTGCAATATACAGTACGAATATGCTCTAACATCTCTTCGATGCAGCCGATCCCCCCGATCGCATGATAATTAATAGATCGACGATTACTGGTCGCGAATATACGCGCACCTATTTGTAACTCCGGCTGAACGTAATACCCGCAGCTTAATGAGACCTTGATGGAAGCAAACTCGATTAATATCTCGACCAATACTCGACACTCGTTCAATGAATCGCGCCGGAAATTCGCCCGACATCACCTTTCCAAAATTCATAACGACATATCATCGATGTTTGCTACATCAAAAATACGCCCTTCTGCTGCCAAGCCTCAGCTTTATATAGCTTTGCGAACGAGTTTAATTCAATTAGACCGTGTCGAGAGCTGCCTCTATCAATTAAAATCAATGTTCCACCGAGAGGTCATTATATTCCACTCGTAAATAATCGTTTAATAACCGAACGTAGAAGAAACAAAAAAAAAGCTCACTCGCAACAAATTTCGTTGATAAAAATATTGGAGAATTTATATGTTATTTGCGAAACAATCCTGACACGTAATTTCGTATAATAGTATTATAAGAGTGAAATTGAAATGGTAATCGGCGCACAGATTCGCGCAACTTTGCATCAGTGACTCCTCACGTAGGCATGAACGAATACTATTTGCACAGTAAAGAAATGATGTTTCTGTATATATATATATATATATATATATATATATATATATGAAACTACCAATGTGGGTTCGGTAAGAGAATCGAAGAGCTGGAATGAAAATTGTCTCCACGTTGAGCTCTCACTCGCGTTCACCGCTTCAAAGCACTGTACTCGCATACGTATGTAAGTATTAGAGGTGACCGGGGCTAGTTGAGTCAGGAGCAAATAAATTTAAGCCTGTTTTTAAATTGTCATTTGTAATAGACATCTTGGCCCTAAAAGGCCACATTCAGTAATATAAGATAATGCATTATTGGATAGTGCCAAATTATGTTGATGTGACTGCCATTTTCAATTATTTTTGACGATTATATTCTCTTTTAATCATTTGACGAAAAAGTTGCAAAGGTAGAACTTTGCATATTGCCTCCTCATTAATTTCGATTTTTCAGAGACATTTTTCTTTGTGATGATTTTCAAAAGAATTGAAACATCTATTCAATTTTCATTCGGTTTTGAATTTGTCAAAGTTTTACTTTGCATTCTTATTTTTTTAAATTTAATTATCTTCTAATTTTTAACGCCATAAGTGACTAACTATAATGACGATAATTTCCTGATGAATCTTAAACGATAGGACTTTCGCAAGTGAGTTAGAGAATGTATCGACAACGGTCACATGACCTTAAAATGACGGTCACAGAAACACTCAAAATTGCACATCAAGTACCAATCAATTTTACGCATTTTTTTTTTTGTCTTTGCCCATCTTACCCCATTACTGATTTAACTTATCTCTCTTCTAAACGCCAGTTTTTTTTTTCAGGATATCGCTGATTATGTAAGCAACTAAAATCTACAGAATTTCTACCTTGAGAATCATACCAAAGTGACATTACTTTTTTTTTAAATTTCAGAAACGAAAAGTGACTCGATTAGCCCCGATCTCCTCTACAAAGAATACATCGTGGTAGATCATTGCGTATTCCTGTGCCAAACGGCATACCTGGGTGTACGTATGTGCGGCTATCATTGCGCCACTATGAATTGCCAAGATTGGAATGAAGTTGTCGTGGGGTTTAGAATTGTGTATAGCGGTGAGTCTGCGAGGAAGGACACTGGCAGGTAGTCGATAAACTACCTTAACGTATACTTACCAATGCTTAATGAATAAGCTACGAAGTCGAAACGCGGACTTATTATTGCTAATAGTAATAATTAATAACTATGAAAGAAAAAGGAACATTGCAGTAGTTCAGATAGGCAATTTTATTTAAAAATGTTTATTACAAAGCTTGCAGAAAAACTACAATTTTTATGTTTCGACCTTTTTTTTTTCATAACTTATCGTTTTTGAGGTACATTGATTTTTTTTTTTAGCTACAACATTTTCTGGTTTGCTAGTTTTAAAAATCTGCGAAAAAAAAAATGAATAGAAAATATTGTCTCACGTGATACTAAAATCTGGCTAATTATGAAAAATAATTTATTATGTCAGATAAATAATAATGTTAGATAAATTAAATGACTCAATTATTTCTCTGCAATTTATTGCTTTCAAGATACATTTTTATTAACAAAATGTACAAAAGAAAAAAAAAATTTGCAGAATGTATTTTCCGAACTGTTCCTCAAATCTGACTAATTATGACTAAAAATATCTGAGTGAATTTGAAATGAACTGTCTGAAATGCCTCATAAACAAATATATTTTTTTTCTTTTCTTGTGCACAGACCCAATAACAATTTACTGTTCAATAATGCATACTAATACGTGTAACACTGCACAGTCGGTAGCACTTGTATTATTATAACCAATAGCGATAACAATAACTGTTGAAGACACTGCAGACACTGCAGTAGGTTGAGGAGCATCTCGATTATGCGTTTGCCAATAGTAATAGCGCGTAAGATACTCGCATTACTAGGATAAGTTTCCACGTGGATTGTTGACACGAATCGAAGGAAATCACCGCCCCTGGCGAACGTCCTCCACTTACATAATCATAACAATTTTAATGACAGTAACTGGTACCAGTTGAATAGCAGTGTGACAAGAGCAAAGACTGCAATAGTGTGCTAAAACGGTTAGAGGCAAACGAGAATTGTGCACTCTCCGTTCATCGATTCTACTCGTTTGGTTTTCCACTCGACTTGGCCCACTCTCGTTGATTTCTCGCCTACGGTTTTAGTTCCTCCGGCTGAAAATTTAACTCGACTAAAGAGAGAATATTAGATTTATGCTTCTAGTGTACGAGTACACGTTGAGTACTCTCATCTCGTGTACCTGTAATCCCTGTAAGCCTTGATGCTTGGGCAATAATTACTCTATACTTACAAATAACTCGTGGAGACTGTAATCTACTGGGGTATTAAGGGAGATGAAGATTGATGGCTATAATCCAAGAACGACGTTCTCCTTTCAATATTTTTTTTTTTTTTTTTTTTTATTTCCAATCAATGTACATACATAGTATCCCAAAAGGTATCTAATACGTAATACGTTATTGCTGGAAATGTAATAGAATGGAAGAAAATATTTGTTATGAATATGTCAAATTTACATTATTTTGCACGAGGAAATAAGATTTTTTTTTCTGCTGCAAAGGCATACATAACAAAAATGTTATAAAATTTGAAGCGTTCGACCTATTTACGTGAAATTTGTAGGTAAGCCTTGTTCCTTGGGTAATGCACATAAGTATGAAATTTGATTTAAATCTCCCGGAAAATTTTGAAGTTTTTTTTTCGCGGCAGCAACGTTTTGTTTTTTTTTTTGGGAATAAAATTGAAATTTATCAACGTAGTGACCGTTTCTTCGACTAAATTCATCTTTGATAATCAATAATCGTTAATTTACGTGATAAATAGCAGCCATATATCGCAGAATTTACAAGAGTTGAAATGTTTGAAGATATTTGTTTAAAAATTGAAATTGCAATAAAATTGGAACCACTCTGTCGATTGTCGCCAACTTTAGCACTGATGATGGTTTAATCATGGAAAAAAAAGAATTGTTACGCTAACTGCAATTGTAGTTCTGCCAACAACAAACGATTGTAACTATTTCGAGAACTATAATAGAATGTAACAATAGCAACACTATTGTAGTATCAACTATGTTGTATTTACAATATTTGTAGTATTTATTACTTTACAAATAGTAAAAGTAACACCAGTATTACTAAAACGTACAACAATTGTAGCTGCAGTATTTTCGGAATTCAGTTTGACCCAGCGGATTTTAGTTTCGACCAACTGGATTTTACTTTAGCCATCTGAATTTAGTTTGGTCCAACTGGATTTTGTCGGAGCGAACTTAATTTTTTTCGAGTCGAATAAATGTAGTTGAAGCCAAGTGAATTCAACTTGAGCTATCTAAATTTGGTTTGAACCAACTTGAATTTGATTTGAGTAAACTGAACTTAATTTCGGCCATTTGAATTTAATTTGTACCAACTGAATTCAGTTTGACCCAGTGGCATTTAGTTTCGACCAACTGGATTTTATTTTAGCCACCGGAATTTAGTTTGGTCCAATTGAATTTTGCTGGAGCGAACTTAATTTTCTTCGAATCAAATAAATTTAGTTGAAGCCAAGTGAATTCAACTTGAGCTATCTAAATTTGGTTTGAACCAATTTGAATTTGGTTTGAGTAAACTGAACTTAATTTCGGTCATTTGAATTTAATTTGTACCAACTGAATTCAGTTTGACCCAGTGGCATTTAGTTTCGACCAACTGGATTTTATTTTAGCCACCGGAATTTAGTTTGGTCCAATTGGATTTTGTTGGAGTGAACTTAATTTTGTTCGAGTCAAATAAATTTAATTGAAGCCAAGTGAATTTGTATCGTGCTAGTTGAAATTAGTTTTAGCCAACTGAATTCAAATTGTGTCAACTGAACTTAATTTCATTTAAGCGAATTGTATTTTTGTTTAATATAACTGAATTTAATTGTACCAAACTAAATTTTGTTTCAGCTTACTGAATTCACTTGGCCTCAAACTAAATATTTGTGTTCTCATCGCAATATACAGAACGAATATGCTCTAACATCTCTTCGATGCATTGATACTACAAATAATTAGTAATCGTAACACCTGTATGTGTAAAATAAACAACAATGTGTTGTAGACGTAAAAACAATTGTAGTAACGGTAGCAACAAACTTTTCCAACAAATTTTTAGTACCGATAACAATATCATTTTTTCCGTGATGTTAGTCCATTTTTTAACAAAATTTCAACCTGATATCTTGTAATTTACAAAAGTTATAGCGTAAAAAGACTCTTTTCGAAATTTTCAAAATGCTGTAAAATTTTCACCTCTCAACCGATTCGCGCCAAACACAATCCCAAGCGTTGTTATATGATACTACACTTGGCTACCAAGTTTCAAGGAGATATCTTAAAAATTGCGAGCATACGCACACACACACACACATACAGACATTTCCTACAAATCACTTTTCTCGATGTTTCAGAGTATCCTGAGTATCCTGAGATAAAAATCTAAAAAAAAAAAAACAAAAAAAAATCACGAAAACAAAGCTTCCTTTACAAGCAAGCAAAAATGTACCGTATTATTTTTATTTTTTTTGACAAAACTGAATCACAGATGACTTTGGAAAATTTTCAATTTTTCACTATAAAGTGGATAAAGACGCGATTATGCTGCAATCGAATGATACACGCCATAAATTACATTAATGAGGAGCTGAAGATAAGGGCGCGTTGTATATCCCGCTTTACAGTAAATCTGGTTCTGAAACGAAATATAGAATATGTATGATACGAAGTGAAGGAGGTGCTTTCAGCTCGACAGTGTGGAATAGCTCAGATGGTTTCCAACAGCATTAACTAACGCTGAGCGCGATGGCAGTAGCTCGGTATTACATAGTAAATAGTTTCTTGTATAGGGATAAGGAGGGGCGACGTGCCACGGCATTCCACACCCGGAGAAAGCCTCTTACAGCCTCTATATGCTGCGCCTCTACACCTAGTACCGGCAGTAGTGCACATACTCTTCAAATTTATACAGGTATCGAAGTTTCCCTATTTTTTTTTCTTTCTTTTTTCATTCATGCATATCGTTCCTTTTATATGGCTTATAATACCCGATTTTATTTGGGTTGGAGAACAATTTAGTATAGAGTTTAATCCTCGAATCGTAGTGTGTAAAAAGTAAATTGAGAATTGTGTAGTTCGTTGGACAATATATTTTTATAATTTTTTACAGAAAAATATTTGTTATTTCTTATTGCAAAATAGTGTAAATTTGTAAAATAGTGCAAATAGTTAAAATTGTGTAAGTATAGATTTTTATATAATGCACAATTTTTGAATAATAAAAATTGAAAACCAGGATATGTTCACAGTTAAAGTGGCTTACAATTTTGAAACAATTTTTTCTCCATTCTTTACAACTTACACAATTTTCAAGCAAATTTTTCTCCATTCTTTATTTTTAAAACGTTTTAAAATTTGTGTAAGTTGTAAAGAATGGAGAAAAAATTGTTTGAAAATTGTAAGCCACTTTAACTCTGAATATATCCAGGTTTTCAATTTTTATTATTCAAAAACTGTGCATTGTATAAAAATTAGCAAAACCTATTTTTTATTTTCAAATCTATTTTATAATAACAACATTTCCAAAATCACATGTGTTTATATAATTTTACGGAAAAACAGCGTTATATATATTTTCTTTTTCGTCGATTGGAAACTAGAATAATGTCAGTAGAATTGTCAGTAAAATATTTGTCATTTCCCTTTTCGAATATATTTTCTGTTTTAGTTCTTTTTTTTTTTTGACAGAAAAATATTTTTGATCTTATTGCAAAACAACGTAAATTTGGCGTATTTACACGATTTTTAAACGTAATTCAGTCCGTGAAAAAATAGTGAACAATGATTTAAGCATTTTAAGACACACTTCGAGATCTATCCATTGTGTAAAAAAGAAACAATAGCAATTTTTTTGTTATCAAACTTATACAATATCAAGTTTTCTAACGAAACTTTTCCGTGTTTGCAATTTTATGGAAAACACTTTCCTTTTTGTCGATTGAAAACTGAAATCACTGTCAGTAGAATTATGATTCGTGACAGCGATGAAAATTGTACGTGAATTCCATCATTGAATTATCTTGACACTTGGGTGGTTCCGCTCGGTGCTCTTCACTGAGATTTGAACGGATCTCGAGGCTAATTCCATTAATTATACGTGCTACAGCAATTCACGGCTCTATCAATTCGACTCCCTGGAGTATTCTCGAGACGTATCAGATACCAAATGCCCCGACATTAATAACCCTTTGCCAGACACACCCGTGAAATTCCCTCAAGACCATAGATCCGCTGCCGGTCTGCTACAACCGTCTTGGCTCTCTAATTATACATTCGTTAAGATACCTTTTGTCTCTCTGCGCGAAAGGAAGTCGACATAACATCGCCATTGATATTCTGTACACAAATGGTTTTTAAAAAAGTGCGTGGCAGGTATCTGAAGGAATTTGCGATACGCAGCACAATTATTTATGAATCGGCTTAATTTTTTCGGTCATTGACAAGCAAATTCTCCAATACTAAAAGATCGCAATAACCGTTGAATTTTCGATGTACTTATATATAGGGAATTTATTTAATAAAGTAAATAAAGTAACATAGCAAGGGATCTTATTTTTGGTTAATGTGTTAATTTATCTCACACAGTTTAAATTAAATTGAAATTTGTGTAATTTTAGTACAGTGTTTTTATCCGCACTGAAAAATTTTGTAACAGAATTTTTTTTTTCTTCGTAAATTTTACAAAGAGTTTTTTCGTCACTTTTGGAGATTAATTAATAAAACTTTGTAAAAATAGCAAACGTTTTTCAGTCCTTTTGTGTCGTACAACAATTTTTACAGAATCTTTTAGTTACTTTCCAAATTTAACGAAAAAATTCGTGAGATAGGAAGAAAATCAGGAGACCTTGCATTTTTTTTCGCACTTCTCCAAATCGATAATTTTTTTAACCTGGAAAAATCAAGGATAATTCATGATCTTCGTTTGATTAATTTAAAAATTTCGACGAAAAACTACAGAAAATTCGCCTACGTTGCTACAATAAAAACGTAATGAACTTTTAGCGCGTGTGCATCGCACGAAATCTTGGCGCGAGCACGTTCCAATGGTTTTTCTATATAGTATATAGCTTTATATGCGCGGACAACGTCGAACGAGAACCTCACGGCGGTATACACCTCCAAGCTGCTATGTGCACTCGCCTCTTTTCTTGCGCAACTGACCCCGTTCGCAATCCAACTTCAATTTCCACCTGGTAATCGCACAGTTTGTATAGCCACAGCAAAAGAGAAATATAAAGAGAGGGACAGAACATAGATATTGTTAAAAAATATTTATTTATTTATTTATTTATTTATTTATTTATTTATTTATTTATTTATTTATTTATTTATTTATTTATTTATTTATTTATTTATTTATTTATTTATTTATTTATTTATTTATTTATTTATTTATTTATTTATTTATTTATTTATTTATTTATTTATTTATTTATTTATTTATTTATTTATTTATTTATTTATTTATTTATTTATTTATTTATTTATTTATTTATTTATTTATTTATTTATTTATTTATTTATTTATTTATTTATTTATTTATTTATTTATTTATTTATTTATTTATTTATTTATTTATTTATTTATTTATTTATTTATTTATTTATTTATTTATTTATTTATTTATTTATTTATTTATTTATTTATTTATTTATTTATTTATTTATTTATTTATTTATTTATTTATTTATTTATTTATTTATTTATTTATTTATTTATTTATTTATTTATTTATTTATTTATTTATTTATTTATTTATTTATTTATTTATTTATTTATTTATTTATTTATTTATTTATTTATTTATTTATTTATTTATTTATTTATTTATTTATTTATTTATTTATTTATTTATTTATTTATTTATTTATTTATTTATTTATTTATTTATTTATTTATTTATTTATTTATTTATTTATTTATTTATTTATTTATTTATTTATTTATTTATTTATTTATTTATTTATTTATTTATTTATTTATTTATTTATTTATTTATTTATTTATTTATTTATTTATTTATTTATTTATTTATTTATTTATTTATTTATTTATTTATTTATTTATTTATTTATTTATTTATTTATTTATTTATTTATTTATTTATTTATTTATTTATTTATTTATTTATTTATTTATTTATTTATTTATTTATTTATTTATTTATTTATTTATTTATTTATTTATTTATTTATTTATTTATTTATTTATTTATTTATTTATTTATTTATTTATTTATTTATTTATTTATTTATTTATTTATTTATTTATTTATTTATTTATTTATTTATTTATTTATTTATTTATTTATTTATTTATTTATTTATTTATTTATTTATTTATTTATTTATTTATTTATTTATTTATTTATTTATTTATTTATTTATTTATTTATTTATTTATTTATTTATTTATTTATTTATTTATTTATTTATTTATTTATTTATTTATTTATTTATTTATTTATTTATTTATTTATTTATTTATTTATTTATTTATTATTTAACAGCCGTCTTTATTGCATATATTTTATATATTTTTTTATCTATACATTATCATATCGTTCATCTTGATTTCCCGCGGTAAATTACGCAAACGTTTTACATCATTACGTATTATAGATATGTGGATATGTGTGGAGCTGGGAATATTACAAAGCAATTGGGAAGAGAGAAGAGAAGAAGAAGAAGAACAAGAAGAACAAGAAGAAAAAATACATTGTAATTAACATAAATATGCAGATGCTGTCCTGACGCAAAAGGCTGTAAAGGAGAGTATAACTTACGTTACCGCAAGGAGAAGCTATAAAGATTCAGTCGCCCAAGCGCTTCCTTCGATGGTGAGTCACGCGTGCGTCCGGTATCCGGTATTTTCTTACCGCTGCACTCTACGGCGCTGGCAGCCTTTTAAAGGCGACGAGAACGCTACTGCCGCTGCCGATCCCAAAGCGACCGGGGGTAATGAGAATCGCCACAATAAAAGCTGAATTATCGTTTTTGTCGATTAATAAATTAACGCATTCAAATACGATCAAAAATACGTCACTCAACAATGACGAAACACATTTTTTTTTTAAGTTGCAAAGTAGAACTTTGCACATTTGGTTTCACGTTCATTTCAATTTTTTCACAAAGCCACCTCTATAAGGTAGGTTTTATGTGTCAATTTTAGATTTGACATGAGTTAGAGTAAAAAATGATTTTTTTTTTTTCGAAAAATTCAAAATCTCATGAAATCCGATACTATTTATCGATTCATTCCAAATTCAATACCGACCCTTTACTCACAAATTTATTTGTTAAAAAAATGATTTAACTCGATAGCTACAAATTTGCAAATGCTAGAGAACATACAGACATCTTTCTAAAAATTCAACACACATACATACGTTTTTGCTAAAGCGAAAAAAGGGTGCAACTTGGAATTTTGCTTATTGCTTCCTTATTGTTTTTGAATTTTTACAAAGTTACCTCTGTGAGGAGGTATGTTTACCTGATTTGACTTCCTCACAGAAGAAAGTTTGTGAAAATAAAAAATGAAGAATCTAAAAAAGCAACCCATATTACCCTGAACTACGAAACGTCATACAACAAACACCGTTCCATCGTATATTCATGACGGAACGGCGAGAAATGCCTTCGTTGCCATTGCGTTCGAAACAATGGAAATCCAATGGAATTTCTAATGGATTCTATTTTGTCCTTCGCATAAATATACTTTCATTTCTATTGACTTTGACGTAACGGAAAGTCAAAGGAATTTTTAAAAGGAATATATTATTTTTAATAGATAAACAATTAAATAAACAGATAAATAAGCCTCGTTAAACCTTTACCAACAGGTGTTAGTTTATTATATATTTAACCAAAATCAGAAAACAACGCGGTATAAGTACATAATTATGAAATTTATTTCAAAACGTATTGTAAAAGTCGAGCTGTAACAAGTAGCAACGTTCGTTACATTTTTTTTTTACAATCATAAGGTAATATCTCTCTATATAATAAAAATATCTCGCCGCCGCCGCTGTGCAGGACAATGCCTCAAGGTCGGATTTTTCTAAATTCTTCAATAGCCTCAAGTCCGGATTTCCTAAGTTTCTCATTGGGCCCAAGTCCGGATTTTTCTAAGTCCCTCATTTGCCCCTATCGGGAATTTTCATGGGCCCCAAGCTTAGATTTTTCTAAATCCCTCAATGGCGTCTAGCCCGGATTTTTCTAAATCCTTCAATAGCCTCAAGTCCGGATTTTTCTAAGTCCCTCAATGGCCCCAATCCGGACTTTTCTAAACCCTTCATGGGCCCCAAGCTTGGATTTTTCTAATTCCCTCAATGGCGTCCAGCCCGGATTTTTTTAAATCCCTCATTGTCCCCCTTCCCGAATTTTTCTAAGCCCTTCATTGGCCCCAAGCTCGGATTTTTCTAATTCCCTCAATGGCGTGAAGCCCGAATTTTTCTAAATTCCACAATAGCCTCAAGTCCGGATTTTTCTAAGTCCCTCATTGACCTCATCCCGAATTTTTCTAAGCCCTTCATAGGCCCCAAGCTCGGATTTTTCTAATTCCCTCAATGGCGCCAAGCCCGGATTTTACTTAATCCCTCAATAGCCTCAAGCTCGGATTTTTCTAAGTGCCTCAAAGGCCTCGAGCCCGGATTTTTCTGAATCCTTCAATAGCCTCAAGTCCGGATTTTTCTAAATCCCTCAATAGCCCCAAGTCCGGATTTTTCGGAGTCCCTCATTGGCTCCACTATATCCACTACATCTATATATGTACTAGGGTCAGTATTTGGATGGGTGACCGTTCTTGGAACTGATCTTTCTAAATTCAATAGGAACTTATTTTCTATAAGACGGGGCGAAAGAAACGGGGGCGATGCCCCCCCCCCCCCCCCTAGTATATATATTAACACAGTATCGCTACAAACAATTAACTCTCCAAGGAAATATTTATTCATATCATAGTCTTAACAAAAATACAGACTCAAATAATCCCGAAGCATTAATAACACGACTCGTAAGACAACCTGATTACACTAATAAAACTTTATATACAAAAATTCGCTACAGACTTCATACAAATTTTGTCCTTCATGAGCCACTGACAATTTCCATTGGGTCCTCATGTAAAATGTTGTCAGACGATTTTTGCCAATGAATTTTCATTCATCTTACTGCCACTCAACATTTTCCTTTAACTTTTTCGTACAATTCCCACTCCACCTTTAGGGTCATCAAAAAAATTCCCACTGATGGTCACCATTGCCCATTAAATGGCACATTGCCCGAAGGACAATCGTCTGCATCTCACTGAACGACATGCATCAGTCACCACTCGTTTTACAACTTTTCTATTCTATTCCACTAAGTTAATAACCTCAGAGTCTGCAAGAAAAAAAAAAGATGGTATAATCGAGAGTTGAACTATAAGAATATACTTTCTTTTGCTTTTAATTGCTGAGCGCATATAAGACATTGTTACTTAGAATAATATTATAGAGGAAATGTGGTCTCTATGTGTGTCTGCTCTTTGTGAGATAATGCATAAATGCAGCGAGCAGAGAACAGACAACTATGACTCAACTGAGCTCTTCATGCTCTCCCGTCTAATTATTATTACGAGTTGAGCCTCATACAAGCACGGATTGCCGATAAAGTTCATATACAATGCCGTGTAAGACGGACTCGGCGTCATCCTTTTTTTTTCTCTCTCTCTCTCTCTCTCTCTCTCTCTTCTCCACCGTGAAACTCAGTGCAACAACACTCCATGCAATTTACAACAGATATGCGCGCGAGCACAACGAGACTTTTCGCAATCGCTGGGGCCCGTCGTTATGTAACGTCTAAATTAAGTACTAGAGCTGGTGGTTTATATCTCAGCGGTAGTATAAAGAATCGGAGACTTCAACGCTGGAAATCTTTGAGATTCACATCTGCCGGATTGTGTGAGGGAAAAAAAAAATGTAACGCAGTGATGAGTTTAGTCCATTTTTTCTTCTTTTTCTTCTTCTTTTTTTTATGATTCCTTACAATTAGCCAGATCTTAGTGATGTTTCACAGTATGCTCGGAATTTATTTTTTAATTGGGAAAAAGTAGCTTTTCAAAGAATAATAATGAACATTCGCTGGTAAAAAAAAGTAACGCTATCGCGTCGATAAAATTGTAAGAAAAAAATTCAATTGGAAAAGCTGATTATAAAAGCTACCATTTTTATGGTGAATCACTTTTTTTTTGTGACGAAAAATTATTATCAAATTAAAAACGTGAAGAAAAATTATAGTATTGTCTGAAAATGATTGACGTAAGAATTTGAAAAAAAAAAAATTTCAGAAGGTACTCTCAGGCAGTATTTAAAATTGATTAAGTACGAGAAATATTGGAGAGGGTCAAGGTAAAAAGAATGGCTGAATTGACAGAGAATGCCTCATATGGCCATGACAGAGAAGCACCTGATGATGAATTTAGGAAACTCGTCACGTTTTTTGCTCGTCCCATGAGTCACCGTGTGCATCCGTCTGGATTTCCGTCACGTGTGAGACTTTTTTTTTAATCATTTTTTAATCGTCCATTTGCCAAAGCGTATAGTTACTACTGATATGTCTGCGCAAGTTATCCACGTCTTCTTCGGTTAAAAATAGACATGATGTGCAGTACAGTGAGTCTTGGAAAAATTGAAATAATAAGAAAGATAAATCTAAGTGAAAAGATTTATTTACATTAGTCGAAGATTTAATTATCTGTCGCTCTCCATAACAGTATTTTTTTTGCTTCAAACCACCTTTCTACTAAAAAGTCCGAATCGTAAGAAACTGAGATGTTGCTTTTTAGAAATTTGGAGAAAAAAAATTACCAAAGTTTACGATTTCATGTTTTTAAGCAGCGAAGTCTATTTTATGATGCTGAAAATAAGATGATTTTTGTGGATTTTTTAAATTAAGAAAGTCTTAAGCTGATTTTTTAAAAGAATTTGAATTATTATGCTTTGAGTATGAAATATTCAAAGCGTAAATAATAATTCAAATTTTTCGAAGTCCGATTCGTAAGAAACTGAGATGTTGATTTTCAGAAATTTTGTAAAAAGATTAACAAAGTTTAACGATTTCATGTTTTTAAGCAGCGAAGTCTATTTTATGATGCCGAAAATAAGATGATTTTTGTGGATTTTTTTAATTAAGAAAGTCTTAAGCAGATTTTTAAAAATAATTTGAATTATTATGCTTTGAATATGAAATATTCAAATATATCAAAGCATAATAATTCAAAAAATGAATTATCGGCTGAAAAAATTAAGCCAAGAATTTTTTTGTTTCTCATAAACGAGAAAAAGATTCAACGTTGAAAAAAGTATGGTAATTAAAAATAAAATTTGAGATCTTGACCAAAAATGTTCGCGACATTTATGCGAAAATAAATAGTTTTATAACATTTTTAAAAATAAATTTTCGTTTCATCGACGTTGGCTGATATTTATTTGTACAAATAAAATAAAATTTGTCGCTCATTTTTTCATGGGCTGCACCAACAAAATTCCTTTTGTAATTTAACAATAAATACTATTCATTAAACCAGTAACACAAACATTAATTTTCAAAAATTCAGGCTTCCCTTCAATAATTTCACATGACTGAATTAAAAGTACAAAAATTGTTTTATCAGTTCATCCGATTCTACTAAAGAACTAAAATTTCAATTTTTCTCGCTATTTTTAATTACAGCGAATAATAAAAAAAAAAAAATTGTATACCCTCATCACTATTGCTAGTCCTATAAATAATAACACCATAAAGCCAACGGTCGTAATTTTTTCACGCATCTCACGCGAAGTGTTTCTTGAATTATAAATCGTCTGTGCAGCATTAAAAAAAAAAAAAAGGAAAAAAAAGAAAAAAAATTCACCGCAAGGTGACAAGTACGAAAATGAAAAAACTTGGATAATAAATTGAAAGAATAATTAGACGAGTTTACGTAACTCGTCGGAGTGTTGCCAGGGTCAACTATCTTCGTGACCAAAGTTTTCGAAGTTTGTGCGCATATTCCCTCGGGGATTCTCAGTCTGAATTGGAGCGATAAAAGTATATAGTCAAACTCAATGGTGGGGGTTATTATGGGACCCCCTTGGAAGAGACCCGGGAGAGAAAGCGAAAATCTCTCGCGACCTCGCACAAGTGCCGTCAAGTGCCATAACGGCACACCGAACTGCGTGTACTTTGCCATATATATATATATATGACTACTATTCTACTATTGTCCCTAACAGGGACTGCTTTCGCCGTTTCCGCTCGCCTAGATAACTCTTATAGAGAGACCTCGCGTGCTCTTGTACACTTTTCACTCTCCGCAACACGAATCTATCCGCGCAATTGGAGCAACTGGAAGCGTGATAGACATCGGAAAACTAAAGGGTGCGTTGGAAAAAAAAGTGTGCAAATGAATTTGCATTTTGCTTCCTCATTGTTGAAAATTGCCCATCGAGCATTGCTCGACGAAGCACGTTGGTTTGTGTTTGGCTTTTTAAATTATGAGTATCAACAAAATTTCCTTTATGACAAAGCAAAACGAGTAATTTTTTTTTTTTAAAAGCGTTCGAAAGACGTTCATAGTCCGTGATCATTTATTGATCATTTAATAACTTTTTCACTCCTCGAAATAATAAACGCAAACACACTTTTTTTTTTTTCTGAAGATTTCAAAATGTATAAACTGGACTTTTCAACCAATCCTCACGAAATTCTAAATCATTTTTTACGTTAGTCTACCACTGGAGAACATTTTAGTCTGAGAACTCAAAATTTGCGAAACGTAGACACGTTTTTTCGGTAGATAAAAAAAAATCCTTGGCAAATCTTCGTCTGTTGACCGATTCTCACCAAATTTGGTACCGAAAGTTGTTCGATGTTCGGCCACTTGTATGAGAAATTTCAACCCGACACCTTGAAATTAGCGGCAGCTATAGCGCGACACACACACACTTTTTTTGAAAAATTCAAAATGTCATAAAAATCGTATTTTTCAATCGATCCTCATCATATTAGAACTCATCCATCGTTTGATGTTTCTCTACGATTGGACATTTTTTTTTTTAGCCCCATAACTCAATATTTGCGGCAGCTAGAGAACGAACAAAATTTTTTTCGAAATATTCAAAGTCTCGTAAAATTTGAACGGGAGTCCCAATTATTTTGTAAATTATCATAAATATAAAAGCCCAACCGCTCTACTTGTATGCCAAATTTCAGGCCAATCGGTCTAATCATCGACCAGTTATAGGGGTTTGAATTTTGGAGGCCTGACACACACATACATCCGGACATTTTTTCTGAATATTTTTTCTAGACGTTTTGGGACATTCTAAACACGTTTTCATGAAAATCTCGAAAAAAAATGTTCACCATAAGAAAGTTTCCTCTATGAGGAAGCAAAAAATTTTAAGAAGTGGGTTGTTTTGAGAAAATTAGGCTTGTGAGGAAAGAACTTTAAAAATTGGACACGGTTGAAAAGGAACTAATACTTTTGCATACTTAATAATAAATTTTTTGTCCACAAACGACCAAAAAATGTTTGCGTTAAAGAAAAAAGAAAAAAAAAAGGGATGCAAAGTAGAGCTTTGCACATTGATTCCTCATGATCTTTGAATTTTTACAAAGCTACCACATCAATGAGGAAGATAAGTTTATATATTTTGACTTACTCGTAGAGGAAGCTTTGTAAACATTCAAAAATCAGGACGAAGCAATGTGCAAAGCTCTACTTTGCATCCTTGTTTTAAATAAATAAATAAATAAATGTTGTTTATATATTGCAATATATTTATAATATATTGCATATATTGCTCTGTTTTCACATTTCAATTGATTTCGTGTCTGTTGACCTGAGTTAGAGAAAAACGTGAATTTTTTTAAAAATTCAAAATACCATAAAACCCGAACCCCTTTATCGATAATCACCAAAATTCGTACATAACAGTGCAGAGTATTATTTTTCGTCTGTAAAAAATTTCATTTTATTTGATGAGATTTGATGTGAATCAGAGCAAAATGAAAATTTTTCGAAAAATTTTAAATCCCATAAAAACCGAACCAATTTGCCATTTTTCGAAAAATGCAAATTTGAATAAAATCTTAACGATTAGATTCCACGCCAAATTGTAAACCAGTCATAATTAATTATTGCTCCTTTTATATATATAAAAAAAAGAAATAGAACTGGATGTATTTATATTTTTTAAAGTTATAGCAAAAGAAGACGCTTTTTTTTAAATTTCAATCTCCTATAAAATCTGAACTATTTGACCGATTCGCGCCGAATTCAATTCCAAACATTGTGTTAGTTTACACCAAATTTGTACACGCATATGCAAAGAAAAAAAAAAAGTACGAAAACAAAGCTTCCTCTATTAGGAACCAAATACTGTAAATCTTAAGTTTTATAATGATTTACAAATGTAAAAAAAAAAAATTCGTAAGTTTATACATTTTTTTATGTCACATTATTAATTTTACAAATAATTTTTTGTCACAGTTAAAAGAAAAACATATTTGTTGCTTATTTAGTAAAATTATTAACATTCTCTTATACTTTTTGACTATTTTCTCTCCAACAGGAACGTTCCCACTCGCGTAGAAAATTCTCAGAGACTTCTCCTCATTCACTTATACGTTTTTTTTTTTTTTTTTCAGACCTCAACTCGAATTTGTCTGAGCAATTGAAGTAAGTGAGGAAACGTGATAGACGTCAGAAAACTAATGGGTGTTAAAACAAACAACAAAAAAGTGAGATGTGGGTAGGGTTGAGAAAACAGGGACACCTCGCAGGAGTGAAAGAGATCAGGAAAAAGACAATTTGTCTTAGAGGCGTCAGACTCGTTCTCTAGTTGACAGAGCAAACTGCAGTAAAAAAAGAAGAAGAAAAAACATAGCCCTGTCTTGATTTGTGCGACAACCCACGATTTGTCTGGGAAGCATTAAGGACTCGAACTTCAGATCGATTCGAATTGTCGATAATAAAGAGTTCTAACATTTTTATGAAAAAATCCCTCCTTGTTTCTGTTTCAATGTCCAATTTTTTTTGTCAAGTTAACAAAAAACAAAAAAAAAAAAAAACTCGTTCATTTCCAGTTTTACAAAAAAAAAGAAAACATTTTTCATATATTCATTTTTTAATTTTAATTTAACTGATAAACTTAGAATAAAGAAATTCGTTAAATGTTCAATTTTGTTTGTTAAAAAATTGTTACTTCTATCAAAAAAATTATTTAATTACATAATTTATTTATTAGCCAGGCTTCTTTTTTTTTTAAATATGGAATTATAAAAGATTCACATTCGGTTGAAATTTTCATTTTGAAAATTCAACAAAAAATCGAGCATTCCCTAAATTTAAAATGACATATTATGACTGAACTTATTTTTTATAGATAATTTTTGTGAGAAAACTAAAAAAAATTTCAAATTTAAGAACTTGTAGTTTAAAAAAAATAATTTCGAGCACTGGCTCGTTTTCGTAACTCTGTTTTTTTATGACAACGAACAAAAATAACGATCGAAGCAAGAAAAATAAATTTAAAAAAAATAGTTTTTTAAAGTGGCTAATGCAGAGAAATATTTTATTCATCCACAAATGGTACATGTACCACAGCTGGTAAATTTATCCTAAATGAATATTCGAAAATAAAATTTCAACACATATTTTTGTTGATAATACATAAAAAAAAAAAACTTTACAATTAATAAGTATTGTGCCAATAATACAGTTGCTGAATGATTATGATTTTAAAAAATTAATATTCCTGTCTTACCATCTACAGATATTGCAATAGAAAAATTGTCTACTGATGGCAGCACCAGTTTTATAATACTGGTAAAGCCCTAAACGACAAAATTGATCCCTTATCACTGGCGTTCGGATCTCCGTTTTACCATCAGCCAGTATATGCTCAACATGAATAAATCTTCATAGATGGCGCCATTTTGGTACCACACGACTTCCGTTTTTTAATTGAAAATTCGAATATATCGACACCCGAAGATATCCTGGTCAGCGGTCGCTAGATTCTCATGCAGTTCAGGAATCTTTTGAGCCTAAGTGGCGAGAAACACGGGCTACGTAAAGTCGTAACAACCGGTAAATACGACTACTATATAGAGTTCGTGCTCGTTGCATCGGAATCTTCGAGAGTTGTAATAGTCTCGGCACGACTCTACATAGTAACGAAACCAGACTCGTTCGAGCTCTTTAATAGCCGGCACTTATCAAAGTATCCAACTTAGTACTGCTTTGAATTTTAGAAATATGCACAACATTGCAAAACGTTTTATTATAAGACACATAAGCTCATTGTTATGTAATCCACTGTAGTTAAATGACCTCAACTGCAGTTGTTGCATAATTCTCAAGCTCGAATTATTTTTTCTTGAAATAAATAACAGATTTTTTATTTCACTAAAAAGAAAGAAACATTTTTTTTACTAAAAACATGTTGATTTTCTAATTAACTGCTAACTCTATAACTAAACATTTTTGGCTTTAGATTAGATTTTGAGATTCATTTACGCGGGCGTAAAATTTACGCTTTTAAATTGAGGAATATTTAATTTTTTTATTTTATTAAATTTAACAGACCGTTAAATTGATTTGCACATTACTACTTTTTGCGATTGACAGTAAAAAATATTTTATAGTTTGTTCCAAGTATTGTTTAACACAAAAAAATAATAATTTTGTTAAAAAAAATTAAATAATAAATTCAGTTCTTATTTTAATATAAAAATCGTTTTGTATTTTACGATTCTTTAATTACGTGAATAATTGAAGAAAAAAAAGACTGCAACTTCAACGAAATTACTATTTTTTTTTAAGACAACTATTTTGTAAAATAAAACAACTACATATTTGAAACCATTTTTTCGTACTTTTTAATTTCTGACATATTCAACGATCTTTAAATACAAATTTTTTTCTCTTTAATCCTGAACTTTTGCAGACGAAATTTCGAAAGTACAAAAAAATATTAATTTCACTTTTCTTACTATGGACGTGAAAATAATTATGCTCCACGAAATTAAATAATAAATCCAATTTTTACTTTAATACAAAATTGTTTGTATTTTCGCGAATTTTTAATTACATCGATAATTGATTTAAAAAAAAAAAATACTGTAGATTTCTCGAAATTCCAACTTTTTTTAAAAAATATTTTCTAAAATAAAACTGCTACAAATTTGTAACCATTCTTACGAATTTTTTATTTGGCTAACTACCAATATTTTTTACAGATTAAAAAAAAAATTTCGAAGGTTAGCTGACGTGATGTACCAAAAGTGCCAAAAATGGTAGTTTTACTTTTATTTTTCAATATTGTAACAATAATTTCTCCAACAAAATTAAATAATAAATCCTATTCTCACATTACCACAAAAAAAACTTTGCATTTTGCGAATTTTCAATAATACCAATAACCGAAAAAAAAAAAAAACAAACAAAAAAAGTACATTTATCTAAATTACAACTTTTTTCCAAACAATTATTTTGCGACAAACTGCAAAAAATTTATAACCATTCTTTCGTACTTTTTTCTTCATGAAATTCTCAACTTGTTATTTTTTTTTACAAAACAAAAAAAAATCTTGACCCTTTGCGGAACGAAGTCTCAAAAGTACAAAAAAATATAGTCTCAATCTTTTATTACCGCCTATCTTAACAATAATGTTCGTACAGACATTTTTTTTTTTTTTCGTCGATTGGATTTAATATTTCGCAGACACGAGAAGTGAAGGCAAAGATTGTCTTTTCACGCTTGCACTCGCGGTTGCGGGGCCAGCGGAAGTTACGCGACGCCGGGGTGCCGTTATCGCATGGGCACTCGCGCAAAAGGAAAAAAAAAAAAAAAGAAATAAAGAAATATAACTCGAAAGATAAGAACACACGTGTTCCGAAAGACGACAACGAACGACGACGATTGTGCGAAAGAAACGTACGTACTCGTAACCCCCTCGAGGCTGATATCATTCGTGTTGGGTGCAAGAGAACTCGCGCCACAATATTGCTCCTTTATCTAATGCGCGATATACCTGTTATACGATTCTCGTTGCTCCACACGAATTGCCATTGGAAAGACAAGGAAAATTTAATACGATGTTTGCATCGTCGATAATGGGTGCAGTTCTTTATCATGACAAACAACAGACTGATTAAGAGAGGAAAGTATTCGGGGCATTCGAGTTCTCAAACAATCATTCTAATAAACGCGATTATAATAGCTAATACGAGGCGTTCTCCACCAACTTGGCCATTTTTTTTGTTTTAATTTCCTCTCGGATCTGTGCCATAGTTGAACATATCGTAGTACTATTTAAAGGTACTCACTGTGATTTTTTTTTAATTTTTGCTTCCTCACAGAGGAAGCTTTCGTTTTCGTGATATTTTTTGAGGTTTTCATGTTAGTATGCTTAAAATTGTCTAAAACGTCGAGAAAAGTGGTATAGAAAAAAAAGAAAAATGTGTATATGTTATATTTTTGATAGGATCATAAAAGGCTATTTGTAGTGAAAAAAATGGAAAATATATTTTTTTTTTTCATGAACTGTTTAATAAAATATATGTTGTAATTTATATGGCAATTATAGAGCAGATCCGTGTGCATAAAAAAAAAAAAGTGACCGAGTTGGTGGGAGAGCGCCGCATATGCAATTGTAATACACACGGTCTTATCGCTTCTGAGTGTACTCAATGCATTCGAAGAACTTTATCAGTCTAAGAAGGCGCGCGCCAATTATCATTCTAAGATCTGTCGAATCATTATCTTCTTTCTTATGCTTCCTTTTTTATTTTACATGAGCCATTGTTCTTATCGATCATAGAACGCAGCTGCAAAATCTTACGTTCGCGAAGCTCCGAAAAAAAAGTTTGATTTTATCAGCTGCCCCCCCCCCCCCCCCCCCCCCCAAATAAAATCTATGCGAGATACGTGTGATTTAATTTTTTTTAAATATTCTGGATCACATAATTTGACAGAAATATTATGGAAATATTTTCAATATTTCATTATAGAATTGAAATATTTTTGCAACTTTATGATAGTTGTAGTAGATAGTTTTGAAAGCCAGAAATATCTTTAATATTTGATTGCATTTAAAGTTTTGAGTCGGGTTCAAATTTCTCAAAATAGAAAAAAATGTTATTCAACAATTTAGAGCACTTAAGCGACTTCTAAATATTAATATATCGAACTCATTTTTGGAGCCTGATTTTCGTTTCAATAAAATTTCCATATGAAGGCAAGAAATGGATTTATAGATTTTTTTTTATTTTTATTTTTTACCGTAAACGAAAATTTCAATCCCTTTGAAATTTTCGATTTCCACCTCTAAATGTTTTTCTTTCTTTTTTTACTTCAAAATTTTTATTTTGAAAGATAATATATTTGAGTCAAAAATACTTCTGAAATATTAACAAATTTAATAAAAAATATATATTCGAATATATTTCCGTATTTCAAATGTAGTTTTGGAATTTTGTTCTCATACGTAAAAACATTTTTTTTTGTATATAATATATTTATCTACTGAATTGCTTTGATTGCAAAATTAATTATGACTGTTGATCAGGCAGTAGTTCTGAAGTAAAATTGAAAAAGCAAACGTGTTTTTCTTTTCATGCATCATCGATCTTATCGATCATACAACGCAGCTGCAAAATCGTACGATCGAAGTACAAGTATCCAAAAAACAAGCAGTGTTGAAATTTATCAGCTCCCCCAGAAGAAATAGATTATATACCAGATATATACAATATATTTTTATTAAAAATATGATGTGTCGGATATTATATCTGGAATGTAACGAAAATTAGTAGAAACTAAATAAAATATTAAACAAAGTGATTGAATCACAAAAAAAAAACGTCGACCATCCTGTCTTTACATTTTTCAAGTAAAAGTAAAAAACTGAATTAGAATCAGATGGGGTACAATAGGTGAATATCCTCATAGAAGTTTTAAAAAATGTTATTTTTTATTTTCAAAAAATGTTATTTTCAAAAATGTTATTCTTTGTTATTTTCAAAAATGTTATTTTTTGTTATTTTCAAACAATGTTATTTTTTTGTTAGTTTCAAAAAATAATATTTTTTTGTTATTTTCAAAAAATGTTATTTTTTGTTATTTTCAAAAAATGTTATTTTTTGTTATTTTCAAAAAATGTTATTTTTTGTTATTTTCAAAAATGTTATTCTTTGTTATTTTCAAAAATGTTATTTTTTGTTATTTTCAAACAATGTTATTTTTTGTTAGTTTCAAAAAATAATATTTTTTGTTATTTTCAAACAATGTTTTTTTTTTGTTATTTTCAAAAAATATTATTTTTTGTTATTTTCAAACAATGTTATTTTTTTGTTATTTTCAAAAAATGTTATTTTTTTGTTATTTTCAAAAAATGTTATTTTTTTGTTATTTTCAAAAAATGTTATTTTTTTGTTATTTTCAAAAAATGTTATTTTTTTGTTATTTTCAAAAAATGTTATTTTTTTGTTATTTTCAAAAAATGTTTAAACGATATTTCGTTTATGTGACAAATATATATATATATATACGTGTATATATATATTTTTTTTAGATCAACTGTGAATAAATTTTTGTAAGATTGTCAAATTAATTACATCCGTTGCTCGCGGTGTTTCTGAAATCGTGTGAAAAGCGTGTCAAGGATAAAATAATCGACACCAATCGCCTGAGTGAGAAGCTAGAAGGTCATCATTTTATTACGAGATTCATAGAGCCAAGAGTGATATTTTTTGTTATTACTTCTTTTTTAATGTTACCCTTTCCTTCTCACAAAGGGGCTGTCATATATACTGGCGCGAAACACTTTTGCGCGGTCCTCCCGTAAATCTTTTCTCTCTTTTTTTTTTTAATCGTCTCCGTTCAGCTCGGAGAGCTAGAGCACGTGCAACGCCGAGAGATAAGGAAAATAGACGTCGTAAATGTCAGAGAAGACGAGATGCGGTATGGAGTCACTGAGACTTTACGATTTCGTTTCTTATAATACACTATTTCGCCCCGGAC
The DNA here is from genome assembly GCA_964016905.1 of Perithous albicinctus. Taxonomy (NCBI): domain Eukaryota; kingdom Metazoa; phylum Arthropoda; class Insecta; order Hymenoptera; family Ichneumonidae; genus Perithous; species Perithous albicinctus. The sequence goes on along the minus strand of OZ024692.1, from coordinate 13,076,558 downwards.
GATGATGATCTTCGGCTTTACCGCAAAACTTTGCACGTCGACACGCCACGACAATGGAGAAGAGACAATAGAAACGGCGCAAGAGAAAGTTGAAACGTTGTTTCGTGCTCCCCTCTCTGAACTGTGCAGAAAATGATTTATTATGGTTATCGATAATTTTTTAAAAAAATAAGCCTATGAAATATATTAATTAATTGTGCATTAAATGATTTATTACTAATTGTTTTCTAATGTTTAGACATTAAGGCCGCTGAACTTAGATAAAAAGGCATAATAATATTTTCAACTAAATTTACCATTTAAAAAAAAAATTTATTTTTTTTTTTTAATTTTCAGCGACCAAGCAGTAGAAAATAGTGCTTGAAAATAAGCAACAAATCTGTTTGTAACTTTGATAAGCAAAAATTGATTGTTCTTACAAATAAAAAGTTTAAAAAAATCATTGAAGTTAGAAAAAAAATGTCTAAATCTGCTAAATTATTTTTATCACAAAATTATCCTACAATCATTGAAATTTAAAGCCAGATTTATTATCACATTATTTATGTATAAACCATTTCTTTATGACTTTATTTTTAGCGACTGAGCATTAGAAACTAATGTTTTCAAATGAGCAACAAATTTCTTTGTCTTTATAAACAACAAATTTTAAAAAAATCATTGATGTCACAAAAAAAAATTATACGCTTGCTAAATTATCTTTAAAAATAGTGCAAAATATTTTATAAGTAAAATGCAAAATCAAATTATTTATTTTTGTATTTTTTTCTTAATTAAAAAAAAAAAATTATAAATGTTTGTGGATAAACATTTTTCTTGTTACAAGTACAAAAATGTCAATTTCACTCTTATTTCCTATTTTTACGATAACTACATTCCATTGCAATTGGCTCTCTTGCAGAAATTAGAAATTTCATTTCACCTCGCTAGCTCAAAGTATATTTTTTACCACGAGAAATGAAACGTAAAAATATTTTCTAGGTTTCTATATAAAAAAAAGTCTTCAATAAAAACATTATATTTCATTATAAAAAAAATATCATTCGTCAAATTACCGTAAAAAAAATGTTCATTGCGCATGAAAATGAAAAATTATTGTGAATAATAAAATAAAATCCAATGTCGAATGTTATAAATATTAGTTTAAAGGATGTGCGTGGGTGTTGAGTTCTGGATCGATCAAATTAGCAACCGCAATATAGTATCCTGCATACTAATCAACATTCTATTATTATCCTAGACGCAATGCACGTTCACTACATCCTCGAACGTTTATTTTATTTTATTTTTTTTTTTTTTTTTATATATCAGCTTATTATTATTCATTCAGCGTTAGATATATCTTGCGGCAAAATAAACGGGGCAATAAAATCAGAAATAAACCTTAGAGACCAAGTCATAGTGGACGTCTTATCGCGTCGACCGCAAGTCGAGTCGCAAAATAGATACGTGACCGGTGTTATAAACCGCAACAACCGTGCACTAGCATAGAAAAATATTTGTATACTATATCTAATGCAGGGAAGAAAAAAGCAACACTTTTATGGTCGTTTCCGTACGACTCGCCACTTCAATTCTCCACGAATCTCACACTTCTTCCTCCTTTTGTCACACCCTTTCGTTACGATACATTATATCCACTCGGATTAGCGTTTTTTCTAATGCCTAACGTGCTTTAACGTTGGGGAGACCGGGGCTACTTGGCACAGGGGTCATTTGTCACAGACGATATTATCCTTACTGCGACATACAAAAAATTGGCAAACTTCCACTTTGCATACATGTAAACATTTTTTTTTTAATGTAAAATAATGAGGAAGGGATTTGCAAGGTTCTACTTTGCAGGCTTGTTTGTGAATGAAAAAATTTGTCGACTATAAAAATCGCATTACAAGCTTGTTGAAATTTAAAAAACGTTATAAAATTTGAACCGCTCGACCGAGAAAATAAATCTGGCGTTAAATTTCAGTGATTGTAGGATAATTTTGTGCTGCAGAAAAATCGTAAAACTTTTTCAGATAAATCAAAAATAATTCAGCAGATTTATACATTTTTTTATGTGACTTCACATGATTTTTTTAACACTTTTATTTGTGAGGACAATCAATTCTCGTTTGTCAAAGTTACAAACAGCTTAGTCGCTGAATAGAAAAAATTCATAAAAAAAGAATAGAAAATTTAGTTGAAAATATTATTATGCATTTTTTCGATAAATTGGTTTTAAATTAAATATTTATGAAGAAAAATTGTTTCTCGTTAAAATTACGGACCTTCTGAAAATTCGTTTAATCATCAATTGACAATTTGAAAGTGACAAGCCAAAAAAGTAGAACTTTACAAATTGCTTCCCCATTACAAAACAATTTTCAAAGTTCTACTTTGCCGGTTTTGTTTATACTTTGATGAAGTAAAAATAAAAATCTTTAATCTCTGCTTTCCAATAATAATTGTCTTTCTCATTCTGACGTTATATATTTCTCTACTGAGCTATTTACTTCATAATAAGCCCCAGCTATTTGTATCTATTTCGAGCGCTTGAACTTTCAGTTTTGGTAGCTTAGAATAAATCAGTTTATCAAAGAAGAAGGCTTAGAAAATTTTTATTATATCAACAAATATCCTATCTGCAAACGAGCAAAAAAATTCTGGCGATTCATCTGTCCGTTGTGGAACAAAAAATTGAAATGTGAATGAAATTTAAAAAAATCAAGTGACCCCGGTCACCCGTATGCTTGTAAGAATTCTGCCCATAATTCTTTGCAAGCACCAACTCATTAACAGTTGTTAGGTATAACTATTATATACGGAGGTCTCTTAAGCAGCGTCATTAGTCTTATGAATTTCTTCGTTGATATGCAAATCAAGTCACACTGCATGGCTCGAGTGTGATAAGCCGTTCTCAAGCGTTATCATCGCCTCGTCTACCTACGTATTATGCCTACGTAAACTGTCGCAGGTATAGCATTACACTGGTACTCTCTTTTTTTTTTTGAAAGGAATATTTCAGATTTTCAAGGTTAAACAGTGCACGAATAAAAAATTATGCAAAGCAGAACCTTCCCACCTTATTCCGTCGTTTTTACTTCTCACGTTACATAAAGCCACTTCTGTGCTGAGGTACACAGAAAAAAAAAGTAATTTGCCAATGTAAGAAAATAACGATCGTCGTTTACAAAAATATTGATTAGTAAAAAAATTTAAATACAACAATTATTTAATTTGGCTGAAATTTTTAGTGTTTGCGACCAAAAGAATTTCTTATAAATGGTTTGGAGTATATTTTTTGTACCTTCCTACAATCAGCCAAATTGTCCAAACTTTTCTCAAGTTATAGTAGATTCCATTTTTTTCAACTATTTTTTTACAGAATCTAAAGAACCTAAATGCTCTTTTCTTTAAGTTCTCTACTTTTTTCTTTAGCTTCTTTAAGAAGCACATTATATGAGAGTACATTTATATTTTTTAACTATATAATTAAATAATTGCGGTTTGTACAATGTACAGTTGCGGTCTTTTTTCAATTTTTCATGTCAACAAAACGTCCTCAAATTTATTCAGGATGTTGGTCCAGTTGAAGAAAAAACGTAGGAATTTTTTCAGATTTTTTTATGACATATTCCAGCCATCGAAAATCGATGAAAAAAATCATTGTTTATTTTTTAACGCCAATACTACTGCTCGCAAAAAAAATCATGAGAACATCAAATTTTCGATTTTCAGCGTAGTTTCCAACAACATTTTTTGTAAAATTCTCCGATTTCACTTTATGCTATTCTTCAATTAAATAAAGTTGCCACTTTTTTCCCCTCCGAAACGGCATTTCCGATTTAGTTGAAATTTTCACATTTTGTGCGTCGAAATGTCTAGAATCTTAGAAAAAATTGGCGAGATGGGCGGCAATTTCGCTCGAGAGTTACAGCTCTTCGAACGATCAAACATCGCGGTAATCTAATATAAAAAAAAAACAAGAATTACATAATTTAAAAAATGTCAAAATTTCAGCCAAATTGCCGTTTCGGAGGAAAAGAAGTGGCAACTTTATTTAATTGAAAAATAGCATAAAATAAAATCGGAGATTCCTACAAAAAATGTTGTTGGAAAGTACGTTGAGGATCCAAAATTTGATGTTCTTATGTTCTTTTTTGTGTGATCCGTATTATTGGCGTTAAAAAATGAACAATAATTATTCTCAAAATATTTTAATAGCTGGAACATGCAATAAAAAATCTGAAAAAATTCCTACGTTTTTTCTTCAACCAGACCAACATCCTGAATAAATTTGAGGGCGTTTCGATGACATGAAAAATTGGAGTGGTCGACTGGACGAGTTTTGCCTCATATACAAATTGCTAATATTATATCTTTCTCTCAGTGCATCGAATATTTCATTTGGATATACAATTACACGCGTAGATAATCGGGGGAATCCCAGAGAGAGCTGCTTGCACGACGATGTCACATGAGTGCAATGGAAGCATTTGCTCGGTGACCAATCAAACAGAATCACCAATATTTTTAATTAACACAATGATTCCTCGTAAGAACTCGACATATCATTGATCCATCTCACAATAGGCTAAGCCACTCAGTTAGAAATCAAATTCTCGAGGAATCCTCCAGTGTCAAGTGGTGCTCCCCTCAATTATACCCTCTAACCTGTAGTCACGAAAGGCCTCCCACTATTAAATCCCCAGGAAGAACAGGCATCTCGAAGACCCCTATGGAAGACCCGAATATCACAGAAAAAAAAAAGAAAAAAAAAACAACAAAGTCCTTCGTCTCACTCTGGCTCATCGTGTCAGCAACGTGGACAAGATAAGGGCGAGGAATGCACCCGTTTGATTTGTGTCCGGTACCACGTATGTGTGTTTCCCTGCCAGTGTATATGAAAAAGGGCCGTGAAAGTCGAGTGAGAAAAAAAGACGAAGAGTGGATGAAGAGAAGGAAGAAAGGCTCATAGTGATCCGTCTACTGGGAGTTATATATATATATATATATATATATATGGGACATTCCACGACTAATCGACAGGGTCACTACCGTCAATTTTTTCCCCCTTTGGGATGTTGTACGTCAATATGAAAAAGCGCCCTAAGATTTTTTTTTCGAAATTTTTTATTTTTATAATCATGTAAAAATTGACTTTTCAAAAACTACGTCGACGATTTATTTGAAATTTTTACAGTAAAAAAACCGTGAATGTAGTTTTTCTGTCATTCAATTTTCTTGTGATTTAAAAATGTTTATTCATTCCTTAACTGCTGTCGTAGGCTCACGTCCATTTTCGGAGTTTACTCAAAAAATATTGAACCAAAAAATGTACTGTGAAGATTTCCAACAAATCGTCGACGTAGCTTTTGAGAAATCATACTTTCGGTGATTATAGTAACAACAAATTTCGAAAAAATTTGAAATAAATTCTAGAGTGCTCTTTCACATCGCCCTACAATATCTCAAATAGAAAAAAAAATATGGAGTTCACGACCCTGTCTAGGAGCCCTGGAATGCTCCATATATATATATATATATATATATATATATATATATATGATATAGTATTTGTATATAAGAGAGCTCAGAAGCCAAACAGGACAAGCTTGGGGGGGGGGGGGGGGGGGGGGGGGGGTAAAAGAAGATTCGAGTGGTGGACTAGATGCGCCCCTGAGTGTCGGCTCGTAGCTGTTTATATAAAGTATTTCATGCCAATTCGCTAGCACTCAATCCTGAAAATCTTCTATGTGCTTCATTTTTTTATTATTCACCCAAGTGAATAGAGTATGCTCAACTGTTTAAAGATTCTTTACGCCTATTTATAGCGACTAACGGATTTCTTTTTCATTTTTGGGGCAACATTTTTTTTTTTTTTTCAATTTTATATATTCTGAGATATAAGTCGTATATTGACAAAAATTCTTCACGACTTCAGAAGCGTTTGTTTTTGGTGTCAGATTCGACTTTTCCGAAAGCGAAATTTTCTTTTTTACCGAAAAATATTGACAGCAAATACGTACATTTTAAACATAGTGAGATCAATTTTGTATACATTATTTTTTTAAAGGAGTTTTCGAAGATACTTTACTTTGTTTGGGAATTGTCTTGAAATATTGGCTAAAATCTCAATACGTGAGTTTTATTTATACCAACAGCATACACCTATAATATATTATTTTAATATAGTATTTTAAGAAAATATATGTTTCAAAATTTTATCATTTTTCCTCACAGAGGAAGATTTGTTTTCACGAAAAGATTTTTTTTTGAGATTTTCATGTCAGGATACTCAAAATTGTATAAAACGTCGAGAACAGTGTTTTAGAAAAAATGTCCGTATGGATTTATGTGTCCGATGAGCTCCAATAATTCAAACCTCGAGAACTAGTCGACCGATCAAACTAAAATTTGTCGCATACGTAAAGCAGCTGACCACTCTATTTTTGCTATAATTTTTGTAAAAAAATCGGTAAAGTCGATAAAATTTTATGAGCATTTGAATTTTTGAAAAAATTACAAGACTTTCAAAGTCGTTAATTTTTGCTATCGGGATAAAAAGTTTACCATAAATAAAGTACTGTTCAAGGGACCTTTGTCATTGAACTTGAACCAAATCTGTAAAGAAGTTCGAATTTTACAGGATTTTGAAGTTTTTAAAAAACTGATGTTTCGATCTAACTCGTGTCAGCATCGATCAGTTCAGCTCAATTTTTTTTTTTTATAGAAACGTAAACGTAGCTGGTTTATTGAAACGAAATTTGGTGATGATCGGTAAAGGGGTTCGGATTTTATAGGAACCTGAATTTTGTAATCTTTTTAACCGCGGTTCGACTTTCAAAACATCTTACAAAATGGAATTAAACATTAGACACGTAGGTGAAAATATTCAAGGATATATCAAACAATATTTCATGAACATAGATAGAGGCTTTCGAATTTTATAGCAACCAAAAAATGTTACATTCACTATTATCGAGGCTTACAAAAATATAAGCCATGTGAATCTCAAAAGAACTGGCCAATAAACAACAATTTTTTCACACCATTTACGAAATCAATTAAACATTAGATTACATTAAATTACACATTGCATTATTATTTTTCACTATTTTACAAAGCCTCCTCTACAACAAAGCCAAAATCCATGAAGTTACTTCCCCATACAGTTTCCCCATACAGTCCCCATACCTTCTCTAAAATAGTTGAAACTAATGAGGAAGCAATGCGCGCAACCTTCTACTTTCCATCCTTGTGTTGCTTTTAATCGAGCATTGTCCAACGAGTGATTTGAATAAATAAAAAAATAATGAAGCACATAGAAGTGGGGTGAGGATTGGATTGTTGACGAATTGGCATGGAATAGCTCATATGTCGTGTAGCCTCGTAGCCGAGAACGCGAGAGAGAGAGAGAGAGAGAGAGAGAGAGAGAGAGAGAGAGAGAGAGAGAGAGAGAGAGAGAGAGAGAGAGAGAGAGAGAGAGAGAGAGAGAGAGAGAGAGAGAGATACCGAAGAGGAGAGGGGGAGGCAGTGGCGGTGGTGGTGGTGGTGGTGGCGGCACTCGACTCGACGGCGAGTGCAGGTGCGCGCCCGCCAGTCTGTCGCCAGGCTTCCCCTCCCGTTCCCCTCCGACACCCCCGCGGCTCGCCAGTCGCTCCTCTGGCCCACCAAGTCCCACAGTCTACTCTCTGCTGTGGTCCCCTCTGACCGCTTATGCCCCCCCTCCTCCCTCCTATCTGTCTCTCATTCTTCTTCTCGTTCTCAGTCGCTCTTTACTATGTCTTTCCGCGTTTCATATTCCCCCACCGTGATTCCTTCCCTTACGCGAGTTGGCTCACTCGCTCTGTTTCTCACCGATCTCACGTCTCGGTGGTGCTCCTGGCTACTTCGTCTTGCTCTGCTTCTCTGTCGTTTTTTTCCATCTCGATCTTGCTCCTCTCGGTTTTTTTTTTTTTTTTTTTTTTTTAAAGAGACGATTGTGAGAGATTTTGCTCAGGTTTTACTACGTATAGTAAGTTGTATAGGGATATGAATTGCAAGAGTAATGAATTTTTATGTTATAGGTTTTTTTTTTTTTTTTGTAAGTTACTGGTTAATTAGCTTAGAGGAAAAAATGAAAGTGGATTTTAAATAATATAGATGAATTGGTAGTAAAATAGTTTTTTTAAATGAAGTAGGCTAATGGCGCCTCTTTGCTGTGAGAAATTGAGGCTTGTTAATATTTTTCATTTTCTCACAAGCGAACGTTTTATTTGAATTGAAATTTGTGTACATTGAGACGAGGGAATAATTTGGGAAATGTGATTGAAAAGATATTTTAAAATGAGTTTAAAGAAATGTTAAACTTGATTGTTTTGAAATCCCTAGTTTAGAGTGTAAAAAATCGTAGGAGGACATTTTTTTTTTTCAATATCACTTTTATCATTTTCAGGATTGCGTTGCAACTTAAGTTGGAACTCAAACTTGGATATGAATATCCAACCTACGTTCCAATCTACGTTCCACCTTACCTTCCAACTTACGATCCGACTTACAATCCAATTTATGTTTCTACTTATGTTCCAACTTGATATACAACTTGAGATCTAACTTAATTTCCAATTTAGTTTGCAGCTTCAGTTCCAACTTGGTTTCCAACTTGAGTTCCTACTTTATTTACAACTTGAGATCCAACCTGATTTCCAACTTGAGTTTCAACTTGATTTTCAACTTAATTTCCAACTTGAGTTCCTATTTTATTTACAACTTATTTATTTTATTTCCAACCCAATTCCCAACTTGAGTTCCAACTGAATTTCCAACTTGATTTCAACTTAATTTCCAACTTGAGTTCCTACTTTATTTACAACTTGAGATCCAACCTGATTTCCAACTTGAGTTCCAACTGAATTTCCAAATTGACTTTCAACTTGATTTCCAACTTGAGTTCCAACTGAATTTCCAACTTGATTTTCAACTTAATTTCCAACTTGAGTTCCTACTTTATTTACAACTTGAGATCCAACCTGATTTCCAACTTGAGTTCCAACTGAATTTCCAACTTGATTTTCAACTTGATTTCCAACTTGAGTTTCAACTCGACTTTCAACTTGAATTCCAAGTTGAGATTCAACTTGAATTCCAAATTGAGATTCAACTTGAATTCCAAATTGAGATTCAACTTGAATTCCAACTTGAATTCCAACTTGAATTCCAACTTGAGATTCAACTTGAATTCCAACTTGAGAGTCAACTAGATTTCCAACTTCAGTTTGAACTTGATATCCAACTTAAGTTTCAACTTGACTTCTAACTTGAGTTTCAACATGATTTCCAACTTCTACTCCAACTTGAGATTCAACTTGATTTCCAAATTGAGCGCTAACTTAATTTCCAACTTGTGACTATAAATTTGACCCTAACTATGTGTTTAGCCGGTAAAACCGGTAAAACGAAGCAAGCCCGGACGAGAGAGAAAGAGAGTTCGTGCGTGTTTAATACGCGTTCTCTTCTCTCGCTCCGCGCCGACATCGCGATGAACGGATGAAACCTCGGCCGCCCACTCCGCAACAGGTAGAAGAGTAGTGTAAAGTATACATATAGACGCGAGATGCCTGGATTCACATGTGAAACTCTCGGCTACGAGGCAAAACCGACGAGATACTCGAGCGTTCAACGAGGCCACAGGACGAACCTCGCTAAGTGCCGATCGTTTAGCACTCGAGCGATCAACTTCCAATACTTAAATATATCGGAACTCGTAATATAATCACATATATAGAAAATGGCATGGTAGTACAGCCTGTCACGCGTGACGCTCCTTATTACACGAATTATCCAATAAACGTGTCGCAAGGCGAGTCGCGATCGTTAAACCATTTTTTTTATTAAATCTGGTTTTAATATATTCATGCTCCACTTGGCGCGCTCGAAACCCGAGGTTATATCTTCGTGACACAGCTTGTAAAGTTGCAGTTCTGAAAAATGTCACACTATCGAAAATTGAGGAACTCCTGACTACTGTTGATTGAATATTCATGGCAAGCATTTTTCTTTTTTTCGATTTATTTAGATGAGTGTATAGTAATTTTATTAAATTTCTGCTTTTTTTAAGCATTCTTTTAAAACAAAGCTCCACATTTTTATTGGATTCTTTGGATATAATTAGCTGAGATATCGAAAAATAAAATAAAAACTTAAAGGAGCGCGAAACAAATAAAAATATTTAAAATTTGGCATAGGCAAAGGTATTTATTTTTCTATCAACAAATTAAATGAAATTATTCACGTAGGAATTTTATAACAAAAAATAATGTCTTCTTTGAATTTTCTAAAAAATATTCCTGACAATATGTTTGATTAATTACACATTTTAAAAAATTATTTTATTAAATGTGTAATTAATCACACATTTTAAAAAATTATTTTATTAAATGTGTAATTAATCAAACATATTGCCAGGAATATTTTTTCGAAAATTTAAAGAAGACATTATTTTTTGTGAATATATTTTCTATGAATAAATTTAATTAAATTATTCGCGTAGGAATTTTATAACAAAAAAAAATGTCTTCTTCGAATTTTCAAAAAAATATTAGACATTTAAAAAAATTACTTTTTTTCATAAAATAATTTTAGGTTTTAATAAACGTTACTTTTTTTAATAAAATAATTTGTTTAAATGTGTAATTAATCAAACATATTCTCAGGAATATTTTTGAGAAAATTCAAACAAGACATTATTTTTTGTTACAAAATTCCTACGCGAAATAAATTTAATTAAATGTATTCATAGAAAAATAAATACCTTTGCCTATGGCAAAATTTACAGTACGTTAGTGATAGAATTTGAAAAAATGTCTATAACAAAATATAAATAAATATATATTTTTTTAAACTAACAAGAAATTAACAATTACAATTAAAATTAAAAATGTTGATAAAAAAAGCATTAACAACTGTTAATGATGCGAAAAAAAATGCTCCCTTTCTCCAAAGTGACGAGACAAAAAAAAAAGGTAAAAGGCTTGTTAATTCGATTTCATGGAAACATGAAATCTTTTCCAGACTCTTGGGTGGTTGTTTTAGGTGGCTGTGAAAAACAGGCGCGAAGGAGAAAAACAAGAGACGACTATTTAACACACTTAACATCTCGATTTGGTAACGTCAGCTCTTCAACAAAGTTTTCCAAAGCTAAAGGCGAGAATCGTGTGTCACTCTTGCACTCAAAGTCGAACACATCGTCGTCCTTATTTCTATCTCTCATTCCTTTTGGGACCTTTCCTTCAGCTTCCTTCGTCAAGTGGAAACCTGACGCCCTTCGAGAACGCCCGCCGCGGGTCAACCAAGAAGAAAGAAGCCTCTCTCCCCTGTTGAGGACCCTGAAAATATATACTTGTACAACGTCACGCGGAGCCTTCGGGAGAAAACGAGAATACAAAGAGAAACAAAAGGAACTCTTGTTCTCGAACAATAGCGCCAAGGCAAAGGGAAACATTATAACTAACTCGTCACGGATTTTTCAATGATTCTCACTAAATTCTCATCGCCGAGCTCTCGACAGGCGTTTCTTGATTTACGATAACTCTGATCGTTATCTATACTACAGCTTCTTTCGAAGCACGATATTTCATGTTAATCTTTGGTCGAGCTGTGAAAAATGAAGCGTTAAAAAAGAAAAAGAAATATTCAAATAATTCACGTATTTTTACTTTTTCAATTTTAATCATTAACATTTTTTTTTTCAAATTTCTTTCGTAAATTTTTGATTTATTTACGAACTAGAGAGCGTTAAAAATATTTGAAAAAATAAATAATAAAAATAAAAGAAAAAAGAATTGCACAAAAATGTACTATTACTTTTTTGTATTTTTTTTTCTTCTTTTAATTAGTGTATTAAATACAATACAGACGTATAATGAAAAAAGTTATAGTTTTTAATAAAATTTCCAAACTTTTTAATAAAATTGCAACAGTTTGGTGAAAACTGTAGAGTTGTTGAGCCACCTTTTAATATGAATATATCGATCTAATTTTTTGGAACCTGTTGTTCATTTCGATAAAAAAATTTAATGAATGTAATAGGACAATCAATCATCGAGTAAAAACAAGGTTGCAAGGTAGAGCACATTGCTTCCTCATGATCTTTGAATTTTTACGAAGCTACCTCAATGAGAAAGCAACTTTATCCATTTTGGCTTCCTAATGGAGTAAGCTTTGTAAATATTGAAAAATCATGACGAAGCAATGTGCAAAGTTCTACCTTGCACCCTTGTTTTAAATTAATAAATAAATAAATCCTGTTTATTTATCATATCTTGCTCTCTTTTCACACTTCAATTGATTTAGTGTATGTTGACCTGATTTAGAGGAAAACGTTAATTTTTTTTTTTTTTATTCAAAATACCATAAAAACCGAACCTATTTGCCGATTTATCCCAAATTTAATAACAGTCGTTCTTTGACATATATTTATTTGTACAAAATTATTTAGCTCGATAGCTAAAAATTTGCGGCAACTAGAGCGCGGACAGACATTTTTCGAAAAAAAAAATGAAAATTCGAATAAAATTTGAACAGGCGTCTGAAGTTTTGTGAAATAATTCAAAAATGTTTTCACAAAAACAATGTTTCTGTGTGAAGCAAAAAAAAAATATTTTTAACGAAACCGAGCATTTTAATCGCTTTGAGTGATACATTCTCATTTTGCACTTCAGGATCATTATTCTAGGCCTAAACTCAATTCCTGAGGATATTGAGAAAGAAAGGCCAGCTTATAAAAAATGCCTCGAATTGAAAACTAAAATTGGTATTCCCTAATACTCGCGAGGGGAAATATCGCTCATCTGAACAAAAATCCCATCAATGATGTCGAAGAATAAAAAAAAAAAAAAAAATAAGCCACTTTAATCTCCGTTTGTTTTTCGTCATCCGTGATGATTTATGATTGATAATGCGATTGTTATCGGGCACACCCGCGCCTCTTCTTGATCGAGATCTAAAATAATCTCAACCGTATCAGCCGGGTGTTATACACCTGTGTACAAGTGCGAGCGTACCTAACGAGAAGGAGAGACGAGCCGAGTGCGCACACCTGTGTGTACTGTATAGTTAGTGGTGTGTATATATATATATATATACACCACTAATATATATGTATACATGGGGCATTCCACGGTTATTCATTCAAGATCAAATCCAACCCTTTCCCCTAGTATTTTTTTATATGTTGTTGTCACGAAAAGGAACACCTGTGATTTTTATTAGATTTTTATTTTGCGCTGTTCTTGATATAAAAAATTATAATTAAAAATAAAATGCTTCAATAAAAAAAATGATTTCGGCATAAAGTGTATATTAAATATTAAAATAGTAGTTAATTTAATAAACATCATATCGAGCATGTTTATCCTTGCTTAAAGAAAAGAAATATTAAATTTCACCGAGTACAGCCCCATTTATGTTAAAAGAAAAATTCACCGAAATTCTGCATTGAAAACTCCAAAATTGTAGCCCTAGTGCACATAATGGAAATATCGATATTTCATAATTAATCAAAAATTTTATATCATTTTGTGTTTATTTTTTAATTTCTCATCAATTTTTCTAATACATTTTTTTATATTATTATTAGAACTTAAAAGATCATCTGTGATTTTTGTTAGATTTTTATTTTGGGTCGTTCTTGATTTACAAAAAAGAAAAAATAATTAAATGCATAATATAAAAAATTGTAACTTCAATCAAACCCACGATTCCGGGGTGAATAAATCCAGTAATAAATAGGACCAGCTTTTTTCATCGCATAACGTAGTTTAATATAAAAATTGTAGAAATATCGATGAGCATAATATCCAGCATATTTATTTATTTTAAAGTAAAAAATATTAAGTTTCACTAAATACCTTTTGTCTTATTAGAAATAAAAAAAAAAATCTGTATTTTTAATCGTAGTGTCATAATGGAAATATCAATCTTTCATATTTAAATACAAAATTTTGTTGTTTTATTTTACAGTACTACAATATCAATTTTCTTTTATTCTTAAATTATATTTCTGCAACTATTTTATGTGCAAAAAAAAAACACAAAACCTGCTGTTTATTCAAAATTTAATTGAACATTCCATATCATGTTTTACAGCGATCCTGAACTTAAAAAAAATTAACAAAATTTTTTAAAAATATTGTTAAAAAAGAAACATATTTATTTTACAGTTTACAATATCAATTTTCTTTTATTCTTAAATTATATTTCTGTAACTATTTTATGTGCAAAAAAAAAACACAAATCCTGCTGTTTATTCAAAATTTAATTGAACATTCCATATCATGTTTTACAGCGATCCTGAACTTCAAAAAAAATTAACAAAATTTTTTAAAAAATATTGTTAAAAAAGAAACAACACTTTTATTCAAATACGAAGAATTTTTATTTCCATCATGACACTAGATTACAAATTTCGAGTTTTCAATGCAGAATTTTAGTGACTTTTTCTAATCAGATAAAAAAAAGCCCTTGGTAAAAAAAAATCTTAATATCTCGTACCTTTTAAGCTGCGTTAAATGACGACAAAATTGGCCGCATTATTTATCTCGAAATCATGCTTTTAATTGAACATACTTTTTTTTTTAATTCTAAATTTAATTTATTAGAAATAAAATCAAGAATGACGCAAAATAAAAATCAAAATAACAAAAATCACAGGTGTTCCTTTTAGTGATAAAAAAAATGTATTTAATAAACGGTAGGGAAATTGAGGAGGATCGAGTCTCATCCGTGTTGAATTAGCATAGAATGACCCATATATATATATATATATATATACACGCACGGTTCCCTGGCTTTCTGTGCTGGGGTTTATCGTGATCCCGTCACGGCTATAGCAGAGAGTTCTGGCTCGGTCGCACCGCGTTTAATAGTACATTGCAGTGGTAGAGTTGCCTTTGCTTCTAATGTTGGATAGCCCACCTGTGCGGCAGAGTTGGTCGCACAGGTGTCTCGCACAGGCGTTTTCATTAATTACACGAATGGGAAACCCGCGGTGTTTCGCTCTCGAAATGGTGTATATCTCTGTCTCATTCATACTCGCCACTATCTATAGTACACTATTATGCAGCTCTTTTAGTTCTTTGCCAGTGAGTCGTTGTCGTGTGTCTCGAGAAGAGATTCGAGGGCGCACCTGCGTCGAACCTCCGCTGCTTATTCGTACACGACGGATTTTCTTACTGTCCTCGACCCCCATCGAAGGTACAAGCGGCCGGTTTTTCAGACGTTGCGTGCGCTTGCGGCGAGTTCGACACCATCGACAAACAAACGATCACAGGAGAAAGAGAGAGAGAGAGAGAGAGAGAGAGAGAGAGTCTCTAAAGATTTTCAGCGTCAGTTTTTATTATTTTACCACAAAATTGTCTTTGACCTTCGTCAAAGCAATTTTTCACGGTACTTTTTGATCTGTGACGACAAATTATTCGCCGATTTTAGATACAAGAGGGGGAAAAAAAATGTCAGAAGCATCGCGTTAAAGGGAATTATTCAAATTTATGTAAGAAAAAAAATCTTTAGGTTATTGCATAAAAATGCTGTCAATTGTAATAACAATGTTCTAATTACAAGAATTATAAAAAAAATCCTGACTGTAAGAACGACTTGATGAACAAATACGATTGACAAATAATTGTGAAATACATTTTTTTCCTCTAATTTGTTTATCAAAAGCGCCAATTTGCAGTTGGGAGTTTTTTTAGTTTTTCGGAAAAATTATTTTTATTTCATCTATTTTATCGTTCAGGTCCTGTCTTAATCATTTTTCATAAACTTTTTTTTACCACGAAAAGAAAAAAAAATGTTTCTTTTAATTTTTCAAGGATGAGAAGTAATTAAAAAAAATTATTTTATGCATTGAAAGACATAAAAAGTTTCGTTGGTAAAAGAAGTATTTCGATTATTATGTAAACACATTCGGGACAAAAAATTATGTGTGCTGAGCCATAATCACATGGATTTATTAATACAATTTTTTTACCACGAAAAAGAAAAGTGTTTATTTAAAAAAAAAAAAAAACATTCAAGAATAAAAAAAATAATTGAAGAAACACTTTGATTCTAAAAAATAAAACAAAAATATTGTTTACAAAGATTATATCGATTATTTGATTTGTTGCAAGTAACTAAAGTCTGATCTGCACTTTCGAGACAATAAATCGGTGTCACTAGTTGCCTTGAAAAAAAATCGCGAGAACGATATACATATTTTTCTTTTTTTCTTCGTCGTCGGATTAGCAGGTGTTCGATGGACCATAGTTTATTTATTTTATTTACACGATTGGCTCTCGAGTTACCCACAGGTCTCGTTCTCGTATCTCGCTGAAAGTTGTGGCTGCCAGGCGGCAGAATCGTGACGGTTCGCGATAGGCCAACACGCCAGAGAGTGTACCAGGAGATCTCGGCAGAAATTCGAGCCTCGTTCAGCGCGGGCGTTTGGTCGCAACAAAATGAAAAAAAACAAAAAAGAAAATAAATAAATAAAAAATAGAGAAAGAAAGAACGAGGGGCGGGGGCGGAGGGGGGGGGGAGAAAAAGATGGCGTGGGGTCTTCTGCGTCTTTCTATCTCGGCCGAAGCTGTTCTGTCCGCACAGTGCGGGCACCCGGGTCCGCGATGGAACGGTGCGCAGGAACGGAAAACAGGCTCCCACGAGTCCCACGATACTCGTTGCCGAGCCGTGAAGGAAAGAGTGCTGGCGGGAGAGACCACTCTATGGTTTCGCCGTGCAGCGATGGATTAGAACTTTGCTCAAATACAAACGAATAACGACACTACAAAATATTTTAATGCCACGCGAGTGACTTTATCGCACAAGTGCGATAAAGTCACTGTTGTATAGGAAACTCGTGCGAGAAACTATTTCTCAACTCGTGTGATTGCAACACTCGTCCTGAAAAAGTTTGATCGCACTCGTATCGTAATATACTATTATGGAACGCGGTGCGAGAAGTAGGCACTTCTCGCACTAGTGCGATAAAGTTGTGTACGAAACTCGTGCGAGAAACTTTTTCTTGACGAGTGTGAGAATCATACGAATTATAATATACGCACTCGTATCTGAGAAGTAGGCACTTCTCGCACTAGTCCGATAAAGTTGTATACGAATCTCGTGCGAGAAACTTTTTCTCAACTCGTGTGATTGCAACACTCGTCCAGAAAAAGTTTGATCGCACTCGTATCGTAATATACTATTATGGAACGCGGTACGAGAAGTAGGCACTTCTCGCACTAGTGCGATAAAGTTGTATACGAAACTCGTGCGAGAAACTTTTTCTCAACTCGTGTGATTGCAATACTCGTCCAGAAAAAGTTTGATCGCACTCGTATCGTAATATACTATTATGGAACGCGGTGCAAGAAGTGCCTACTTCTGGCACTAGTGCGATAAAGTTGTATACGAAACTCGTGCGAGAAACTTTTTCTTGACGAATGTGAGAATAACACGAATTGAAATATACGCACTCGTATCGTAATATACTAATATTCCTTGATCTAAAAACCTACTGTACTACTTAAATCCCATTGCAGAGGAACATCTAAAGTTTTTTTTTTTTTTTTTTTTTTTTCAATACCGAGCATTCAACTTCCAAGAATGCAACTCTGCTGAGAAAGACACCGAGAATTCAAACAATTACTATACATTCGAGTGTGTGAGCCTAACCCGCAGCGCAAGGCCGAAACACACACACACACACAAACATACGTCGAGAGAAAGAGAGAGAGAGAGAAAGAGAGGAAGGTTTGTCGTCCCCGCATCGAACACGAATTTATGAATGGCATCTGCTCGGGTTCCCACGTCATAGAATGAATCTCGTGGGTCCCGCACGTCTGCCGAGATTATCGCGTCGCATCGTCGGACACGTGAAACGTGCGATTCTCGTTTTACATCGTTTCGCCTCTCTGCATTCCACCCCCTTCGTCCATTCCCGAGCGTGACTGCTCCAATAAAATTATTAATAAAATTGGGCTGCTGAAAAAGAAATTAATTCATTGGTCTCCACCAATGCAGTAATTAAATTCATAACTATACTTTATCGCAAAAGTATACAAAAGCTACATTGAGAGATAAAAATTACTAATTCTAAAGAATGAGATTTATTTATTAATTGAAAGTATTAAATTATAGATTCAATGAAATATTTTTGAGAATCACAATATTTCATCAATTCCGAATTTGATAATAACTAATAAATATATGACAGATACATTTTTTTTTCTTTGAATTAATTTCATTAGTCACATTATATACATTTCATATTTCTTAAAACTAAAAAATAATTTCAATATTTAAAAAAAAAGAGATTTCCTAGAAGTTATCTTATTGCAATTAAGTTATTATTATTTGATTTACATTTATTGCTTCAAACATAAATGCAATCAAATCGATAACAGATTTTTAAACATCTTAAATAAGTTATTTGTTCAAAATTAAATTTAAGTAAATATATAATGACTTTGTGAATATAATGTGTATAAAATCAAATTAATCTACATTCGGTTGGAACAAATTATTCTTGTACCAAAAACAATTTTAACAAAACACATATTTTTTTTAATCAACATGATATATTTATTATATTTTACAAATTTATTGTGCCATTTCCTTGAATTAAAAAAGTGAACATTTATTCAAAAGTATATATCGTTCAGCGTAAAAAAATTTCAATGATTTTGGACCAATCAAATATTTCACTTATTTAAATAATGAATGCAACGAATATTCAAACTCACTGATACATCATTTACGTGGCCGCTACTATTTTGTGAATAAAAAATGTCCTATCGACCGATAAAACGAATAATTTTTTGCCGGATGAAACAATTTCACATAAAACAATTTTTGTTTCGTTTTTATACTCTGCACACTTTTGATAACACCCAATAGACCAAATATTCCCAAACAATGTTCAGCTGACCTTAAGACAAACCCTTATGGAATAAGTGTACTTTCAATTTTTTAAATTTTTATTTATTAAAATTGCTAAAATTATCATTTATTTAAAAAAAAATACTATTTAAATAACCATTCAAACCTACAGCCTCGCTTCGACTTTGCCTCCATCTAAAAAATTGCAACACTCTAACCGGAAAGCCTAATCTCAAGCACAACTGAGAATTATTTGAGAATATTTGGCCTAGTGCTTCCCTTTCAAAATAATAGCAGTGCAGAGGGTGTAAAAACAAAACAAAAATTGCTGCACCTGACCCCCATTGTCCCCATGATTTTGCTACCTGGCAAAAAATTCTTTGTACAATAGGCCAATCCTACATATTAAAAAAAAAAAATAATAATACTAGCGGCCAATTATGTGAGATTATACTCTTTGAATATGCGTGAATTCCACCTGACTCACTTCCCCTTGAGTGCCAAATACAGGTGTCCGCTCGAATCTTTCGCTACGAGGAAAAGTACGGGCGTATTGCGGCACTGACTGACAGTGCCGTGGAACAGGAGAAGCAGCAGCAGCAGCAGCGGCGCTCGCTGTACACGCCGTCGGCTGGATATACACGGACGGATGGACGAACGGCGGGACGGACACCTGCACGCCTTCGATTGTACGTAAGATCGTCGGGGGACCGTAGCGCGCGGCGACTCTCCCCTGCGGTGTGTTGTGCCCCTCATGGTTCCGCAGCACGGACGCCTCTCTTTCCCTCTCTATCTCTCTCCGTGCACGAAGAAGCACAGCCACGGCACGTCGAGCCTCCGGAGAGAAAGACAGAACGATGCAAGTACTAGCGAACTTTAAACGAGACAAGACAGACACTAAAGTCGAGATGGAAAATCGAGGTAAACGCAAGTGCGAGCAAAACAAGAGATATCACTGAGTTAAATGTTGGGTATTGGTAAACAACCGTAACCGTAGTTTTGTTTTCATGAACATTTTTTTTTTTTTTTTTACCTTTTCATGTTGGAGTACTTAGAATGGTCCAAAAGTGTGTGCGTGTGTTCGATAACTGTTGTAAAGTTTGGATGTACCTTCTTCAAATTTGGCACGCAAGTGGGCTGTCACACAAATTTCATACAAACATGTCATACAAATTTTACAGAATTTTGCAAGATTATGAAAAAATTGTTTTCACGCCATAACTTTCGTAAATTAAGAGATATCCGGCTGAAATTTTGTACGTAAATGGACTACCATCAAAACACGATGTACCAAATTTGGCGATAATCGATAGAGCGGTTCTAATTTTATTGCAATTCCAATTTTTTTTTGTTTTTTAAGATGCTGCGAAGACTTCAACTCCTGTAAATTGTGAGATATCCAGGCTGCAATTTTCGACATAATTTCACGATTATCGATTATCAATGATGAATTTAGTCAATGGAACTGTCGATATGTCGGTAAATTTGGATTTTTGTGAATAAAACAGAAAAAAAAATGCCGTCACGAAGAAAAAAACACCGATTTTTTTTGCAGATTTAGTTTAAATATGGTTCACGTTTTGAGTACAAATATGACGCAAATCGGTCAACGCGGTTCGAATTTTATGGCATTTTGAATTTTTTTTTTTATATCTCGTTCGCGCACCAGCTTGCACAAATTATGAGATACCAGTTTCAATTTTGGCTCACATATATGGACTATCATGGAACAGGATTTCAGTAAAAACTAGAGGCAAATCGGTTGAGCGGTTCAAATTTGATGAAATTTTGCATTTTTTTGAAAAATGGTTTTCGAGCTCAAGCAAGCCTGCAAAGCAGAACCTTGCAAATCGCTTTCTCACAATTTTCTATCTTTGACAAAGCTTTTTTTTACAAACTTTCCTCTATGAGCAAGCCAAAATTGATCAACATACTTTCTCACAGAGGTAGCTTTGTAAAAAAAAAAGTCTTTGTCAAAGATAGAAAATTGTGAGGAAGCAATTTGCAAGCTTCTACTTTGCAGAATTGTTTCAAATTATCATAGTTATCACTTGTTACTAATTATTAAATAAATGCTACTATTTAATTTTTGGAATAAAATAATGTAACTAAAAAATATTCCCATCGACTAACAATTAGTAAGTTAAAAAATAAAACCTCAACTATAGTTTTCAACTCATCATACAGCTACAGTTAATATTTTCTTCAACTAAAAATGTTGATATCTGGTCACTCAATAGTTGCCACATCACGTCTTCTCTGGCGTTGAATCGACAGTCGCAAAAATCAATAACAAAATAAGGAGCATCGACAGACAAAAAAAGTAAATAACTAAATAGAGAGGCAAAAAAGCAGCAACAAACAAAACTGCAATTCACATAGAAAATGTAAGCGATTTATAGCCATAGAAAAAAGAAGAAAAAAAAAGCAACGGATCTCAGGGCTTCGGCTAATCGTGAGAGGTGAAAAAAAAAAAGGAGCGACTGAGTTACCAGATAGACGTACAAGAAGGCGAAGAAGTAGAAGAGGACGGGAGTGGAGACGCTATAGAATAAGAAGAATATACTATATCCGAGAAAACGCGTGGAAGGAGTGAAAAGAACACGTGCAACCGGGGACAGAGTGAGTGAATAAGCAAGACACCACTGCCTACGCTCATTTTTCATTCTCTCGCTCGCTTTCATACCTACGCGAATACGATCTTCTCGCTTTCACACATGCGCAATGCACCTCCAAGCCGATCTCGAGCGGAGCAA
This sequence comes from Perithous albicinctus, assembly GCA_964016905.1. Taxonomy (NCBI): domain Eukaryota; kingdom Metazoa; phylum Arthropoda; class Insecta; order Hymenoptera; family Ichneumonidae; genus Perithous; species Perithous albicinctus. Next base: position 13,054,923 of record OZ024692.1, on the reverse strand, counting down.
AGAAGAAGAAGAAGAAGAAGAGAGAGAGAGAACGGTTAGGGCTTAGCAGAGGGGCGGAGTGGTTAGAGGGGAAGGTTCGGGTTATGTCGGAGGCGCCGTGATTCAACCGAACGCGCAGGTGTGCCGCAGACTGGCCGGCGCCTCTCTGGAATGCGTGCTCTCCCTCTCCTCCCTGCTCCTCCATCTCACTCTTCGTGGCTCTCTCCTGTCTCTCGCGAGTTCTCTTTTCTCCTCCTGCTTCTGCTGCTGCTGCTGCTGCTGCTGCGCTCAGCGCGAGCGTCGAGCACTATCCACCGAGTCTGCTTCGATACCCTTCATGCCCCCTTCGCCGCTCCTTGCTCCTAAAGACCAATCCCGGTGCACTGGTTCTACCGACACTCGCTCGCTGTTCGGTTTACGGTTTGAGATGGTACAGGTAACTTAACCGTATCTTGACCGTAAAAAAAGTATGAGGCTATTTAGGCTATTTAATTAGGCAACCCAGCGGTTTTTAGAAAATCCGACTCTACACAATGCTCGACTCTACGCTACATGAAGATTTCACACATGACAGGATTTCATCCACCTCCACGCAATCGCGTTGGCAAACAAGCTGCACTCATTCGACAGAGCAAAAGTCTCCAAGGCAAAACTCTACACTGGCGAAACTCTCGACCGGAAAAATCTGCACAGGCGAAATACTCTACACGGACTAAACGATCGGTGGCGAAACTGTTTTTCATTTTGGCGCTAAAAATGGTGTTGAAGAATGACGCTATTTGTGCTTTGTATTTTTTTACTTTGGTTTGAATTGGACATTTCTTGAATGATGTTAGATGGTCTTAACGTTGTAGAGGTTAATTTTGTATATGGATTGGCGAATATTACCGATTTTTACGGTTTAATGGCCAAAGCAAATTTGATATTATGAAACGTAACATTTTTGGAATTGGAAACGAAAATTGTGGCCGGTGTATTTGTGATTATTGATGATTTATTTAATTTTGTCTAGATTGCGAATGTTTACCGATTGTCATGATAAAATGGCGAAGGTAGATTTGATTTTATGATGGTGAATTGCGGAATGGAAATGGTGACCGGTACTTTTGCATCCTGATGGTGAATGTTACCGATTTTTACAGTAACATGAAGATGGTAGATTTTAGTTTACATTCGCGAAATTACAAATAAAATCTAACCGATTTTCATTCTTTCTGTATGACCGATCGTGCCGATTTTTGGCTTCAAATGACGAAGATACATTTTATTTTATGACGATGAAATTCTACAAGAAGATGGCGATCGGTATTTTTGCAACTGAATGGTAAATATTACCGATATTTAGATTGACATGACGATCGTTAAGTTTATTTTATAATGGCGGAATTATGAATAAAAGATTACCGATATTTTTGCATCTAAATTGTGAGTATTACCGATTTTTAGAGCAACATGACGGTGGTAGATTTTATTATATAATCGCGAAATTATAAATAAAACGTAACCGGTATTATTTTTTTATTTCAATGACGAATGTTGCCGATTTTTACGTTAAAATGACAAGGATAAGTTTTCTAAATCTAAATGGTGAACACTACCGATTTTTAGAGCAACATGACGGTGGTAGATTTTATTATATAATGGCGAAATTATAAATAAAACGTAACCGGTATTTTTTAAATTTCAATGACGAATGTTGCCGATTTTTACGTTAAAATGACAAAGATCAATTTTCAAAATCTAAATGGTGAATACTACCGATTTTTAGAGCAACATGACGGTGGTAGATTTTATTATACAAACGCGAAATTATAAATAAAACGTAACCGGTATTTTTTAAAATTTCAATGACGAATGTTGCCGATTTTTAGAGCAACATGACGGTGGTAGATTTTATTATATAATCGCGAAATTATAAATAAAACGTAACCGGTATTTTTTATTTACTTCAATGACGAATGCTGCCGATTTTTACGTTAAAATGACAAGGATAAATTTTCTAAATCTAAATGGTGAATACTACCGATTTTTAGAGCAACATGACGATGGTAGATTTTATTATATAATCGCGAAATTATAAATAAAACGTAACCGGTATTTTTTATTTACTTCAATGACGAATGTTGCCGTTTTTTAGAGCAACATGACGGTGGTAGATTTTATTATATAATCGCGAAATTATAAATAAAACGTAACCGGTATTTTTTTTTTATTTCAATGACGAATGCTGCCGATTTTTACGTTAAAATGGCAAGGATAAATTTTCTAAATCTAAATGGTGAATACTACCGATTTTTAGAGCAACATGACGATGGTAGATTTTATTATATAATCGCGAAATTATAAATAAAACGTAACCGGTATTTTTTATTTACTTCAATGACGAATGTTGCCGATTTTTACGTTAAAATGACAAAGATCAATTTTATTTCATGATGGTAAAATTATTAAAGAAAATGGTGATCGGTATATTTGTATATATATCGATAAATATGATGTGTTTGACGACAAAAAAAATGACTGGTATTTTTACATCTCTGGATACGATTATATATATATATATATATATATATACAGCTTTAATGTTGTGATCGCTAAACTATGTTAATTACTTCTTATTTTCATCGGTAAAGAAACCGGTTATTTTATTAAATTCCTTACAAACAATTGTCAAAATGAGTCATTTCTTTATATTGAAAAATCGTTGGGGATCGCTTATAGAATGTAGAAACGCTATAATAACAATTATATAAAACATTACTTTCCCATTAAATCCACCCGAGTGATAATAATGTATAAAAAATAGTTCATAGCCGCTGTAAAGTTATTATTTATTTTTACTCCAAAATACTGCAATTGTCCCAAAACTAATAATATGTATTTTGATAAATCGTATCAATCCGTTTATACACTGCAAGAATACTATAACAATTTTATAAAACTCAATTCTTCCATGAAATCCAGCTAAACAATAATTATCTATTAAATAATAAAATTGGCCAAAACTAGTAGTTTTTACTTTGAAAAAATATCACAGGTACAATAATTCGCTTGCACATTGCAATCCTACAAGAATTTTATAAAACTTTTTTTTTTTTTTTCTTTCTTTAATTCCTATTATTCACCTGTGCAATATCTTACAAAATATAATTTGTAGTCGCGGTTAATTGACCGGTTATTTACCGACTCGCATATCGTTATTCATGTACAGTATATGATTATATACAGTGATAGAAGCGAGCGGAGGCGGCAGAGCGGCGAGTCCGCGACCGCGAGGACGTGACGCGCGTTTTCTGTTCTGCTGGTCTCGACGCCGCGCAGCAATCAGTGCAGCTGGCCACCAACGCGTTCCCACGGGGCACCACCGGAGGATGCCGAACGCGAGAAAGCAACCCCCCACCCCCCCTCCCACCCTCTCCCCCCTGCCGATACGCCCTCCCTATCTCTCTCTCTCTCTCTGTCTCTCTTGATCTTACCTGTAATTTTTTTTTACTCTTTATTTGCTTGTTTCTTTTTATTTTCTTGCTGGACTACGGCTCAGCGAAACCTGCTCGTATAGGAAGATCGTGGGGGTACTTCGAAAGAGTGGGATATTTACTGGGCAATATATGCTCGGTGGCCTAGACGGTGATTGTCAGCTATCGCTGTGAACGATTACTATATTGTAAGGGTACTTTGAGAGACTCATGTATATTTAGTAGATAATGACAAAGTTAATCGAATATATCGGGTCCTTTCCAAGATAATTGGATTTCAAATTACGGGGTCATCAAACACGTAATTTCTTGAATTCCAGTTATCGTCGATATTCCTCTGCCGATAATTTTCCCACGTGTGGAAATTCCCACGTATGGGATGTGAGATATAAAATAGTTTAATTAGAGTTGGAAAATTTTTGTCTACAATTACCGGAATTCCTTATTGCTTATTGCAAAGGAGTGATAAAGTATTTTCAATTCGTATCGAACTTTACATTAAGTAAGTAATTTTTAAGATAACGGTTTTTTTTTTGTAAGTATTTTTTTAATTAAACATTAAAAGCGATAAAATCTATAATCTATAATGGCTGTTATTTGAATAAAAAGAAATAGCTCGATTGTAGTGGACGAATTGTTGAAATTTTCAATTGTGTCCCAATTGAATCTACGGTAAAATCTTAATTAGTTTGAAGAGATTAAGGAATGCCACAAAACAAATTTATTCGTATTTCACTTTACGGTTCAATTTTTTTCAGATAAAATATCCATAAAATCTATAATCGCTTCTATTATTTTTATGCCGCACTAGTGCGAGAAGCGCCCACTTCTCGCACTAGTGCGATAAACTTGTATACGAAACTCGTGCGAGAAACTTTTCCTTGATCTCGTGTGATTGCAACACTCGTCAAGAAAAAGTTTGATCGCACTCGTGTCGTAATATACTATTATTTCACGAGTGCGAGAAGCAGGCACTTCTCCCACCGCGTGCCATAATAGTACATTACGATACAAGTGCGATCAAACTTTTTCTTGACGAATGTGAGCTTGCAGTCAGGCACTCTCCTTCGGGACGTTCTCCAATCACATGAGTTGAGAAAAACTTTTGCGCACCAGTTTCGTTTACAACTTTATCGCACTAGTGCGAGAAGTAGACACTTCTCGCGAGGCATAAAGTTGTATAGAAAAATCGTGCGAGAAACATTTTTCTCAACTCGTGCGAGATTGTCTCCTGAGAACTTTTTCTCAACACTGCAATCAGCTCTTCAGAAAAAGTTTGATCGCACTCGTATCGTAATATATCTATTATCACACTCCGAACAAACCACTAACAAAAGCTCCAGAAGTGAACTGAAGGAAAATATAGAACACTGCTTACGTTCGAAATAACACATTGAAACATTCACAGTTATAACTTGCCAAAAAATTCTTAAATGCTCGACATAAAATCGCGAAAAGTATTAGAATTTACAAAATGATCTCAAAGTCTGGGAATGAAGCAAAGTCGAGGTAACGTGGTGGTCCTCTTCATTCGCTGTCTTCCTCGTCTCGCCTCGAATTCTCTCAAATCCCCTCATTCGAGTGCTCGGGGCAGTGTTCTTCGTTCTTTTTTTTTTCTTCGTTTCTTTTCATATTCTACTCCTGCTTTCGTCGTCCTTCGTCTTCTTCGTTGATTCTTTCGTCGAGGTGGCTAGCAAGTCCCACCAGCTTCGGGCATCGTACATTCTGAAGGGTGGGGAATGTGCTCGCAGGTACGAACGAGTTCGGTGCCCACGAAGCACCGATGGAACGTGGAATACCGCATGGGAAAATTTCACTCTGGCTTCCGGCGATATACTCTCTCGGATTTTACGGATTTTTTTCTTTTCTTTTTCCGTTACCAAATACGGGGGAAGGGGTCAAGGTAACCCTGAAGGATTTCTTGAATGAGACTGGAATGTGAATTAGGACGATTGGAATTACAACTTACGGAAAAAGAAAAATGAATAATTCTAAGCTGTTAATATTCCAAACTGAAAAGATTCTTCATTTAACTCTCTCGAGCATACGAATCGTCTTACATGTTTACTTTTTATTTTTTTTTCACTAAGGTGTTTCTTATTTGGGGTTCCGACGAATTTCGTCACGTCCGCCCCTCCAAAAATAGTCTCCAAAAATATTTTTAAAATTTCTCTGAAACAATCAGACCTCCATTTTAAGATTACCTTCCTTTTAAAGGGCTTAATTTTGCCATTTAAAAATCAAAGGTGTTCGCTATAATTCCATTTCATTTTTTTGGTTGCCTATATTTTTACCAAAAAATCTGTAACTCTGAGAAATAAGTAACATATATGTAGTGAAAAAATGTTCAGCCTTTTGCAAGGTAATTAAACCGATCTGATTTTTATTTGGCAAAATGTCGTGGCAAAAATGAAAATAAGTGCTGGATTAATATTTTTTTTCGATATTCCATACAAGTCATCGATCAAACAGATCGTCGACGTAGTTTTTGAGAATTCAAATATTGGGTGATAATAAAAACAAAAAATTTCGAAAAAATTTGAAAAAAAAAAGTCTAGATTGCATTTTCATTATTGCTCCAGAAAATCGCAAAAAAAAAATTTTTTTTAAATATTTCCTGTAACCTGAGCCATATTATTTTATAAATTACCAAATTTTTTTTTTTAATTTTGACTAGAACTTCAAAAATTTATAAAATGTAAAATATCGTTTCTCTCTAAATATGATATTTTCTTACAAACCCACTTGTGACTTATTTATTATGCTTACGACTTCAAACTCAACCCTTAAGGAGAACGCGATAAGATAAGAAGCCACTTGTTACAAGATGTATGTGAGTTTTATTACAAAGTTACGACACGAGAACAATTCAGGGCTAAATTCTTATCGGCTCGAGCCTTTTTTTTTTGTCTGATTAGGTAGTTCTTCCCAATAGTGAGAAAAAAGGGAGAGGTGAAAAACTGGTATCAGGGCGACCTGGAGCAATAAATTCTTGGTCGAAATCTCGAAAGTCTCCGGAGATAACAAATTGGTGAGAATCGAAAATTTCGTATTTAAGGACGTCAGTATTTTTTAACGTGTTAAAATCTATGGAATACGTTCTTCTGCTGCTTAGCAGTTTGGTCTACATATTTGCAGAAGTAAAGTAAATATAATGCCCTCAGTGTTGAGAATGTTCTTTTTTTTTTTTTTTTTTTTTCTTTACTCGCCCACTCGACACTTGTATAGCTTTCTGTTTGTGCCCAGTATTTGGTCTCAAACTCTCGTTTGTGATATTATAAAAGCGACGAAAGGGAATATAAACGAGAATGCTCGGTCGGTGGAGGCCACGACCCGACTCGTAAATTCTCCAACGAGAACGATAGTTATCAGTCGAGAGAGTGACTGTGCCGTAAGCCGTGAAAATGAAACGAGAGGACCACACCCACGCTAGCCGTGATCCCGTTCATATATATATATATACATATATGGGCCATTCCATAGCATACCAATCAATCTGAGTCTGACTGTCGAGCTCTCGAACTTTTTGTCACTTTTTCTGCTGTAAAAGACGCTCTCATTTTTTTATTACATTTTTAATCATTTCACTTTTCTTATACCTTTACTAAGAAAAAGAGACTAGGCGGAAATTCGAAATGTGAAAAATAGTGTATCGAAAATTTTTTGAATTTGTAAGACAGAACTGATCAAAGTTCGTATTTTTTTGTTAATTTTGAAAAATGCTAAAATATTTTTGTAACTCTAGATTTTTAGTAAGAAAAGCAAATTAATTAGAATTTTTTCGTTCGCTCGAAAAAAAATTTATATCCTGACTATAATTTTTTCTCTGTGTGTGTGTTTTTTTTTTGCAGACTTTGCAAATATTCTGGGAAAGAATTTGTGTGCTCAGAAAAAATTTGTATTAAATATCTTGTATCTAAATATCTAAACTTGAAAATTGGGGATAAAATCCTATTACCATTTCGTTTTATGATGCTATCCCAATTTCAGGCCCTGATTTGAGGTACTCGAATGTTTTTTTTTTTAAGAGAATTTATTCTTAAAATGTTTAAAAAATCGACGACCTGTTGTTTTTTTTTCAACCTAAACAACAAATTTAATGATTCCAACCGAAACAATTTCAGAAAAAGAAGTAATGTAGTGTTTTTTTTAAATACTACAACAAAAATTTTTTTAAATTAAAAAAAGGTTCACATTCCTGTCAATTTTATCTGGAATGCACCGTATAACCATATTCTTCCACAACTACAGTATATCAATGGGGCATTCCAAGTCAATTCACGTGGTCATCGGCCTGACACTCTTGGATTCAGTTGAGGAATTTTTTTTTTTTGAATATTTTGGTCCAAGAAAAGAGGATATTTTTTTTCAGATTTCCATCACTTGTTCCATCACTTTTTTTCCATAAAATCTAGGGTTAAATTAAATTAAAGTATTTCCATCGTAGTTCGAAAGTGAGCCGAGAATAATTTTTTTTCTTTTAGTTTTAAGATAAAAAAAATTTTGCTATTTTTTATTCTAATTGAAATAGCTGTTTTCAATATTATTTTAATTATTAGACGAATTTTCAGCGTTTTTCTCTCAAAATTTGGGAAATTTTTTTTTTTACCATAACATGTTTTATTTTTCTTTTTTTTCCTACAAGAAACCATTATTGAAACTTTTAAGTTTCAAAATATGGAAAATTTCTTTTTTCTTAAATTAAGAAAAATAAAATAGAAATTATTCTCAGCCTACTCTCGAACTACGATGGAAATACTTGTTTTTATTCCTAGATTTTATGGAAAAAATTTCAGAATTCTAAACCTGGTCAAAATAAATTTTTACTCTAAATGAAAAAAAAAATGAAAAAAAAAATGATTTTAGAGAGTAAAACAAGTGATAAAAATCTGAAAAAAAATATTCTCCTTTTTTGGACCAAAATATGGCAAAAAAAAATTCGTCAACTGACGTAAATTGGTTTGGAATCCCCATACATATCTCATATATGCATATCGTTATACACATGGGATAATATGGTGAAGAAAAAATTTTTTTTAAATAAACACTTAAGGCGATTCGTATGCTTGAGAGCGTCAAATGTAAAATATACAGACGCCATAATGAGCGTGACTGACGTAAACAAATACCCCGAGTAATCTCCAGTTTAGAATGGAGTACAGCTTAGAATTATTTATTTTTTTTGTAAGTCTAATCGTCTTAATTCACATTCCTAGCTTAATCAACAAATCCTCAAAGTTACCTCAACCCCCCCCCCCCACCCCCATTTTTGGACATGAAGAAAAATCTGAAAATGGATGTGAGCGTACGTCAGCAGTTTAAAAAATAATTTGAAAAAACTGACTTACTCAAAAAGTACATTAAAGATTTTTCAAACCTTTTACAGCAAATTCGTTGTTGAAGAATGACATTTTTTACACCATTCCGAAGATGAGCCTGACATGAAAATACTGTCCACCGACTTTTTGATTTTTTCAAAAATTTCCTAATCAAATTACAAATGACTAAAAATCTCAAAATTCACGACGGCCAAAAATCGATGAAAAATTATTTTCAAAATCATCATTATCGATTATTTTATAACATCTTCAATTCTCAATTCTAATCATTCAAAATGACTGATTTATAGAAGAAATAAATCCGAAACAAAAAAAAATTAACAATCTATACGAATGCTGAAAAATCCGTAAACGGATGTGAACCTACGTCAGGAGTTTAAAAAATAATTTGAAAAAACTGACTTACTCAAAAAGTACATTAAAGATTTTTCAAACCTTTTACAGCAAATTCGTTGTTGAAGAATAAAATTTTTGACACCATTCCGAAGATGAGCCTGACATGAAAATACTGTCCACCGACTTTTTGATATTTTCAAAAATTTCCTAATCAAATAACAAATGACTAAAAATCTCAAAATTCACGACGGCCAAAAATCGATGAAAAATTATTTTCAAAATCATCGTTATCGATTATTTTATAACATCTTTAATTCTCAATTCTAATCATTCAAAATGACTGATTTATAGAAGAAATAAATCCGAAACAAAAAAAAAGAATCAGCAATCTATACGAATGCTTGAAATGCCTAAACGCGTTTCTCAAGTCTGAACCTGCGCGAGAGATGCCGATGTAGAATTTTTCGCTTTTCGAAAGGTTCTCCCGCTGCTTTTCAGAGGCCAACTATACCCTGTATTATTCATTGTGCTTTGAATTGAAGGAAAGACGTACGACTCCCAGCTCGAGAAGAGAACTCGAGAGAACTCGCCGCCGCATAACACACAAAGTTGGTGCTGCAGACCCAACCTGAGACACAATGAGAACGGGAGTCGCAACGACAATGTCCATCAAGGAGAGTTGAACGCCAACAGGTAGTACAGTATACAAGTAGTATACAATGTACTGTCTATACACGTATCTCGGGCAGAGTTCGTAGTTCGGTGGGCTTGTATTTTACCTCAGAGCACTCTTTGGGATACCTGGATTCGTCTTCGAAACGATGCTACTGGGTAGTCTGTACCGATGCTTGGGAACCGCGTGATGCTTTACCCCAAAAAGAGCCCTGTCGAATAAATTCGTCGAAACGAGAGACACGGATTTTAGAGAAACCAAAAGTGCGACAAAAGGCACCTCTGTATGAGCGGTCTCTATGACGACCGTGAAAACAACCGTGCGAATTTGTCAAACGCAAAATTTGTCTCAGGTATTCCGTGTCCGTTTTTATTACCGGCAAATTCTCAGGTGTACACATAATTATTCTAATCATCTGCTCTGGCTTTGTGTGAGTCATCACTATTTGCGACTTTTTTTTTTTTTGTTACTGGCCCTCTTAGGTATTTTGCTTCCCCTCATGGAGGAAACTGAGCTTTCGTGACAGACGTTTTACGAGATTTTCGTGTCAGGATAATCAGAATGGTCCAAAACAGCGAAAAAAATGTGCGTGTGCGTATGCACACGAGTGAAGCATTAGACCGTATTTTAGTGTTGGAATTTTTGACAAAATTTATGCAGAAATTTTGATTTTATAGGTTCTTGAATTTTTTCAAAAGCCTGGATTCCTTAACTTTCGTAAAATGTCCTATATTTTTCTAAATAATTTTTCATTAGTGCAGATACATTTAATTACATTTGGTATTGAATTTGGAAGAAATCAGTAAGACAGTTCGGATTTTACAGAGTTTTGAAATTTATTAAAAAAAAATAAATTTAGAATTTTTTCAAAAACCTGTATTCCTTAACTTTCGTAAAATTTCCTATATTTTGCTAAATCATTTTTTATTAGTGCAGATACATTTAATTTTATTTGGTATTGAATTTGGAAGAAATCGGGAAAGCGGTTCGGATTTTATAGAGTTTTGAAATTTATAAAAAAAAAAATGTTGATTTTTTTAATAAACCTGGATTTGTTAACTTTCGTAAAATGTCCTATGTTTTTCTAAATAATTTTTCATTAGTGCAGATACATTTAATTACATTTGGTATTGAATTTGGAAGAAATCGGTAAAACGGTTCGGATTTTATAGAGTTTTAAAATTTATAAAATGAAAATATTTTTTTTTGAAAACCTGGATTCCGTAACTTTCGTAAAATTTCCTATATTTTTCTAAATAATTTTTCATTAGTGCAGATACATTTAATTTTATTTGGTATTGAATTTGGAAAAAATCGGGAAAACGGTTTGAATTTTATAGAGTTTTGAAATTTATTTAGAAAAATTCAAAACGCTCGAGAATAACTCGAGAACGGTTGAAGTAACTAATTCAAACTTTTGCAAAAAACTTGAATAGAATGTGTTGTTGGCTGATACTGAATTTGATGAGAATTCAACAAAGAGTTTATATTTCAGAGAATTTTTTATGTTTCTTTTTTTTACAAAGCTTCCTCTTTAATTTAATCCAAAATTGCTCCAACGTACTTCGCCGCAAATGTAACTCTGTAAAAATGAAATAATAATGAGGAAGTAATGTGCAAGGTTCTACTTTTGTACAATTATTTAGTTGCCACTTAATATTAATTTTTCAAAAAATTTCCCAATATTAATTTCGTTTTTAAACTCCATTTGTTATTCATAATTTTTCAATGCATTAGTTGCGGTCCAATTTTTCTTAACAAAATTATTTTTTAAAAGTAGCAAAATGATCGAATTCATTTATTTTTCGGGTAATTTGGTTCTACTTCAATGTTACATAATTGTCCAATAGAATTTTTAGTAAAATCAAAAGTGTCACATTGGAAATAAAACACATTCGATTACTTGATTAAAAAATCATTAAAATGTAACTATTTAAAAGAAAAAAATTGCTTTAACTTGTATAATATAATTCATTTTAATGCAATTAAAGTTAAATTCCCAGTTTTCTTTGATACTAAAAAAAAAATGTTTTTTTTTTCGGAAGATAATAAAATTTTATATCTTGTAAATCTTAGATTTTACCAAATTTACATGTAATGTGAAATTCACGTAAAAAATCGACGATGCGAAAGTAGAATACGTAATGAGTCAAACAAATGTCCGAATTTTTTTTTTTTAATTTAATTTTGAATGTGATTGTTTATTTCAATATTTTTTCTGCTTAGACATTTGATTTTCGCTCTGTCTTTTTTCTGTAGATTTTACGCGCATATCTGTGAATTCTATAAAATTTTAAGTGAAATAAATGCCGTGACAGTGACAGAAAAAAAATTGATTTCATAATTTTGCTAAGAAAATCCATTTCTTTTTATTTCAATAATCATTCATCATAAATATGTGCCGAGAAATATTAATGCGATAGAATGCAGAATATAATGAGTCCTGCTATACAAATACTCACTTGTGTCATAATTTAATTGCTGGTTCAATTATTTATAACTTTGTGTGGTAACAATAAAAGCATTATTGTCACTTCAGGAAATATGTGTGCAGTAAAGTCGACCACACATTTTTTTTCGTCTTATATCATGCAGTAAAACGAAAGGACAATTATTAAAAACAAACAAGCTAATCACATGAAAATAATGAAAAAAAAAAAAAAATCGCTATAGTAGCGGCGTGCGTTGCGTAGTTTCGGCAAGTAATAATAGTAATTACCATTTTTTACTATCGTTCCGGTAGGCGACTGTCGAAAGTCCTAGCAAGCGCGCGACTGTGTCGCGGATATTTTAAAAACGGATGACGCGCTATTTTCGCGTTAAAGGCATTTGAACAGCTGCGCAAATACCGGATCTCACTCGGTAAAACTCTCTCGCTCTGTCCTGCAGAGATTTTTTTTTTTTTTTTTTTTCATCTATCCTCGTCGTTCCCTAACTCGGTTTCTTTTTTCCTTTCTTATCTCTGTCTACTTTAACTCTCGTTATCAGTACCGTTGACACATTGTAAAGTCTAACGAACGTTACTTCACCGCAGACCTTCATTGATGCTCACGATTGATGCTAATATTTATTCATCGATTATTCATCGTGGCAATGAATGTGAAACCACCTCGTCGTGTTGTAGATAAGTCTTTTTAATCGCGCATCTTTCGTAGGCCGTGGTAGAAGACACTGCGGAAAGGCAATAAGGAAAGGAAATAAGAAGTGAAGGTCAACGTACTCACGTTGTGACGTTACTGCATGGGTCGCGGGTCACGAGGACTCAGTTTTTTTGCGGTCTGACAGAACTGTATTTTCTTGTAAAACCGTTCACAATTATCTGCATCGTTAAATATGCTTTTAAAAAATTTGGTTGCAACAACCAACTGAATAATTGGCCCAGCCATCAGATAGTTGGTGAAACAATTAATTGGTTTTGCCAACTAATTAGTTGGTTGGTCCAACAATGTAATCGGTTTTCTCAACTAATCTGTTGAAGCGTTCAACAATTAAATGGTTTTCCCTACTAATCAGTTGGTTGGCCCAATAATCAGTTGGTTGGACCAACTGATTAGTTGATTGAAACAACATTTAATTGGTTTTTCCAACTAATCCGTTGGTTGGTTCGACAATAAAATGGTTTTCCCTACTAATCAGTTGGTTGGTTCAATCATCAATTGGTTGGACCAACTAATTAGTTGATTGAAACAACATTTAATTGTTTCTTTCCAACTAATCAGTTGATTGGTCCAATAATCAATTGGTTGAACCAAAATTTAATTGGTTTTTCGAACTAATCAGTTGGATGGTTTAACATTTAATTGGTTTTCCCAACTAATCTGTTGGTTGGTTTCACAATTAAATGGTTTTCCTTACTAATCAGTTGGTTGGCCCAATAATCAATTGGTTGGACCAACTAATTACTTCATTGAAACAACATTTAATTGTTTCTTTCCAACTAATCAGTTGGTTGGTCCAATAATTAATTGGTTGAACCAAAATTTAATTGGTTTTTCGAACTAATCAGTTGGATGGTTTAACATTTAATTGGTTTTCCCAACTAATCTGTTGGTTGGTTCCACAATTAAATGGTTTTCCTTACTAATCAGTTGGTTGGCCCAATAATCAATTGGTTGGACCAACTAATTACTTCATTGAAACAACATTTAATTGTTTCTTTCCAACTAATCAGTTGGTTGGTCCAATAATTAATTGGTTGAACCAAAATTTAATTGGTTTTTCGAACTAATCAGTTGGATGGTTTAACATTTAATTGGTTTTCCCAACTAATCTGTTGGTTGGTTCCACAATTAAATGGTTTTCCTTACTAATCAGTTGGTTGGCCCAATAATTAATTGGTGGAACCAACTAATTGGTTGATTGCACCAACATTTAATTCATTTTTCAAACTAATCAATTGGTTGGTCCAACAATGTAATTGGTTTCCCAACTAATCAGTTGGATGATCCAACAATAAATTGGTTTACCTAACTTAACAATTGGGCGACCAATCACGTTGAATATACTAACTTGAATTTACGATTTAAAAAATCCATATCAATAATGTTAATAAATTTGTACTATAAACGAAATTAGTCTCTTAATTTTTAATCAAAATTATCATTCGGCTAAAAAAAATAGAATAAAAAAACTAAAGGGATTTTTTTGGTTCAAACTAGATTGCAATAAAATGCCTTTAGATTCATTTTTTCAAAGAATCTACGAATTTTAACAATTGTTGTGCATTGCTAACAGTACAAATACATTTCTTTTGCGCTCATGTAACTAAATATATTTACAGCGTTGCATACGCTTTGCATAGATTTACGTGCCGATGTACCAAAAGTAACTCCTCTATTTTCATCGCGCGTGTGGTGTTCCTGTATATCTCAGCTGCGTCGTGATTTAAATGTGACTGTCTGCTCGTTCTTCTTGCGAGTTTGTGGAATTTTGGGAATTCGAGGGTCTCGCGACAACGAGAAAGAACGCACGTCTCTCGTGGACGAGACGTTCCTCGGTTTGTATCGCATCTTGACTTTATGCGCACAGCCGTCGAACATACGTCTTCCAGGTTCGCTGACACAGATACTTGGTCTAAAACAAAAAGTCATTCTCATATAAGTCACATGAGACACACGAGTTCTATTGTCATTTAAAAAAAAATAAATGTTTTTCATCACTTCCTCGTTTAATTTTATATTTTTAAGCTGGTATTTTAGTTATTGTTGGCAAATTCTCAAAATTATTTGAATTTGACTCTGACTTGGTAGTATTTTCCGTTAATTTTTATCAATTTAACAAAAAAATGAACTTTTAAGAACGTTTTGCTATTTTTCACTGTACAATAAGCGAGACATTTTATACGTTTTGCGAAATTTTGGAGTAAAATTTATTTACTGTTTGAAACATACTTTTTTTCTTACATAAAAATGCACTTGAAATTTGGTACCTGAAGGATTTTGGGGTCGCTGATTAGAAATCCAATCTCAACATTCAAAAATTCAAAATGGCGGTTCTAATATGGCGGACGAAAATACAAAAAGTTCCTTGATTCGGATGAAACTTAGTACCTAAAGGTTTTTCGGTTCGCCGATTACGAATTCAAGCTCAAAATTTGGAAATTCAAAATGGCGGACCCAATATGGTGGATCAAAGTGCAAAGAGTTGATTTAGATTAAATTCAGTAATCGGACGTTTTTGAGGTCGCTGATTACGAATCTGAATTGCAAATTTGGAAATACAAGATGGCGACTCCAATATGGCAGCCAAAAATGCAAACAATTATTTCTTTTAAATTAAATAAAGCACTCGAGGGTTTTTTAGGTTACTGATTACGGAATTTGAATACATAATTTAGAAATTCATAATGGCGGATCCAAGATGGCGGACGAAAATGCAAAAAGTTCCTTGATTCGGATGAAACTTAGTACCTAATGCTTTTTGGGTTCGCCGATTACGAATTCAAGCTCAAAATTTGGAAATTCAAAATGGCGGAACCAATATGGTGGATCAAAGTGCAAAGAGTTGATTAAGATTAAATTCAGTAATCGGACGTTTTTGAGGTCGCTGATTACGAATCTGAACAGCAAATTTGGAAATAAAAGATGGCGTCTCCAATATGGCAGCCCAAAATGCAAACAATTATTTCTTTTAAATGAAATAAAGCACTCGAGGCTTTTTTAGGTTACTGATTACGAAATTTGAATACATAATTAAGAAATTCATAATGGCGGATCCAAGATGGCGGCCTGAAAGAATGTATTGTGCTGCCTCGAATTGCGTCACCGAAAATTTGTGAACACGCACGTTAATGCAAATCGGCCAAATTTTGTTAATTTCCATTTATCAATTTAAATCACATTTGCCACTTGCATTTCTGCTTCAAACACGCGGCATAAAGCTCAACAACAAGTATTCTCAATCCACGTTCATAAAGTCGCGAATAAAAGTAAGAAACTTTCACCTCAATCACGCGTAAAGATTACACCCACCAATTTACTCGTGAATAAATCATTAAAACTAAAGTTACTTTCCAAAAAGACAAATTTATTTTTATAATCTTGGAATAATAAAAAAAAAAAAAAGCAAAAGTGTCACTCTTACATTTAATCTCATCTGCGATTTCCGCAGCGCTTCCAGCAACGATTGGCTACGCTTCTAGAGTTACACATCCCGCGTGCATAATTTCTTCGACGCATCTGATTCTTTCACTCCCGCTGGATACTTTCTATATTCGTCTTTCTCTTTCTCTCTCTCTCTCTCTTCTATCACTCTCAAATGTAAGAACGGAACTTTTTCGTCACGGCTCGGATTCGAGGAAGCGCGCTCGTCCGCACAAAATACACGCACACACACACACACACACACACATACATACATACATTTTAGTTTTGTATATAGTCTGTGCTCGGGTGGGCAACGAAAATTATTCCGTGGAGTGTATCTTGGCATCCAATGATTGTGCGCCAGAGGCTAGAGTGGACGAGCGGAGCAGGCCGAAGCAGTGCACGTGCGGCCTGCACGTGTTAGCTGTTGGGGCCGACCCTCCCGATTCCTGTGCTCGGGCTCTCTCAGCTCAGTCCGCCCGTACCGTAGTGTAGTATTGCTTGCTTGCTTGCTTGCTTGGTTGTCCATGGTACTCGACAGCGCAGACTGTAACATCGTATCAGGGCCACAAACACACACGGAATAGCCTGAGCGCTAAACGAGTCTCGGCTCTCACACTGTGAGCAGTGAGTGTTGCTTGCCCGCACAGAGATCCCCGGCACTCTCGCTCGCTGATATCCTCTATATAGGCCATTCCGTGCCAAATGGTCCACCCCTGTTTCGATATGTTACAAAAAAAAAAAAAAAAAAAAAAAAAAACGTTTATAATTTCTTTGAGACTTGTGCAGATTATCTAAAGTATTATTTTTGATTTTAGTGTTTTTTCGATTCGCTGTATATAAAAAATAATGCATGGAAGAAGCAAAATAGTTGAAACAAAAAATGTCGATTTTTTAATGTATTTTGAAGGCCAAAATGTTCGTAGATGTGTGGAATAAATTTCATGCATTTTTTTAGACAGAATAAGGATTTTTTTTATTTTGTGATTGAGACTGACTTGATTTTACTCTGTATTTGATTATTATTGTGGATACAAACTACAAACGAAAATTGACAAAATCGAGATTCTTTTTAAAAAAAAAAAAAATGTTTATTTTATTCGTCTCAAAAATGCGTAGGTAGGAACGCATTTCAGTGGATATTACATTTGAATACCAAATTTTTGTGTAAAAAAAAATTTGTTTGTATAATTTATCATTTTTTTTATACAGCCAATCGAAAAAAAAATTTTAAAATCGGTTTTTAATTTTGAGCGAAATAAAAGATTAAAAAATCTGAAATAATTTGTACATATTATGGACAATCTAAACAGCTCCAAAAAAAAATGTTCACTTCATCGCCCTCAAAAATGCGTAGGTACGAAAAAATTTCAGTGGAAATTACATTTAAATACCAATATTTTATGTAAACAAATTTTGTTTGTACAATGTATCGTTTTTTTTTATACATCGAATCGAAAAAAAATAAAAGATCGGTTTTTAATTTTGAGCGAAATAAAAGATTTAAAAATCTGAAATAATTTCTACATATTATGGACTCTCCAAACAGTTCTGAAAAAAATTATAAACTTTTTCGTGACATCTCAAAACAGTCCGCTTCGTGCGGAATGCCACATATACACATATAGAGAAGAAGACTTTATAAAACGTTCACCATCACAGGAAAAAGCTTCTATATATATATTAGCGTATCTCGGAGAGGCAACGACGGGATAGGGTGTAACTCGGTGCTAAGTACAGTCGTCGAGGCGCTTTTCCGGCCTGCTTGTTAGTTAGCCGGAATCTCCGCAAATTGACTATCATTTATGATTATCATGACGATTTTTCTCGGGTCTCATATGTGTGGGTATTTCCGGTTTGAGCAGCTGGCAATGGAACGAGAAAAATATTTAGTAATTGACTAATTGGTATATTAAATTTATTCTACACACAAGTGTGATATAAAAGGTAACGATAAAACAAATACAAACATAAAGAAAATTTGGATTTTTTGTTTTTTCAACTAGTGATGTAATTTTTCATTAGACATGTATACAGTATTTGATACACCGAATTAAAAAAAAAAAAAAAAAAAACACAAACAAAATTTCCAAAAAAGTGTACATTATTTTATTAAAACATTTTGCAAAAATTTGTCTCTTTTTGACAAACGCTTACTGTCAATCTTGACAATTTAGCATTAACGTAAAATCGAGCAAAGTAAATTAACTTGGCAAAACATGTTTGCCAAAGTGCTTAAACTCGCGTAGCGAAAGAAACAAGAGGAAAAACAGGGCTGGGGCGAGGGGGAGAAAAAAAAAAAAAAAAGGGGGTCATAGGTCGAGATCGCGTGCTCGCGGATCACGTTTGCTGTAAAAGTGTCGCGCATAGAGCGTGTACACTCTCGGGTGTTCTCCCCTATAATTAGCGTCGTCGCGGCGACAGCGAAGCGAGCAAAAGTCGAAGCGCGAGGCGCGTTGCGTTTTCGTCGTCTGAGAGCGCGCGCTCTCAGACGCAACCCGGAGAGGTTCGTCGTCAAGCTGTGATGTTGCGACGCCGTGTACACTGTGCGAGTATCACCGGGCTCATTCGCTTGTTCGCTTTCTGGCTGCTTTGCACGATGGGAGCCAGAAAGCGCACACGTGTGTGCTTCTCATTTCAGCTGGTGTGCTCTCTCTGTCTTTCCTAGGTTTCGCTCCCTTTTACCTTCTCGAAATCACGCTAGCAGATGGATAAATGCGTGTACGCGCAAGGCATACGTGTGCTCATCGATGTATATGTATACACGAAGATTCGTGGGTTGCACGTGTGCGTATAGAACGTCACGTTGGTTATAGTACGTCGAGTAGCGACGAGAGGAGTGGAAATGCAGCTGCCAGCAGCAAAAGCCGCGCGTACAAAACGCAAGAAGGAATGAGAGAGAGAGAAGGAGAGAGAGAGAGAGAGAGAGAGAGAGAGAGAGAGGATCGCAAACTATAATCGTGTGCTTCCTGCCGCGCGCATCGCGCGAGTCCATCGTCCGTGTCGCCGATAGCCTGACTCGGGCAGCCACCTCGCTACAACAGAGAGACCAGTTGGCTCTGTGCGTATAGTTGTTACTATTGCTGGACAGTCAGCTTTCTTTCGTCCACAACTATATTATGCTCGTAGTCACGATGAAAACTTCTTTCTCGGCCCACGTGCTCACTATGATGATTCGCTTTTGGTACACACTCGAAACTAAGGTATCGGTTTTTACGACGAAGTGTGTAAGAAACAAAAATTGATACGGGGGAAAAAATGAGAATGTAATCATTGTTCTTTTTTTGTATATTATAAAAATATCTGACCGACGCCGCGGAGTAGGACAATGTCGGTCACCCGACCAGATCCCGACCAGTTCCCGATCAGTTCCCGGCTAGTTCCCGACTAGCTCCGGACCAGTTCCCGACCAGTTCCCGGCCAGTTCCTGACCAGTTCCCTGGGCATAAACTGGCTTAGAAGGTGGACAGGCGCGAGGGCGGGTAGCTCTCGAGCCATCCGAAACCCATGTTATTTATATATAAAGTTTGAAACATATTTTCAATAATCATACAAATGTTGTTTTATACTTGATATGTACGTCTGAATTACTTTTGCTTTTATTTCGCATTGTCTTTGAAGTAGAACAAGTTTTATTTTAATTACCTTTTAAAATCTGCATTTATTCACGTTTTTGAATATATATTTATAACACATATTAGTTGCACATATATGAAATATAATATACGCGGTATCTAAGGAAAAAGTTCCTGTACAATGACATCAATTTTCATAATGAATTTTTTTTTTTTGCACTTTTGATAAATCTATGTATTCGTTATAATTTACTGCATTTTTGTAATATCTTAACAAATTATTTGCAATTTTTTTTTTAATTTGGAAAAATCTTTTTGAAAACAGCTGTTTTTTTTTTTTTTTTAATTCATATAACTTGGAAATTACAAGCTTAGAAACAGAAGAACAATAACCAGAAAATAAAGGCGCAGAAAAAAAAAGACTGTATCGGTGGAGGGAGCTTATATATATATGTGTGTGTGTGTGTGTATATAGTACACTTATGTACGTTTGTAGCTATACTGTTATTACACCTTTTTATCCGAAGCGTAGCACTTATGCCTCTACGTTACGTAACTCCTCGACCCCTCTCGAATCTTTTGAAACGAATGTCTCTGCGTTATTCATCGTTCCTCTCGTCCCCGTCACACCCTATATCTTGCCCAATTCGTCTTTGTTTACCTGGCTTTCTGTTTTGAAATCGGCTCCAGGTACCGAGAAGACGAGATTTCGGAACTGGAATGTATAATACAACTCATGCGATGAGAAATAAAGTGTAATAGAATAAAAGAAGATAGTTAAAAAAAAGCGCAATATTGTTAAAACTTTTTTTTTAATTCAATGTTGAAGTTTAAAAATGTATATATTTATATTTTTAAAAAAATCCATCTTAAAAATTGACCGATGATAAATGAATTAAGTAAATGAATGTGAAAAAAGATAGTTCGACCAAAAATAATTTTTTAATTCTGAAGTCGAAATTATATTTTTAATCGATGTTAGCATTTTTTATAGTGAATTCATTTTTTTGTTATAAATTAAGATCGTTTCAGAATGAAAAATCGAATAAAAATCATAGGTATTATTTTTAGTGATAACAGGAATACAAAGAAGTAGTAGGGAAGTCGATAAATCGAAGAGGGTATTTCTCTTCGATTTGTATTTAACACAATTTGTGTGAACTACAAATCAAAAGAAATTTCAGTCAAACCACCAAAATTTATGGAAACATTTTTCAAAATTTTCCACTAATTTTACTGACACGACAAATTCATTTTTGAAAGTCACACAAAAATTCTTCATTCCAATTTCCAATACACAGACTTTCAATAATGTTCACCAGTTCATAAAACGAAAAAAAAATTTCTCATTTTCTCCTACTTCAATTTTTTTTTCTCCGATAAAACGGACTTCGGGGAAATAAACGTCGGAATTGTCCAGTACACGAGCACCGAGGTGCGTCCGCGTCTACCGGTTGCACCGAAGACGGACAACTGGAACAAAAGATTATAGAGTGTGACACACGGCTATTATCATCTATATATAATTGTGTACCGGCCGAAAGATCACATTCGATTATTATCGGTATAACCCACACTTTTTACCTTGAAGATAAGAAGCCAATTGAGATTCGTCGTACGAAGAAACGAATCAACACGCTGTTCGAATAAAGGGTGCTTTTGTACGACTTCTTCAGTCGTTACAAAATGTGTCCAATAAGTAGACAAAACATTAACACGATGACGTATAGCTGCGCGCTTATCGTGATATAGGTCGCAATCTAGTTGTTGTTGTTATTATGGTAATAGTAATAATAATATTAATAATAATAATACTTATTATTATTATGATTATTATTATTAATGTTGTTGTTATAAAAAATGTAGATTTTGATAATTCAAGAATTTTTGCCTTTCTTCGCTGTTATTTATTACATTTTATATTATCTTCCATTATTTTACAAAGTTACTTTTATAAGGAAGTATAATATGTTCATCGACTTTGGCTTTTCCTCATAGATAAATTTTTGCAAAGGATTAAGAAATAATAAGGAGGCAATGTGCAAGGTTTGCATCATTGTTTTAAAAAATGCAGAAACTACAAACAGTGCGAGAAGTAGGCACTTCTCGCATCGCTCGGCATAATAGTATATTACGATACGAGTGCGATGAAACTTTTTCTTGACGAGTGTTGCAATCGCACGAGTTGAGAAAAAATGTCTCGCACGAATTTTGTATACAACATTATCTCACCAGTGCGAGAAGTGGGGACTTCTCGCACCGCGTGGCATAATAGTATTTTACGATACGAGTACGATGAAACTTTCTTGACGAGTGTTGCAATCGCACGAGTTGAGAAAAAATGTCTCGCACGAATTTTGTATACAACATTATCTCACCAGTGCGAGAAGTGGGCACTTCTCGCACCGCGTGGCATAATAGTATATTACGATACGAGTGCGATGAAACTTTTTCTTGACGAGTGTTGTAATGACACGCGGTGCGAGAAGTGGGCACTTCTCGCACCGCGTGGCATAATAGTATATTACGATACGAGTGCGATGAAACTTTTTCTTGACGAGTGTTGCAATCACACGAGTCGGTAGAGTAAAAAAATACAAAAATGTACCAACTCTGCCGCGGAGTACATTTTTGTTTTGTTTTGTTTTTCAAATCTTTTCTTAAGAAGCGCAGTATATCTCTTATAAGTGCGGAGAGAAACTGCCTGCTCGCCTCTCTTGCCGCTCATGAATCATTCATAAAGTCATGAGATAATAGCGGCCGCGACGAGGAGGAGTAGCCGAGCTCGCACGCGGACGCATTCGTCAACAGCTGACTTCGACGTCCGCGCGTTTACCGCTTGTCTCACTCTCTCGAACCACGAATCACGCGATTCGTCTTTTTTTTTTTTCTTTTTTTTTTTTACAATTTTGCTTCGTGCTTAGCTTACCGACCGTGTTTGCTGCGTTGGAGCAGTCGGCATTGAATAGAATGTATTTATTTCAAGGTGAAAGATCGGTGAATTGTCTATCGTTAAAATTCATTCTTTTGGATACTCGAAAATAAAATCTGGTTCGCAAAATTTTAAAAAATTTTTAATGATACAAAAATCTCCAAAAAAAAATCCATAAAAACAAAGCTTCCTCTATGAGAAAGCCAAAATATATTCAACTTAACTGTTTTATAAGTCAATATATATATATATATATATATATATTATTTATATTAATAGAAAAAAAAAAAGTTGTCGAAATTAATATTTTTATTTGCGAAACAAAAAAAAATCTACGTAAAATTTATCAAATATAGAAAATAATATTTTTTTTTTAATCTTTCCTAAAAAGAGCTAGCATATTTTTTATATAATAGATATATAAATTTCTATCAACTTTGTGAAAATGTTGAGTCCAAGACTTAAGGTGCAAACTGAGTAGTCGAGACTTCTCTTTCACGTGTGCATATATACACACTGTTTACTGAGCTGTACGTGGCAGTGTGTGTGTGTGTCTATACGTTGGTAATTTAGCATGCACCCGTACATATCAACATAGAGGCTCGTGAAAATTCTTCGCGAATGCTAATGACTTTGGTGTCGGTGCTGCAGCAAACGAGTTGTGCTGCGATACGGCAGAAACTCGTGCGTTTCAAGCTCGGTAGCGCCGAACACCGATGATTCGAGCGCAGACGAACATTTACGCCACAGCACGTTCTCGCTACCTGCTCGATCGTCTTATCTCTCTTTCTCTCTCTCTCTCTCTCTCTCTCTCTCTCTATGTCTCTCTCTCTCTCTCTCTCTCTCTCTCTCTCTCTCTCTCTCTCTCTCTCTCTCTCTCTCTCTCTCTCTCTCTCGCTCTCTTTTTCTCTGGCTCTCTTGGTCTTTTGGCCTCGCCGCGCACGTACGACCATGTATACTCGCGACTACCGGATCTCGCCCTCGCCACTGACTCCTCTCATGACCCAAGGAATTACGATTCGTGAACGAGCGTCCGACCGAATATGTATTCTTAGTGTACAGTCAGGTACATCGTTCTTCACAACCCACCGCGACTTATTCAATGGTGAAATAAACAGAGTTTATAAGGTCGAACAGGCCAACACAGTGCGATAATAAAGTTGCTGTTACAGCCGCACGTGCTTTTCTAGGACAAACAAATTGTTTTGCGTTCTCTTTTATTAGAAACGTAAGAACTAGCCTGTTTTCTTCGTCACGCTAAATGAAAATTCATTGAATAGTAAAATGCTTTTGTCGACGTTTTTTGTTTTACGGGAAAAAAAGTTTGTTGGTTTTACAAAGTAAAGTGAAAAAGGACGGAAAAATTGGTTTTTTGAACAATTTTACGAATTATTATTTTGTAGGTTTTATTATTTTTATTGTAATACTGTCGAATCTCACAAAATATTTTTTGGGAATGTTTTCGCTGAAGAGAGACAAAAATGTGGGTTTGCCGAATTTACATATATTTTGTACTTTTTGCAAAGGAATTTTTTTTTTTTGCAAATGTGTACATTTTTTTTTTTATAAAAAATGTTAGTTTTACAAAATTAAGTACAAAAGTAAAGAAAAACGTGAAATATTTGTATTTTTGTTTAATGAAATATTTATTCGCCGCTTTTATTCTTTTAATTGTGAAATTTCACAAAATATTTTTTTGTCACTATGAAAAGAATTCTCAAGAAGAAAAAGATTGTAGATTTGAGTCTATAAATCTTTATTTTTGCACCGCTGATTTAACGACAACTAACAAATGGATTTGTTACTTATTTTAGTAAATTATTGTTTACCATATAGAGTTAAAAAACCGTTTTATTATTTCTCACAGATGTTAATCTTTAAACTAAACATTTTCAAATATTTCACCGCATTTTAAATGCATCTATAGAAACAATTATTTTACATGAATAGTGATTGTAAAAAAACTAACGTTCTTGCAAAGCCTAAATATAATTCGACTTCATTCTCTTTTTTTTCCTCATTTTTTTATCATTAAAAGTTGTACAAATTGAATCTTAAATTCGTCCCTCACAATTTATCAAATTTGATCAACATAACTTTCATATTTATTTACAGCTCATTCGACAAACCCATTTTTTTTACAACAAGAAACAATTAAAAAAAAAAAACAAAAAAATTCAACAACATATTTTTGCTGTATTTTGTTGCAACTGAGTCGTGAGCTTAAAATGACCTCAGTTCGACTTTATGCGAAACGATAACAAAACAAAAAAGAGTAAATAAACCGGAGGTGATGAAGCATACCGATGAAGTCAACAGACCGGTGAGTGAAACATAAAGTTTGTAGTGTGGAATCAAACAAAAAAAAAATATATATATATATATATATTTCTAAAAAAACATTTTTAATTGGAATTTCATTATATATGCATTCGATCATTTCCAGCTTATTTTTTCGTGCACATTTATGCATTTTGCAGAGAATCGAACTGGTTAGAGTTACGTCCTTCCAGAAGTTGAATAAACCTGTGGTCCTTTTTTTCCCCCCCTTTCAATCCGCATTTCAGCGATTACTAGAATATAGCGACGTTCGTGCGAAGTACGCAGCCGAGGAGGTCGCGCAGTGTCACGATAGTACAAGTGGTGTATATGGTGGCGGTAGTGGTGGTGGTGGTGGTGGTGGTGGTGATGATGGTGGTAGTAGTGGAAGACTAGCAGCACCGTGATGGCTAGTGGCTGGCGCCGCCGGACGTTCAACAATGGCTATACTTCGACCCCCCCGCCTGCATGGCCAGAGTAGACCGCCCGCGCCTCGTCGAGACTCCCATGGCCGTCAAACATCCCCGACTGTAGTGACGGCTTCGAGCGGAGTTTTGTTCGAACAAATGGAGAACATAAAGTAATTAGAAAATGCTAATTTACGAGTAATTCCAGGGCAATAGACACGATAAAATTGCAACTGCATTTTATGTCTATTTTTCTTTTTTAAACGTAGACTTTTATTTTACATATTTGTCGTTTTTTTTTTACGAAAAATATATTAGTATTTATTGATTAATTTAATTGAAATAAATTGTTTTTTCTGTTACTACTTGTTTTCCGAGATTTTTACGATGAAAATATTTTTAGTGCATTTATCGAAATATATTTTTATATTGAAACAAAGAATTGGTAAATTTGACCTTTTTTTTGTCAGTAGTCTAATAATAATAATGAAAATATTATATAATAATATATGTGATAGTATTATATGAAAAAAATATTTTTTTGTTGATTAAAGAAAAAAATGTATCTTTGTTTTACATATTTGTCGCATTTTTGACGAAAAACATATTAGTATTTATTGAAAATACATTTTTTTATAGATACTTTGTTTCCTTTTACATTATGTTTTCTGAAATTCTTACGAAGAAAATATTTTTAGTGCATTTATCGAAATATATTTTTCGTGATTGAAAGAAAAATTTGTAAATTTGACCTTTTTTTTGTCAGTAGTCTGATAATAATAAAAAAAAAATTATATAACATAAAGATATATGATAATATTATATGAAAAAAATATTTTTTTCTTGATTAAACAACAAAAATGTATTTTTGTTTTACATATTTGTCGCATTTTTCAGGAAAAAATATTAGTGTTTATTGAAAATACATTTTTTTCCTTTTACATTGTGATTTCTGAAATTCTTACGAAGAAAATATTGTTTGTGCCTTAACTGAAATATACTTTTCGTAATGAAAAAAAAAAAATTGCTGAATTTGACAATTTTTTGTTGTCAGTAGTTTAATTAAAAAGAATATAAATATTATATAATAATATATATGATAATATTATATGAAAAAAATATTTTTCTTGATTAAACAAACAAACAAAAAATGTATTTTTGTTTTACATATTTGTCGCATTTTCGAGGAAAAAAATATTAGTATTTATTAAAAAATACATTTGTTAATAAATAAATAGTTTTTTTCCTTTTACTTTATATTTTCTAAAACTCTTACAAGCAAAATATTGTTTGTGCCTTTACTGAAACATATTTTTCGTAAATGAAAAAAGAATTAGTAAATTTTACAATTTTTTTTCTTTCTATTAGTAGTTTAATAAAAATAAAAATATCGTAAATGACAAAATTATTTTTTTGAAATTAAGTTAGTTATAACAAAAATATTTTTACAGACTATATACAAAATTGTGATGATGTCCATTTTAAAGTTTGAAGTGAAAGTTTTTTTAAAGCTATATTATCAACAATAAAAAAAATTAAAATGTGAACAACAATTGTTAAAGACATGAGCTATAAATGATTTTTTTTTTAAGTACAGTTAAGTAAGTTATGGAAAAAAAAATCCAGAGAATGGGGCAAACGCCATGATTTTTACCTGATGACTCCCACACGAGGGGAATTCCCAAAGTAATCCACAGGTTTTCCCCCGTTTCCCCATATGTCTAACAACTGTTATAAACTTCGTACCTACAAATTCGCGGCCAAATATCTAACAGAGGGAAAACCTACTTCTACATTTACTGTCTATCGCGCAGGCAACATACATATATATTTTTTGTAATATCTGAATTTTTAAAAAAGTGTTTTTTTTTATTTATGAAAACTGCGTGAAAATATGTCCGCGACTTTATTAGCGCAAATGGAGCTATTTTTCTGCAAATTTATAGTCATAATTTTTTTTTTTGCTATTCTAAAGAAAAATTCACTAATCCATCATCTTAGTCGATACTAACTTCTCGTTGAATCGCGACTATGATGGATCAAAAAATAGCTGATCTTTACCAATTTTTATAATTTTGTTAATTTTTTTATTTCAAGATTTAAGAAAGGATATGTTATATGAACCATACTTTGAACTATGTGTACATCAATTTGTATTGAAAAATATTAAGCAATTTTTAATTTATTTATTTACATTTATTTTGTTATTTACATTTTTATTTTTACATTTTAGAAGAGAAACAAAGTCAGCAAAGAAGAAAGTACAGAGACAAATGATAGAAATTGAGCAGAAGATACAAAAACAGAAATAAAACAATAACAATGTTCTAATCAATGCACACGGCTTTATTTATGAGATGCAACATAGTGATCCATAAAAAAATCGCCAATGCACGATGCATCTTAGTATGCAGTTTATCTGAAGAAGAAAAAAAAAAAAACAAAATATTTCATGAATCTGTATAGTTGCAGATATCGTTAAGCGTAGCTGCTTTTAAAAAAATGTAAAGATCCTTTGAACGAAAAAAATGCAAGCAAATAACATTTTTTTTTGTAGAACCGCCATTTCACAAAAAATTAATATAACAAAAAAAACGGCCACGTTGTAGCTATTGTTAAGCGTAGCCTTTTTTTTAAATTTTAATAATTACTATTTTTTTAAATCCTTAAAATATTTGTTTTAAATAACATTTATTTAAATTTCATTTTTCACAAAACCACCTCTATACGAGGAAATTTATATATTTATTTTGGCTTCCCGATAGAGAAAGCTTTGTGAAGAATTAAATTTGCATCATTTTTAATTTTAATTATCATTTTTTTTTCATTTCATTACCTCTATAGCGATGATAGTTACTTGTACAGCAACACAAAAAACGTAAGTTTCATCACGTGACAATTTTTTTTTCTTTCTTATCTTAATTATCTTTATCTTTCTTATCTTAATTTAACAATTTTTTGAAATCTGTGTGAGTGTATTTTTAGGTACGAAATCAGAATAACATGAAGAGGTGTTAATATTCCACTTGAGTGCATAATAAAAATCGTCTACTTTTTCAATCCTTAGTAGCGATGCTCTTTAAACCCTGTAAAAATAATGTTTTCAAATCCTAGCACGCGATTAGTTCGACCACACTGCAAGAAATTACCTTGATGAAGTAATATTTCGTTCTGAAAGAAACTGAAAAAACATTCCATAAGCGACAGAATCTTAAACACAACTCTGACATCAAATTGATGCAGAAAATAACGGTCGATCAATCGTCTGTAAACCGACAGTTGATATAAATTCATGACAAATATGCAAGACTGTTTTTTTTCCTTCTTTTTCCATACGCTCGATTATAAAACCAATTTGTTTTGTACAATATTATGCGTCCTCGAAGCCATCGCTATGCAAGGTTCCCTGAGTAGTAGAAGTAGAAGCAGCAGCAGCAGCAGCAGCGGCAGCGATTGCTCGACGCAGTAGTGGGGATTCCTACGAAGCGCGGGGAAGGGAGGGGCGAGCTATAAAAGAGGTGCAGGTGAGGGGCGGAGGCCAGTTGACTTCGATCCGCCAAATGTGACGCATCGTCCACGCAATAATCAAAACACTTTTGCTTTGCGCGTCACAAAAAAAAAAGAAAAGAAAAAGCAACTTTTACCACCAACGAACCAGGAGGTCTAAGTTAAAAAACAAAAAAAGTCATATACTCTAAGAAAAAAGAAAGCAAAAAAACAAACACGCGAGGATCGTGTCTTCAAACACTTACAAGTGAGCTCAGTTTTATTTTTTCGTGCCAGTGAGTGCATAAACTGTGACAACAAATCGCAGTTATTTCAACGAATAAACGAAACTCAGGATATCGGCATAAAAAGTCACCGGAAGTGGAGAATTGAAATAAAGATAAAAAAAAGAAAAACAAAAAAAAAAAAGGCGAATCCTACATCGTGTTTCGTTCTCACGGTAAGCCGACTCGTAGACGGGGAACGGTGCAGTGTGCAGATCGATAAAACCGAGGGAGAAAGACACCGGTTTGTGCGACTACTCTTTCTCTCTCTGTCTCTCTCCGGAACGTGCGCCGTGATCGTCGCAAAGGAACTCAAAAGAAGAACTAAAAAAAAAAAGAGGTCCTTCCTTTTTTTTCTTACCATTTTTTTAATCACCAACTGAATTGCATATTTTAAGTTGAACAAGGCTACGAAAAGACAACAAGAAGAAGAAGAAGAACAACAACAAGAAGAAAAATGAAGGCGATGGTTGTGAGTCCTGTTGGAGGAAGAGTTCCACCTACGAGAGGAGTCTTACAGCACAGTTTGAGTATCAATGGAACGAGGCGTGACCTCGAGGCTGAAGAGGTCGCGGCTTACCTGACAAAGCTTCGATCACTCGTTCCCGATATGCCACGTAAACGTAAACTCTCGAAACTCGAAGTCATACAAAGGGTCATCGAGTATATTTGCGATCTTCAAACGACTTTGGAAGAAACGAATATACATCAGGAGTCGAGCACAACAAATGGCATTAAAACAACAAGCACGACCGCTAACAACACGAGACAACCATTACAACCGCTTTTGAATGCTGCTACAACGTCGATACCGATTGGCGGTGGTGCGAGTGCCGCGATCGCTGAACGGTGACCGACTAAGGTCGATGCATTGAATTATCGTGAAACCCGCGGTGGCGCGATGTGAAAAGTAATTAAGACGAGAGAGAGAGAGAGTGAGAGAGAAAGAAAGAGATTTATATTCGCTCGCGTGGTCAGTTTTGAAGAGATTATCCGGATAACCGGTGGTCGTCGTGGGAATTTTATATAAACATATGTATATGTATATCAATCGACGAATTTACTTCGTTTTTTTTTTTTTTTTTTTTTTTTTACAATTTCCGTTAAGAATATCGATGCACAAAATGTTTGCATATTAGACACACAAAACTTGTGCTAATTATTTCTTCGAACATTAACGAGGAATTATTGTAATTCTGGTGAATCACAGCTTTTGGGCATCGGATTTTATTAACAATATTTTGCATACGGAAGTGGTAAGAGATTGAAACCTCGATTTCTCGTTGCAATTATTATTATGAATGTAATAAAAACGCGCGAGAGACTCTGGAACACCGAGGATTTTGCTGGATGGAAGATTCACGGGGAGTTTTTTTTTTTTGGATTTTGCGTCGACTTCCGGCTTGCGGCCATCCGATAATTCACGTTCCACGTCGTTGTGATGTTTTTTAAAACGGATGCAGGATTGACCACTCGATGACCTCCCCCACACACACACACACACAAACGATCACTTTGAGCGGTGATCCACACAAATATCAGCCAGTAATCAGTCAACGAGGATTTATCTTCTTTGGGATTTTCTCACAACGATGAAAAGTGCTAGCAGAACTTCTCCCGGAAGTCCATGGACAGAAAGAAAGAAAAGAAACGGCAACGGCTGACCCGCGAATTTCGTAACTCTTTTTTGAGACTTGGCAGTGTTTATTAACGCTGTTTTAGCGAGAATATTTTCGCCTCGCGAACAAATTTATTATTGTAAATAATGTAAATAGAACTCATCGCATTCCTCGCACGACCTCATCGCAATCCTATCTCTTTTTCCTTTCTTTCACCTCCTTTCCTCTGTTGAAAAAACGTTATTAAAAACAGATCTTTTTCGAATATTACTTTTCGAGTTTACTATCAAAAACTGGGGGTTTTTGAAAGTAATGGGTTTATTATAAATCTGAATGAAAATTAGTATACTTGTAAACAAAGTTTTTTTTGCGCAGAAATCGAGGATACAAAGTTTACACGGTAAACAATTTTTTTGTGAAAATCAATATACTTGAACATTTTTTTTTTTTTTTTTTGCAAATATTTAGTATATTAAATTTAATATACAGGTTTCTGCGCACAATTATCAGGTATTTAAAAATTCTACAAGATGCAAAAGTGAACGTTAAGTCGTGCTTAATGTAACTTTGATATCAACGAGTCTGATATTTTCTCCCAGAAATACTTTTAATGAGTATACTAATTTTTTTCAAACATTTTTTTAACAGCTCCGTTCATCATATTCCTATGAAACCAATACGATCTACTTTATACCTGAAAAATTCGATACTGTAAACAAAAAATCTTGTAACTAGAATTATCGGTTTTCTTTTGTTCTGGTGTTATCATTGTTTTTTTACTTTAGTCCACCATCTCTGAAACTGTGACCCCTCAACCTAAACGTGTTACTTTTGATACATATTTAGATCTTCCAGAATCTTTACAACTTTCACATTACAATATTCTGCTGCTGTTTTAGGCTTCGATCCGAGATATTGTGAGACTGGATATTGCGGAGAA
The DNA here is from genome assembly GCA_964016905.1 of Perithous albicinctus. Classification (NCBI taxonomy): domain Eukaryota; kingdom Metazoa; phylum Arthropoda; class Insecta; order Hymenoptera; family Ichneumonidae; genus Perithous; species Perithous albicinctus. The sequence continues at coordinate 13,022,974 of OZ024692.1, read as the reverse complement.
AATGAAAACCACGAGATGAGAAATTTCTTTTATCGTCGCGTTATATTATATTCGAGAGAACATTATTATTATTATTATTATTATTATTATTATTATTATTATTATTTGACCACTGTAGATATACGAAAAAAAAGATTTGTATCATTATATAACTAAAATTTATTACATAACGACACACACCCGATTTATTATTATTACGTGGATTGATTATAATTATTATCGTTGTTATCGCTCTTATTATTATTATTATTATTATTATTATTATTTTTAGAGATCACAAACCCGTAACTATTGTATATTTGCGAAGACTGAAAGGCTGTAAATACATTAATTCGTGCGGGCGGAAGGCTTTTATGTGTCGCGTATTAAACGCGATAAATCGTGAAAAAAGAAATAAAACGCAAAAAAATGTGTCAGTAAGAGAAGAAATAACCAGTGTTTTAATTTTTATGAAACCCTCGTTCCTACGCTTAGATGTATATGCTGAGGAGGTCGTATAACATTCTTTTTTTTTTTTTTTTTTTTTTTTCTTTTGCTGACTGTTGGAACATCGATTTCACGTTTCTTATGAGACTCAAGCGTGACAAAAAAGAACTCTTCCTCTAGTCCGAGGATTAAAGCGAACGATCTTTTTGGCGCGTGTAGAAAGTAGCCGGACAATTATATCGGCAAGTGAAGCTAGCAGGAGCGGGGATTCCCGATGAGGAGAAATGGGGAAACCGCGTTAAGCGGGTTTCTTGAGTATACGACGAATGAATGAGCAAAAGAAACTCTGAATTTTTTTTTTCTTCTTCTTTTAAGTATCGTAATGCAGCTCTTAAGTCGATTGGGTAAAAGTCGAGCGCGAGCAGAGGATTAAACTTAAAACCGATACGTATATATTTGCAACGCTCCGGACCAGCAATTTTCTTTTTGGTTCTACCCTTCGAGTGCTGCCATCCAGTCACGTATATGCTCCCAGACCCGAGATAGACCCGAAGGGACACGTATACTTATTGGGGGTGGCTTCCAGCGTCGCACTCGAGGGGTGCTCAGCGCAAAAACCCCTCTAAAGCCTTCCAATTATTTTCAAGGGCTCTGCTCTTGTTGGAATAATTTTTCTTTTTTTTTTTGTGAAAGTATTTTAATAGACTTTTTAGAGGCCAAAGATAAATTGATCAGGGAATTTTCATGATGAAAAATGGAAACGATTTAATAAATCATTTCTTTTGTGGTAAAAAAAAGATTCATTGAATGTCAATCATGCTTTGTATTTTTTTTATTTTAGTAAAAGTATTTTAATACACTTGTTAGGGGCCAAAAATAAAAGTCGTTTCCATTGAAAAATGGAAACGATTTAATAAATAATTTTTTTTGTGGTAAAAAGAAGGTTCATTGAATGTCAATCATGCTTTGTATTTTTTTTTTTTTGTAAAAGTATTTTAATACACTTGTTAGGGGCCAAAAATAAATTGATCAGGGAATTTTAATGCTGAAAAATGGAAACGATTTAATAAACAATTTTTTTTGTGGTAAAAAAAATGGTTCATTGAATGTCAATGATGCTTTGTATTTTTTTTTTTTAGTAAAAGTATTTTAATACACTTGTTAGGGGCCAAAAATAAATTGGTCCATGAATTAGGGAATTTCAAAGTGAAAAAAGGGAGTGTGATTGTAAATTTAATAAATAAATATATGTCATTAAATATCAGTCATGGTACGTATCATTTCTTTTTTGCTGCTCAAAAAATGTTAATACACTTTAATGTTAATTAATTCATTTAGTTAATATTAATGATATTAATTAATATTGATTAAATCGTCAGGGTATCTGAGAATTTCAAAGTTGAAAAACGGAAACGTGATCAAACATTGTAAATAATTTTTTTGTTTTAACAATTAGAAAGAAATGTCTCATTAAAATTAAATCATGCTTTTTTCTTTGAAAGTGTAAACATAAAATGCTGATTATATTGAATCTGCTGTAAAAAATAATTACAAGAAATAAATATAAGTATAGAATATAACTTATACTTTTTTTAAATTCTTAACTTTATAGATCGTTTGTATTTGTTTTTGAGGGTTTTAAAAAAAATAATCAGAATACAGCTATGAACAATAATTATTATCTACCGACAGAAAGAAAATGGAACCCACGTGCTTTTTTTTTCTTAAAATTGATGGATAAATCGAAATTTTTTAAATCTACTTTTTATCGTCAGTCACAATACCAGATTTTTCTCTCAATATGAAAATATATATGATGTTTTTTATTTCACTCTCAATCGTAGCGAGATATTGATCGTCAAAATGCGAGGCTATACGGTTTCGGTATATATACAGCCGTTCTATTCCAACGACTGAGTTCTCATTAAAACGGCAAATCCGCAGGGATCAGGATTCTGTAGGGGTGATTATCTGGCACGCGTGGGTTCCCATCGGACCGTCCCTCTCGCGTTCTCTCTTAACGTTTGTATAGGGGACGTCGAAGCCACCAGTCGTGGTCTCGTCGCTTTGCGCAATGTCGAGCGTAGCACAAGAATATTGCAAAAATCTTTTCAATATCAGAATAAAAATACTGCTTCAAAATTATAATCGAATATTACAAAAGTTTTTTCAATATCACAATTAAAATATCGCTTTAAAATTATAATCGAAAATTGCAAGTCTTTTCAATATCACAATTAAAATATTGCTTTAAAATTATAATCGAATATTGCAAAAGTCTTTTCAATATCACAATTAAAATATCGCTTTAAAATTATGATCGAAAATTACAAAAATCTTTTCAAAATTACAATTAAAATATTACTTAAAAATTATAATCGAATGTTGCAAAAATCTTTTCAATATTACAATTAAAATATCGCTTTAAAATTATAATCGAAAATTGAAAAAAATGGTCAATATCACAATTAAAATATTGCTTCAAAATTATAATCGAATATTGCAAAAATCTTTTCAATATCATAATTAAAATATCACTTTAAAATTATAATCGAAAATTGCAAAAATCTTTTCAAAATTACAATCAAAATATTGCTTCAAAATTACGATCGAATATTGCAAAAATTTTATCAATATCACAATTAAAATATTACTTCAAAATTATAATCGGATATTGCAAAAATCTTCTCATTATCACAATTAAAATATCGCTTCAAAATTATAATCGAAAATTGCAAAAATCTTTTCAATATCACAATTAAAATATTGCTTCAAAATTATAATGGAATATTGCAAAAATCTTTTCAATATCACAATTAAAATATTGCTTCAAAATTATAATCGAAAATTGCAAAAATCTTTTCAAAATTACAATTAAAATATTGCTTCAAAATTATAATCGAAAATTGCAAAAATCTTTTCAAAATTACAATTAAAATATTGCTTTAAAATTATAATCGAATATTGCAAAAAAAATGTCAATATCACAATTAAAGTATCGCTTCAAAATTATAATCGAAAATTGCAAAAATCTTTTCAAAATTACAATCAAAATATCGCTTCAAAATTATAATCGAATATAGCAAAAGTCTTTTCAATATCACAATTAAAAAATATTGCTTTAAAATTATAATCGAATATTGCGAAACATTTATAGAGTTACCTTTTTTTTTATTTTCCAAAATATTGTTGAAACCGAAAAAAAATTCAATCACTTGGAAAGATATTAACAAATAATTCTGTTAAAAAGTTTTGTCTTCATTAAAAAAATATATCAATACATTTCGTATATTTAACAGACTTCAATTTATTATCATGTTTATAATATTTTCCAAATATTTTGTTGCTATGTGATATATAGATACCGCCATTATTATTGTTATTATTATTATTATTATTGTTTTAACATATATTCCATAAACGTTAACCTAAATATTCTTACGAATTTTTCGTCGCAACTTGGAAATATTATTGACCCCCTACAGAATTTCCAGATTCATTATCGTTTTTTTTTTTCCAAGCCATTATTCCAAATGCATTTCCGAAGTCATCGAAGGACAGAATATACGCACTGAGCATTATACGTCGTCACGATGATCAAAGACCCCATCAAATCGACATTTACATTTATGTCCATTTGGGAATACTATTAATGTCATCCTTTTTTTCCAAACCATTTGACATAGTCGAGGGCTGACGACGTTGAAACGTTTCAAGGGGAACAAAAATGAAGAAGACGACGCAGACAAAGACGGATAGAGAGATCAGTATTCAGTGGGGGTAGATTGCGAAGGACACGTGCGGGTGTTCATATCAACCCCCCTTGAGCCTAGACCAGGAGGGGGGTTCATCCGGAAAAGGAATGTGGGGATGTCAGCAGCCTCAATATGACACAGTCGCGTGTGCATTCGTGTGGCTCGATCATGTACGAGGCATTCTGTGTCAAATCAGCTGCTTTTTTTCCTGATCATTCCAAATATTTCGCATAATTAATCATAATTCAAATTTTTTAAAATGCTTTTTCTACAAAATATCTAAAAAAAACTATGAGTTAAAAAAAAATGTTCAAATAATGTCAAAATTCGTTTTTAAGAAATTTGGGGAAATTAAGTAGGCGACAATATACAACCTTTAAAAAAAAAAAAATGGTTAAATTACTACAATAAATCTGATTGAATTTGAAGAAAAAAAAATTAACGAAAATGAAGGAAAAATAAATAAAACCTTTTGAAAAAAAAAAAATTCAAGTTTGTTGAAATCGTATAATCCGGGTATTAGATTTTTTTTTGTAGACAATATTTTTTCACATTCTCACTGATTTTGCATTGAAATGTAATTCTAAAATCTTCAATAAAATCTAATTGAATTTTCTACTTGTGCGACATTTAAAAAAAGGATGCAAAGTAGAATTATTTTATAATTTTTACAAAGCTACCTCTACGTGGAAGTTTGTTGTTCAATTTTGGCTTCCTCATAGCCAATTGGTATAGGAATTGGAAAGAGGACGCTTTTTTTTTTTTTTTTTTGAATTGATCAGGGAATTTTAATGTTGAAAAATGGAAACGATTTAATAAATAATTTTTTTTTTGTATATTTTTTTTACTAAAAAAAATATACAAAGCATGATTGACATTTAATGAAACATGTTTTTTATTAAAAAAAATGTTTCATTAAAAAATGTTTCATTAAGACATTTAATGTCAATCATGCTTTGTATATTTTTTTTTTAGTAAAAGTATATTAATACACTTGTTGGGGGCCAAAAATAAATTGGTCCATGAATCAGGGAATTTCAGAGTGAAAAAAGGGAACGTAATTGTAAATTTAATAAATATGTCATTAAGTATCAATCACGGTACGTATAATTTTTTGTTGTTACTGAAAACATTTTAATAGACTTGTTATTAATTAATTAATATTAATTAATTAATTCAACTAGTTAACATTAATTCTATTAATTAATATTGATTAATTCGTCAGAGTATCAGAATTTAAAAGTTGAAAAACGAAAACGTGATCAAACATTGTAAACAATTTCTTTCTTTTTTAATAATTAGAAACAAATGTCTCATTAAAATTAAATCACGCTTGTTTATTTCAAAGTGTAAACATAAAAGCTAATTTATATTGAATCTGCTGTAAAAGAATTATTACAAAAAAAATAAATATAAGTATACAATAAAACTTATCCTTTTTTTAAAATTCATAACTTCAAAAATCCTTTGCATTTGTTTTTGAGGGTTTAAAAAAAAAAATAATCAGAATACAGCTATGAACAACAGCTATTTTTTTTCTTCTAGTTCTGCAGCTGATCTACACGTGGAAGGCCTCATATATGAAATGTACTAATAATACCGCTATCGCTGTCTTTGCTTTCCACCCTCGTCTGCATGTGCGCGAGCGCATTGCCACTTATACATAGGCGAGCTCGTGTTTACACGGAGTTGTCGATGCACGTGCTCGGTATACAGTCACATTGACGTTATGTACTCGTGCGGCGTATCTCTTTTCGGTGTATTATCAGGGTGTAGGAGTTCGCAAGGCCGTATTGATCGGCTCGGTGGTATCCCGGGTCGCGTGCGCCGATCCTGGGAACTCCAGGTCCGCGTTATACCCACGGGAACTGATCCAAGCAACCCTCCGCCGCCCCTCACCATCCCGACGGCCAACACCGCCATCACCACCACCCGACTCTAGTATCGGCGCTTAGCTACCCCCTCTTTGCTCTCCCGCAATGGTTTTTGCGCCTTGCTGCCCACTCGTGCACATCCACTTCGCATTCACGAGCCGTAAGAGCGAAAAACTGCGCGACTCGAGGACCCTCCTAGAACTTTGTCCCTTCCCTCTTGTCCTCTCCTTCTCATTCACCCCTTTCAGAACCTCGAGGGTGGCTTCGTATTTCTTTTTACAGAGGGAAGCTCTGCAAAATCGCGAATATCTTTTTTTTTTCATGATTTAAAAAAAAAAAAAAAAAAAAAAAAAAAAACGTCGGGATTAAATTGATAAATAAGGTCATCCCAAAAAATGATGTTTTGAAAATGAGTATATATATATACTCATTTTCAAAATATCATTTTTTGAAACAAATTCACGATCCTGCTGATTTGCCATGAATTGCCCCATATATATATATATATATATATACATATATATAATATATAAGGTCATCCCAAAAAAATGATATTTTGAAAATGAGTATATATATACTCATTTTCAAAATATTTACGTATATTTCAAAATAATACGCATTTGTAAGCCTAGCAAATAAGAGTTTAAATTTTAATAAAATAATACTAATACTAATAAATTTCTGTTCCAGAGACCATTCGGTTTGTCGTCTGATTTCCACAGACGACAAACCGAAAGATTTATGAGCAACGTATATTTTTTCTGCTCATCGATTTCATTTCGTCCTTTATAGACTCGACTATTGTCTTCCCTTCGATTTTCCCTTTTCACCCCTCTTCGCGTATCCCTCCAGACTTTCCTGTCCATTTCCGCTGACTCGAAGGACAGAGAGTCTGCTGGTGGCTTGCCGTGTCGCTATTAATAGGAGTGGAGGCTGACTCACGACCCGCGAGCTACACCCCCGGAGGGTTGATCGATCGCTTGGATAAGGAGTTTCCTGGGGCGAGGGGGGGGGTTGACGAAGCCCCTACAGCGGTCCGAGTTCTCTCAACCTTCGCGATGGACGTTCGCGGTCACGAGATCGCGTTTGACTCTCCCACGTATCATTGTAATGCTGTACATTCTTAGTCGCGATGGCAAACATGGTATTATTCGACACCTGGATCAATTGAATTCATTACAAAAAGTACCCATCTGTCGTGGATACGTGCTCGATATATATATATATATATAGTTAGCAAACTTTAACGAATGCTTGTCCAGTCATTGCACACACACGTGTTCACAAACGAAATTAATTTGATTACATAAATTGATAGTCTACAATAACGCGCACCAATAATGAGTAGTTGGAATTTAAAAAAAAGAGATGACATTAAATTAAGCATAAGTTTTTAGGTATAGGAGAAAAAGTACACAAAATACATAAAGGACATAAATAAATAATGTTCCATTTAATGATATATTTTGGAGTTGGATATCTTAAGGACGTTTAAATAGACATTCTACTCTAAGAGACACAATTTGGAGGAAGATTAACATACCTTTTGGTTCCTCATACCCAAGTAGCACTTAGTCAGAGGCTATCCATTTGGTACTTGAAAAGGTATGTTAATTTCCCTCCGGATAATATCTCTTAGTAAACGACAAACGACAGCAACATTCACTTGCAAGTTTAAGGAATTCGGAATATTTATATGTACAGTTTCCATAAGATTTAAAAAAGTAAATTGGCCCTTGGGGTAATGCCGTACATCGAGTTTTAAATAATTGCATTGTTGAATATAAAAAAATATTGATTAAAAGCGTTAATTCAAGTGGAGAATTAATTTAATAGTCGATATAGTTCGGAAAATTAATGTAGTCGTTACCAGAGGTGGGAATACTCGAGTACTATTGGTATTCGAATACCAAAATAATATCGAATACAGTTGGATTCATTATTCATTCAAAAATGAATACAGTTGGATTCATTATTCATTCAAAAATGAATACTGTATAGAGGATTCATTTTTTAAACGAATACTGAATCGAGTTAGAATTACTATTGGTTTCGTAATAAATACTCAATCAAATTAGATTCATTATTCGTTTCAGAATGAATACTGAATCGAGCTGGATTGATTTTTTAAATGAATATTGAATCGAGTTAGATTTATTATTCCTTTCGGAATGAATACCGAATCGAATCAGATTCATTATTCGTTTCCGAATGAATACTGAATCGAACTGGATTCATTATTCGTTTCAGAATGAATACTGAATCGAGCTGGATCTATTATTCTTTTTAAAGTGAATACTAAATCGAATTGGATTCATTATTCTTTTCAGAATGAATACTGAATAGAGCTGGATTCATTATTTTTTTTAAACTGAATACTAAATCGAACTGGATTCATTATTCTTTTTAGAATGAATACTGGATAGAGCTGGATGCTCAGTATGCACTTTAAAAAGAATATTAAATCCAGCTTGATTCAGTATTCATTTCAATATCGGATAATGCATAGAGCTCGATTTAGTATTCATACTAAAATGAATAATGTATAAAATATTTTTATTATTTATGAATAAAAAAGTATTCGAATATGCCCATCCCTGGTCGTTAGAAAAATACAGTTTTTGTTGTTGTCGTTACAAAACTATCAAATTTGATTAGTTATCTTGGTGAAAACGGATGTAATTCCTAATTTCAAGAGTAACTGCAATATTTACATAGGCTGCATAAAAAAGCTATTAATTTATCATTTTTTACTCATAAGATTCACCTATTGTTCAGTTAACACATCTAAGTTTTCTTGAACATTTAACTTATCCATGAAAGTTTTATTAAACTGAAATATATAAGTTTCTCGCTTATGTGTTCGCCATTACCCCGACTTTCCCTAACTGCATGCAGAATTTTAAAAAATGTCACGTCACGTCGCGCAGAATTAAAAATGCTCTACAAAATTATTCATCGGATGACAAATTATACTGAACTGGCTTTCGTCACAATCTCCGCTCTCATGAAGAATGTTCGTAACCTGTTTGTTTTTTATATGCCGACCTATCGTTTCATTTTTTTTTTTCGCAATCCTTGCATAATTATGTAACGCGAGCTCAATTAGCAGATATTTTGTCAAAACTTTTGTGGAATCTCCTAATTTAATGTTAATTTGGCGTAAATTATAACCAGTGTATTGTTTTGCCATATACTACACTATACTTTTGTATATTATCTACGGTTTGTCGCGTCTATTGTAAGTAAATTAAATAAATAATGCATTCAAATAATAAATAATTAGGATAAAAGGATCATAACAAAAATTCGTTACATCGTCGTTTCTTTTTTTTTTTTTTTCATCAATCAAGTAAGAAGTATATTATAATATTTTTACCAAATTCGTATATTATTGATGAATTCTACTTCCAGCATACTGAAGTAAGCAACAAGCACGGTAGCGCCTTAATATTTTTGTTTTAAGTACTTGTCGTCGCAACGCTACCACGCTTTTTGACAGCAAAACACGGATGTTGATTGCAAGCACCGAACGTGAATCGAAAATTCGATAACAGATTTCATCGAGGATGTTCGATGTGCATATGGTCTGTGGTACACGGAGACCAAATGTGCACAATTATAAACGAAGCGAATATAAAAAAAGAAAAAGAAAAGAAAGAAAAAAAAGAATAAACACTTATTTTCCAGCATCTTTCGATGATCTCTCGCAGGGAAATACGTCCAGTATACATTTCTTCGGATGATTTTACGTATGTTCAGTATTAAAGTACTTCGAATTATTTATGGCAGTGCTTAATTTCCAAAGCCTTTCAGATACTGTTCGATGGATTCCTTGTCCCTTCCGAGCCAAGCGGCGTTCAGTCTGATGGTCTCGATGCTCTGCTGCACGGTTCTCTCTGCGCCCGGTACCGGATGATTCTTGAAGAAATTCTCAATGTCGCGAGCCTTCTCCTCAGTCACGAAATTCTCCGTCGTATATTTAATGAGACGCGTGATAAGAAAACCGGCCTCGTAACGTGTTAAAAATGTCTTCCAGTTCTTTTTGAAGAATTCCCAAACGATAATGCGTCCCTTGTAGCTCATCGTAACCGACATTATCGCGAAAACCGTGTCCTGAGCGCGAACCTCGTCGCTCATCGCAAATTCCAAAACTTTAGCGAGCAGCTCCTCGTTTTTTATAGCACCAAATGCCCGCAATATCCTATCCTTCTCCTCGTGAAGATCCGTATCGCGATAGAGCTTGAGCAAAGCTTCGTACATCTCGGGATCGCTGCTAGAGAGTACAGCACGATAAACCGGACTTCTAAGATCAGCGGAAAGCGGCGTTTTGCCGGTTACGTGTAGATCAAAACGTTTTCGCGCTTCTGCAATGATATCTTTGTCGCCATAAGCGGTCATTCTTCCAAGTACGAGAGATCTCAGAAGAGTATCTAAATGACTGTCGTTAGTTTTAGGATCCCAGCCAACTTTGTTTGCAACGTCTTTGAAAAGCGCTCTTCCAAAAGTCTTGAAACGATCTTCTATCTCGAGATGACCCACGAGTATGCCTATTTTACCAAGACTGTTCGCGATACTCGACCAAACAGTGTAATTATCTTCGTGCTGAAAAGCCTGCATCAACCGAAGTACCTCGACCGTTGAGGCGTGACCAGCTTGCACCATCGCTGAGAGATCGTCGAGAAGTCCAAGTCTATCTAGCGGTGGAATACTACGATCTTTGATAGCTGGTATGAGAAGCGCAAGAGCCTCTGGACTGTAACGCGTTCGATAAAATCCTATAGTTCCTGGATTAATCTTGATCCAGGAACCTTCCGGCACGTCTTTAACAATGATTTCCTTTGTTTTCTCGCTCATTACCGTGTTAATCACGACTTCGGTTGGTGCACGTGCTGTGCTAACGCTCACGGGTATCATCCAGAGACCGTCGTCGGTATTGGCTGAACCATCAGCGAGAAATCTTTCCTGAGACAATGACAGTACGCGATCGTTGCCTTGCTGACGCTGCTCAACTTTCACCACTGGAAAACCCTGTTGCTTCGTCCACGTTGTCATTACAGCGCGTACCGGTTTGTTGCTGGCTTCCTCCAAAGCAGCCCACAAATCTTCAGTTACCGCGTTGGCGTAACTGTGACGTTTGAGATAAATATTCATTCCCTTGCGGAAATCCTCGTCGCCAATGTACGAGTGCAACATGCGAATTACACTTGCGCCTTTGTTGTACGAAATGTCGTCGAAAATTTCGTCAATTTCCGACGGATGACCAACGCGTACCTCGATCGGATGACTGTTTTTTAGAGCATCGAGCTCAAGACCTCTTATGTATGTGTCGGTGACGAATTGCGTCCAAATATCGTATTCGGGAAAGAGATGAGCGACGCAGAGAAATTCGACGAATGAGGCGTAACCCTCGTTTAACCATAGATGCGTCCACCATTCCATTGTGACGAGATTGCCGAACCATTGGTGTGCCAATTCGTGGGCCACCACAAGAGCTATATATTGCTTTTGTACTGCCGATGTATTTTCAGGATCTACGAGCAAACAGGTCTCCCGATATGTCACGAGACCCCAATTTTCCATAGCGCCTGCTGAGAAATCCGCTATCGCTATTAGATCAATCTTCGGTAATGGATAAGATATACCGAAATATTGATTATAGTAGGGCAACACTTTTGTCGCTGCTTCGAGCGCAAAACGTCCTTGTTCTTTCTTCGATTTTGGCGTGTAAACTCGAACTTTAACGCCATCCGGTGTTTTGTCCTCGATGTAATCAAATTCACCGACTACTACGGCCACGAGATACGTTGACATTATTGGAGTTCGCTGGAACTTCAGAATCTCGTGACTGTCTGTCTTCGTGGTGCTCTCGATTGGCTGGATATTTAAAAAAAAAACAAAAAATCTTGGCTGTTAATTTTGCCTTCGAACAGAGAAATCTTTGATTAACATTTTTTTTAAATTACAAGGTAGAATTTTTCACTGCTTCCGCATTATTTAACTACACCACACGAAGTGGGCCGGCTGTTTCGAATTATTTACAAAAAAAATTCATCATTTTTTTTGTAAATAATTTAGAGGGTCCAAAATAAGTTTAAATTATTTCCGATTTTTCAATCCTATGTTTCACCTAGAACATAGAAGTTGGATGTTCGGTTACTATTTTTTTTTTTTCTACTTTTAAACAAGAATGCATAGTAACAAATATCACATTACACATCAAAATTGATTAACAATACTTCCTTTCTTCGTAAAAAAAAATAATATTGACAATAATAAGAAAACAATGTGAAGATTCTATTTTGGCTATTGATAATTTGATTGGATTGTTTTTTCTTTATTGAAAAATAATTTATTCGGATGAAATTAAACGAACGCGTGGCGTTGCTCACCATGTTCGAGAGAGCTGTGTGACCGGCCGTTACTTTGAGGGTAACATCGAAGGTGGCCTTGTGAGCTGGTTCGTCCCAGCAGGGGAAGCAACGCCTCGCGTCCGTCGCCTCAAATTGCGTCACCGCAGCATGATTGACGCTTCCGTCCATCCTACGAACGTGACAATTTATAATATTATTAATTTGTTATTTTTTTGTTATCAAAGGCTCACCATATTGAATAGGCCTTTGAGATTATCGCTTAGCACGAGCTCTAAGCTGAAAGTCGCTTTCATACTCGGCTCGTCCCAGCAGGGAAAAAATTTTCGCGCCGAAGTCGGACATAGGAATGTTACTGCGGACCATTCTTGATCCTTTGTCTTACTAGGAACAGAATTATACATTTTCTTCATACCTATTTTATTCGCGTCTACGGCTTAAAATCCGACTGAATAAAATTACGTTTTTCAGTCAGCTTGTTCCACAAAAATAGAATAATGAGGGCAGCGACAATACTATTGTTACTTATTTGATTATAATCGACCCATTTTTTTTAAATTTTGTTATAATGAATATAATAATATCGGAAAAAATATAACTCCAATTTGTTATATTTATATCTGGGCATTTTTTTATATGATCAGAAGACCAATTTGAAAAACTTTTTTTGTTTTACTGAAAAACATAACTTGTTCTTGATTTACGGATGTAAAAAATGGAATGATAGTTAGATAAACAGCAAAAATAATGGATCTGGAAAAAAAAATTTAGACGACCAGCTACATCACAAAAGACGTAGAGAAATTTTTAAGGTGCATCGAAATGAGGAAATAAAAAATATTGGAACTCATAGAAATTAAATATTATTTTTTTCAGCACATTGAAACTTACGTCGTGTATTTACTGCGATAGAAACCCATCATCTTGTCGTTGATCTTGCCGACAAAGTCCAGGCTCAGCCTTCCCAGTTTGCCCTCTGGAAGCTTCTCAGGGAAAATGAGCCTGACAACTTCCTCTTCGGTAGAGAATTCGATCTTCTTGGCTGGAAGATCCTTTCCATCTTGCGAATTCTTGAAAGTTGCGCTCTTGATGTCTATATCCAGAGAATGGAGGACAACGATGTTCGTCGATGTTTTTACCTGTATTAATCATTTTAAAATAAGTTTTTAAAATATATATGAAGAATATTCCTGATGAAATTATCTGGCAAAAATCTAAATTTCAACATTTTTACAGATACCAGAAAAACAAGAAATTAAGAAATTCTACTGTATTTACAAAATAACTTGGTTAAATAATTAATAATATTTAATAACAAATTAATTATTTAAAAAATAATTTTCATAACTATTTGGCAAAAAAATATATATATATATATTTTTTTTTTCGAATTTCTAAGTTCCGCTGAATCCAAAAAAATGGAAGATTCTGAATTAACTGAGCTATACAACAAGTAATTTGACAAATTATTACATAATTTTATAATCAACTATTTGAAGATATCCCCCCAAATGTGGAACTTTGGTCTGTAGACAAAATTACATTTCTTTTATTATAAATTCGCAAAATAAAATCGTACTAATGATTTTTTACGCTCCATACAAAGAATTCTACTTTACCGACAAAACTATTTGTCACAAAAAAAAAATCACAGATTCCGTGATAGCAACAAATTTGGCTATATCAAAAAAAATTATCTATCTGAAACACAATTTTGATAATTTTGTCAAGCTACGCGAACCCTAAAACGGAAAATTTCGACTTTTAACGAAAAAACTAATCGTCGCGAGAAGAAAGAAAAAACTGCTGACCTCTGTAAACCAAAATACGATAAATGGATAATTGAAACTGTTAGTGAATTTCCGTTATATTTTAGATTGTACGATTAAAATAAATAGGCAGAACGTATATTTGGTTATGTTGACCATATGGCCCCCCTACTCCGTCATTAGGTTTCAAGTGAAAGGTTTATCGTTGACGCAAAAATTCGCGCGTCGATATTCTCCAGCGTAAATAACGAGTTAGCAATAATAATAATAATAATAATAGTAATAATAATGATAATAATAATAATAATAGTAATAATAATAATAATAAAAGTAATAATAATAAAACACAATTCTTACGTCTACATGAATGTCTTCGCTTCCTTCGAAAGTAAATTTTTTGAGATCGGGCGTCAACGAGATCTCGTAGTGATAAGGGCGCACTTCGGTCGGTAGCCGGCGAAAGGATTTTTTCTCGCTCGAAGTCATAACGTTATTTTCCTCTCTCGTGACTAGTTTCAATTTGCCAATACAATCTGTCGTGTAGCTTGTCCGATTAACGCCGAGACTCGAGATTTTATTCGTCGCACGACGAGAACGACAATTGTAAAACGACTGCCACGAAGTGAACAGCTGCGTTTGTACACTACTAACACAAATTGCTTTGTGCCGACTCACGTTACGACAGTGCTGTATGCCAGAGCGTAGAAAGGTGCGCGAAAGCAGCAGCAGCAGCATAACGTTGATGTGATGTTGTGTGCGCGTGCGCCTCTCAAGCGCACACACCTCTCGGATAGTATTATAAAACACCGCTACTTTCCGACGTTCATACGTCGGGAAAATAACACACGAGAAGCGGAAATCTCGTGATATTAATAGATAACACCGTTGTGTCGAGACAACGTCGAGAATTGATAGAGACTTTTTTTTTTTACGCACTCGCAGGCTCGAAGATAAGAAGATGCGAAAAGGCGAGACAGAAATAGATTTTTACTTGATTAATTTTCGGGCAGATAGCGCAACACGATTTTGCAGTCTGATGACAATAATACTTCAATGCTCGTGAATGGAAATATAATTAATTTTTTCACTGGATAACGTCAGATTAGGAGGAATAAGAGAGTACAATCTACACTTGGAGTTGTAATATCATTATTTATTATTAAATTATACAAAAATGGGTAATTATTTTGCCCATTATTTGCTTTTCTTTTTTAATTACATTTTTTAAAACAACTGTTGGAACATTTTTAATTTTTTATATTTTCTGTAAAATGTCAATGTATTTTTTTACCAATATTACAGGAAATTATTTAAAAAAAATAGTTACCATTAAAATTTTTACGGATTTAAATAAACAAAGTTTACTGGAAACGAAATCGGTTGAATTGAAATTATGACTTTTATATTTTATATTTTATATATCACTTTTCTGATAGTTAATCAAATCATTAACTATAAAAATACTGCGCAGACATAAATTCTTTATTTCAGAGCCTAAAAAAAAAAAAAATGATTCCTTTGACACCTTCACTTAAATATTCCTTGGCCATGCAAAAGATGTACCACGTGACATATGAGTGCGAGAGAGATAGCTGCATTTTCGAATCAATGCCATTTAAGAACGGTTGACTTTTCGGATAAAAGGAAAGCATCGACGGATGCGGTATTAAATTATACATCCGATAATGCATTGCTTTTCACCGAAATGTCTGCGGTCTCTGAATTGCATTCATTACAGGTTTTGGTTACCGACTGAGTCGTTTCACATATCCTTAAGGCGATGCTGGAGTAGATTTTTTTACCGACTGGTTGGTAAGAAAGTACGGTTTTGTAGTTTACAAAATTCGTTGTTATTGTATTATAAATATGTCTTAAATTTCACAGGATTATAATATCAATAAAGGCATATCTGCATCCACTCGAATTTTGCGTGAAAACGCTCGAAAAACAAAGAAAATTGAAAATTTGTAAACGTATAGAAAACCAATATGGCCGCTCGATCTGTCAACTGCCACCTCTTTCGTATTATATAAACATTGATATTATAATCCTGTGCAATTTGAGACATATTTGTAATACAATAACAACGAATTTTGTAAATTACAAAACCGTACTCTCTTACTGACCAGTCGGTAAAAAAATCTACTTCAGCATCGCCTTAAGGTGATGTGCTACACCGACTGAGTCACCGTAAGTGCGAGAGAGACAACATCACTGGTGGCCGCGGTGGTGCGAGAGAGAACGACAGAAACGTGTAAGTACATCACGTTAACTGACTTACAAAACTATCAACTCTACGTTAGATCAAGCGAGCTCTATTTTATCGACACCGTCGACTCGCTGCTTCAGTGGCGTTTCTATGATCAAATAAAAAAATCCAAAATATTCCCTCTACTTCCCATTGTTGTGAATTTACCGGTAAATTATGTTATTTATCATTTTCACCGAAATATAATT
Source organism: Perithous albicinctus (assembly GCA_964016905.1). Lineage (NCBI taxonomy): Eukaryota > Metazoa > Arthropoda > Insecta > Hymenoptera > Ichneumonidae > Perithous > Perithous albicinctus. Next base: position 13,006,322 of record OZ024692.1, on the reverse strand, counting down.
TCGGTAAACACAGTTCTGCCAACATGCAACACCAAAATCTCAATTTAAATTCGAAAAAACTACAATACAATTTAACTAACGCACTAATAATATAAAAAAGAGCTGATATACGCGTTATATTTACTCGCAGGACTACGTAATTTTCATATACAGAAAAATTTAATTTAAGTCTTTCGTAATATCAACCAGTTTGTTTGTTTAAAAAAAAAAGATTTTTTATATCATATTAGTAAAATGACAACGAAAAATTATAAACTTGTTGAGTCTGTAATGTTTTTTTTTATTTACATTTTTTTTTGTAATTCCATACAGATTTATTACAAATTATTGTTGTACTTTTTTAATCTAAAAATAGAAACGTACTAATTTATTTTTGTAAACATTAATATTAGTAAAGTTTGTATATGTGGGTGCAAATTTGGTTAAAACCCCAAAAAATATGTTTCGTTTTTACTGTTCATTACCAACTGAAGTGCATCTGACCGCAGGTAAAATATGAATAATAACTGCGGTCAATTAACCGGATTACTTTACCGACTCGCAAAACTAACGTCACCAAATCTTCAGAATCGTTAATAGAATTAGCGATACAAGCTTACTATCCAAATTAAATTACTACATCACGTAACATGCAACTATCGATTCTTCAGCTGTGAAATAAAATTTCCCACATCTCAATGACAAAAAACAGTCGAACCGTCTGTTTTTTTTTTTCCCCCCTTCTCAAGCTCTCATCTCGAGAACGTCCAGCCGGTGCTGCCACTCGCTTCCACTGACAAACCTCGTTTTCTACAAGAGAATGTAAAAGCACGCATTCGCATCTGTCGCGAAGCAACGACTCCTGGCGTTAAAAAGCCAGTATAGTGGGCCTACGGCCAGTTTTGTACCTCTTGTGCGGCGCGTGTTATCCGCGAAAAGCGAAGACAAGTGGAGCGCGTTTTTCGGCTGGTGTCGTCGTCTCTCGTCGACGGACATATTATACTTCGTTCTGCTTATTCGTCGGTACGCCGAATGAACCAACAAAAAAAGAGAGAATAATCGAGCGATCTTTACGAGAATAAATAACGTCTTGTCCTCGTCACTCAAGCGCCAGGCCAACAAAACTACGGGGTTAAAATTCTCACCCGGAGCTTCCGTACGGTTTGTCTGACAGAGAACGACATACTTTGACCAAGCAGTTGGATACTAAACGAACAAAAGAGAGAGAGAAACACATACACAGACATATATATATATATATATTTATATATAATACATATACATATATATATATATATATAGACACATGAGTCAAGAGCGAGATAGATATAACACACAGCGAATAAAGAGAGAAAGAGAAAGGCAGATTGAATCCGGAGAAAGAAACATAGTGCAATTTACTGGCGTCAACGAAAAGTAACAACTGAGTTAATCAGAGTCAACCAGTAATAGCAAAAAGACAGTCAAACAAGAAGCCAATCCAAGATATATATTTCTTTTTTTTGTATTATTTTTTCTTTTTTTAATATTGTGAACGGTGAATTCGAAACTCAGGAGGGGCTGTTCTATGGAACGTGCTGCTGCTGCTTCAACTGATACTACTGGCGCTGCCGTGCGTCGCCACCTCGGACTCAAAGACACGGCGGTGAAGGCACTCCAGGGTTCTCCAACCACGTTCAACGATCTCTTCGTCCGGTGTTTGGCCGCACTAGTTATACACACTAGTGCGTGAAAAAAAAAAGTGTGTATACTGTTGGGTTGCCAAAGGCAGTGAATAGAGAAAGAGCGAGAGAGAGAGAGAGAGAGAGAGAGAGAAATAGAGAGGAGGGATAAAAAAAGAAGTAAGGAGTGTTGTATAGAGTGCGGTGTCCGGCGTCACCGCCCATATGTGATGTGTAACGTGCGTGCGAGCGAATGAGTAATAATGTACTGTCAGGACAAGGGCTCGGCGGCCTCCAAGAGCAAAGAGGGTGAGTCTCTCGGCCAATAGGACGCAATCCAACATACATACATACAACACATGTGCTTGTAGAGCTACGACACGACACTTTTTAACCACCTAGCGTCGTTTTTTTTATTATTATTATTATTATTAGTTTCGCTCTGTGGCTTTCCTTTCGTCCTTACCATTTGGTCTTTTTTCTTCGTTCTTGCGTCGTTTAATCGCAATCTTTGTGGGTTCTGATTTTCAAGCATTGTCACTGCTACTTCGGATCTTTTTCTGTTGATATGATATCGACAGAAAAAGAACAGTGTGAGTCTGAAGTTTTTAGGATACCTTGAATTTTTACCATGGATTTGAAAAGTAAACTCGTGAAAAATGGAACTGAAATTTTTGGCTGTTGAGAAATTTTTGGCCATTAATGTTGGCAATTTTTCGTGCCTCGCAGAGGAAGCATTGTTTTTACGAAGAAATAAAAGTCTTTTTGAGATTTTCATGTTGTGCTACTCAAAATTGTCTAAAACGTCGAGAATAGTGGTTCTGGAATATTTCTCGTGTGTGTTTATGTGTTTGTGTACCTTCAAAAATTCAAACCTCTGTATCTCGAGAACGAGTCAACCGATCGAACTGAAATTTGAAATCATTTCATCGAATTGAATTTGAAATTGAAATTCGTCACATACGTAAAGCGAAAACCGCTAATTTTTTACCTATAATGTTTTTAAAAAAATCGATAGAGTGGGTAAGATGTTACAAAAATTTGAAATTCTAAAAAAAAAAGTATGTGTAGACTCTCACGGTCGCAAATTTTTGTCTATCGAGTTAAAAGTTTATCATTAATAAAATAATGTTTTAGGACCTTCGGGATTGAATTTGTGTCAAATCGGAAATTCGGATTTTACAAGATTTCGACATTTTTCAAAATATTGACGAAATATTTCGCTCTAACTCGTCTCAGCATCGATCAGTGATACTGATTTTTTTTTTTTTTTTACATAAACGTACTAATATTACGCGATGCTACGTACCAAATTTCGTGGAAATTTGTAAAGCGGTTCGGATTTTCTAGGTATTTGAATTTTTTATTTTTTAACCGGTTCGACTTTCAAAACAGCTGTGAATACGGGATGAAATTTTAGACACATTCTAAATAAGGTTCAAGGATATTTGCAACAACATTTGATAAATACAGACAGCGGCCTTCGAGCTTTATAATAAATTAAAATTTTACATTTATTATCGTCGAATTTTGCAAAAATATAAGGCATGTAAAATCTTAAATAATTTTAGTAATAAATAACAAATTTGTCACACCACTTATGGAATCAATTGGATATTAGATGACATTAAATTATCTCATTTCTTGACAAATAAAATTTTCCTGAATTGCAGTATTTACATTTTTTTTAAAACAATTATGCAAAGTGGAGTCTTCTTTATTATTTTTCACTATAATCGAAAAATAATGAAGAAGCCATGGCTTTACTTTGCGTTCTGGTTTTTATTGTTGTTTATACTCTGTTTTTAAAAAGCTAGATTCCACTTTTACAATTTTCAGTTGTAAAATTGAAAATTGTAATTGTTGTTTGCTGTAAAATTTCCAGTTTTACAGCAGAACTGAGAAAACTGGTGCAAAATGTTTATATTGAAATATTTTTTTATGTCACTTTACTAATTTAGCATGAAAAATCATCAAATCAGCATGGAACAATAAAAAATCATTTTCATGATTAGAAAAGAAAATTGTACACTTGCAATAATTAATATGTGAATCTGACAAATAAAAATTCTCATGAGAACATGAAAAATATTGTAATATTCACAAGTAGGGTTAGTCACAATTTTTTTTTTTAAATAATTTTGAAAAATACAATAAACATTTTTTGTTTTTAAATCACGAAAATAACACATAAACAGTGTTACAAAAATAAGTTTCACTTACAAAAATTATTTCTTTCTTCTCATCAATTGACTTTTTTTTTAATACCTTATTTTCAATATGTGTAATTGCAATAGAATTTTATTTCCATCACCTTCAGACGAAAAAAAAATGGAAGAAAATATTTACACAAATGTGCTGTTGCAAAAAAAAATTCACTTATATGTGACTAAATTTTCTGTGCTATTTTAATTTTTTCTTTTTCAATCATGATGTGCAATTACAAGAAAATGTTATTTTCGTGCTTTTTCATGATTGACAACAGCCCCCAAAATACTTTAATGCACGACAATTGTACTTTCGGTTTAACTTTGTGAGGCTGATTTATTAATCTCGAGGGCTCCTAGAGTCTTGCTTCGGTGAATTCACTTATCGGATATTCTCTTCCTACGAGTTGAGATAAGATCGGGCCACGAGTCGACCGAGGGGAGGCTGGCTGACTGTGTCAAGTGGTCCGCGCGATCTCTCTCGTGGGGGGTGAACTTGTTCACTCGATGTTGAGGTCGCGAGAGCGAGAGAGACAGCGACATATCATAGAGCCACGAGAAGGGGAAGAGAAGGAACGAAGGGAATGAGAAGGAAAAAAGGGAGGGGGATGCGGCTAGTCAATGTTGTGCTTTAAAGAGTGGAAGCCGTTCAGTTGCGCGCGTACTGCGAGCTTCCTTTTTTTTTCCAAATTTTTCTCTTCACGTACGAGCGTGTTTTTAAAAGTGATACTCGTTTGAGTGAAATTTTTTGCTAATCATACAATTAGCTACGGGAATTCATTCAGGTGATTTATCAATATTTTTTAGATTTTTTTTTAGCTTCCTTATATCTTTATGAATCTACTTTTTTATTATTTTTTTTTTTATTATTGTGTCTGTATAGTCAAAAGTTGGCATTTTTCATAGTGCTTCCTCTTTTTTTATTTATCGCAGTCTACCCAGCTCGGTTTGTGTAGTTTTATCACATTTGGAATTCTCAAGAAACTTTGTTCTGTGATTAGTTAATTTTTTTAAATGTTAGTTTTTACGTAAACATTTCATCAATTTTTGAGAAAATTGAAAATCGCATAAAATCCAAACGATTGAACGAATTTTGGCCAAATTTAAGAGCGATCGTAGGTTCATAATAGTTCATTCTTGTGCCAATTTTCAATTCGATATTTCAAAATTTTTGAGAGCTGGAGTGTATAGAGACATTATTGAAAAAAAAGAATAGAAAATCGCGTAAAATCTGAACGACTGAACCGATTTGGCCCAAATTCAATTCCAATCGTCGGTACCTATAATAGTTCAACTTTGTACCAAATTTTAGCCCGATATCTCAAAAATTAAAGTAGCTAACTAATATAAAAATAAAGTAGCTATTTAAAGTAGCGCACGCAGATATTTTCGAAAAATTTCAAAAATCGTGTAAAAGCAAATGAACTGCATTGATTTGTTCCAAATTAAATACCAATCATCAGTCTACAATAATTGAACTTTGTACCAAATTTTAGACCGACAGCTCAAAAATTCTGAAACCTGAAAATTCTGAAGCAAAATGGAGTGAAAATTTTAGGAATGTGATTATTGACAAAAGTCTGTTGTTTACAATTATTTGAACATTTCAACTGAAATTTAGTGTAGAGATACAGGAGGAATGTCTCTTAGGTATAGTTTTCACAAAAATTTATTCAGCAATTGAGATTTTAGGGACACTTGATGGAAATCATGATGAGAATTATAAAAGACATTAGAAATTTTATAAAAACAATGCATTTTTGTGATCACGATAGTCGAGAATTGCGAGAATAAAATTAACTGGTAAATGTAAGTATTTTACTGGTTACTTTCATTTTTTTAAGGCAATTGATTTAAAAAAAAATTAAGACACCATTACATCATTAGCTACCATTTTAATTATAGTTTATTCAAGCAATGAAATTTGAAAGCACTTTACAATTGAAAAAAGACACCTATTATGTAATAAATAGAGATTATTAAAAAAAAAATAATAAATATTTTTTTTTTTATATTTAGCCTTTTATTAATTATCAAATAATGCGATATAATTTTCTTCAAACAATGTACCTAAAAATACATTCAAAATTCCAAGCAGTCTCTGGTTGGACATGAATGCATTTTTTTTAACCAACTGAATTTAGTAGTATTTTTTATACGTTGCATTTTTCTTTCTTTTTCCATCCTCTTTGTGCCTGTTCTTAGAGAATATATAACGAGGGGCTTCTCGTTATATTCACTCAACTTCCAGTCGATTTCCTCCGGAGTTTACGTTCGAGAGAGCAAGAGAGGAAAAGAAAAAAAAAAAAAAAACAGGCCAACAGTTTCTCTCCAATTACATTAGTCCAGTAATAATATTTCTAGTACAATAAATCTCGCGAGATTCGGAAATATTAAGCTTGAGGATGTATTTTTATCGTCGCTTCTAAATACATTTTCGAAAAAATCGAAATTCTACATCGTCGACAATTCGCACTCTCTGTGAATTGGTGACGGTGTAGAATCGGGACTGTATGAATTCTGCCGGTGTAGAGTTTTTTTTTGCTTTTGATGGTTTTTGCTGCGTTGAATTCGAATTTGAAATATAGAATTGCTGCTGTGTAGACTCGAGCATTTTTTAGTGTCGCTGTTGTGCAGAGTCGGTTGTGTAGAGTCTGATTCTGTAGAATATATTTTTTTTGTCTTTTAACTTTTACTCCAATTTGGAATCCAACTGGTACTCCTGAGTCTTTAGGGCCAGTCCATCCGAATTTGAAGTCAAAATAGACTGAATGCCACAAAATATCAATTTATTGTTAACTAAAAAAAAAAAACAAAATTCCGTCGTTTTGTTTCACTCATTTTGGATTCGCAATTTTTTATGCCACATTGGGATTTTTGTCAATCATTTGCAATTTTTTGTCAAATTCACTCCTTGCCAAGAAACCGACTGAAATCAACGTTAGGAATAAAAATTGTCTGTTACTGTTAATCGAAATAACACGACGAATTCCAATGTGTTCAATTAATTGGTCAATGAATTTTGTTGATCGAGTGTCAAGGTTGAAGGTGAGATTATACCTCTCGATACGAGCCAACTTAATTCACCAGAATAATTCGCCTTCATTGGTTCATTAACCTCAGTGACAATTCTATCGTTCTATACTTGTAATTGCACGGGGGCTGAGACTCTCGAGCTCTGTGAGAGCTTCTACCGACTCCTGTGACATTCCGATACTTGTCAAGCATTCAACAAAGCAGACAGTTTACCTATTGTTCAGACGTGTCGTATACAAGTTTGACGAATATTCAATTAGCCGCAAAAACACTTGCACGACTGGCTTCACTTAGACGACACAGGCTTTTGTAATTATCGAACCGCGTTACGGCAATTGATGAAAAATTCATTGTCGAGGAGAGGAAGAATTCTATTTAAATATATTTTGCTTCCTCGTGGAGGAAGCTTTGTTTTTCGAGAAAAAAAAAATTCCGAGATTTTCATGTCAGGATGCTCTCAGAATGGTCCAAAATGTCCAGAATATGAATGTCCAGAATGAACTCGAGTTCAAGTAAATGGTCTTAAATTTTGTATAAAACTTGAACAGATTGCCAATATTTGCCAATGTTCAAATTTTAGAAAAATTTTCATCTTTGTAATTTTTTTTTTAAATTCTATAATTCGAGAACGGAATAAGCAACTCATTTAAAATTTTGCATAAATCTTAAAAAGAGTGTTTCAATGCTTGATACTAAATTTGAGCAACATCGATAAAGCAGTTAAGATTTTACAGAAATTTGCATCTTCGTAATATTTTTCAAAACATTTGCAAAACCGAACCTTGAATCATAATTTTTGTTTGATTCGCCATCCACAAAGCTTCCTTCATGAGGAAGCCAAATTAAACAACGTACTTTATCATAAAGGAGAGTTTGTGAGAGGCCGAAAAAAAAGAAGCTTTGTTTTTGTGAAAACATTTTTTTTTAAATATCTTCATGTTAGAACACTCTAAATGGTCTAAAATATCGAGAAAAGCAGCAGAGAAAGAGGTGAATGGGTTTATTTGAATCAAATATGGAGATTTATTTGAATTGAACAAAATTTTAAATAAAAAGTTTGTATTTAGCTGAAAAATGTAAATTTATTCAAATAAATAATTCTAATTGATACATTTATTATTTGATTCATATAAACTTATTTTACTCTTTAAAAAAAAAAAATTGTGCAAAGTGAGCAATAAATGATATATAAATATAACATACTTAATAAATTTACTTAAAACCGGAATGCCAAGTAGAATTTTTGCATATTGCTTCTTTATTATTTTTCAATTTTTACACAACTTTCCCTCTATGTGAAAGTCAAAGTGGATAAACATATTTTCTCATAGAGGAAGCTTTTTAAAAATAAAAAAATATCGAGGACTCAAAATGTGCAAACCTGTACATTGCATCGTTTTTCAGTGTTTTATTGCACAAATTTAATTGTTAAACATGCAAATTTGATGTAATGAATTTAGATTTTGTTTTTATGAAATTCTCAAAAAATAATTTATCTGTTATTAATTATTTATCTTTGCAAATAAATTTATCGTTCTGATAACATTGATTTTTTGTTGTAAAATAAGGCTCTCGCAGTTATCAAAACTGCGTATTAATTAGAATTTAATTGTTTCGATGAGAAAAGCAATTTTTAATGTCGTTTTATTTTAAGAATTTTTATCTCACTTTCAAGTCTTTTGGAGTTCGATGCAATGAATTTAGATATTTTATTGAAAATTTCTATTGACAATATTCTTGGAAAAGTGATATCACTATGACGATGACTCGCTCCGAAAGAATCAGGATGCCCAGGACCATTGGAAGGTTCCTCAACCCGATGACTCATGATAATTCTTTCACAGCATTTAAAAAAAAAAAATGTCTTTATGTTTACACTCTAATGCGTTCAATCGCCAAGTATTTTCCCTATTTATGATGACAATGTAGATATCCCTGACCTTTAAAAGACGAATCGATCAGTACGGTCAGGCGAAATGGGTACTGAAATATATACAATGAAAAGAAATTATGTCGATATACATATCAAAAGATAACTTATAACAATGGTTTGTATCGTCATGTCGTTTTATCAAAAGATAAAGTCAAATCCTTTAATCGGTTTGTATGTTTAATTTCTCATTTGTCGAAAGTCATTGTACGAACTCGCTGACACGAATTTTCGATAATATATATTGACTGCATACAAAAATTATTTATATGCGTAAAGAATTTTTTTTTTCTAGTACGACTGTCTCTGGAATTAGTTGAAGTTTAATTTTTGTCGAGGCCATTCGTTTTATTTTCTATTTTTCCAAAAATTCATCCCTTAACGTTTTTAAAATTAATTGTATTGATTGTGATAGATTGTCTTTAAAAAAATTCGAAAAAAATGCACTGTTTACTCAATTTGTATCAAGACAACCACCTTAAATAATACGAGGCGAATATATTCAGTAAAACAATGTTAAAATGTTTAAAAAAATGTACTCGTCATTTTTTAAAATAAATTAGAAAATATTTCTACATTACTTGTCGAACTTATGACGAGTCTTGTCACAAAAACATTTTGAAAATCAGTTATGTTAATTTAATTTGAATAATTTCGTGAAATTACAATGCCAAGAATGTGAAATTCAGTTTCAACTGATTTGTAAATATTTTTCAGAGTAAATGCATCTTATTTTCTATAGAAATAATATATAGATAATGTATACAAAATTAAAAAAGAAAAAAAAAAAGTGATACAGGATTTTTAATTCTTGAACAGCAGGATACTTTAATTCATTAGACACAAAGTGTAATTTACGTTGTTAAACGTAAGCAAAGATTCTTGTTTCCAGCTCACATATCACTGTAGTCGTGGTTTCCGGCTTCCACTTTGTCGCCATAGCGAGTCGTATATATTTTTAATTCAACAAAACTTAGGTTTGCAATGTTAACAAAAAATATACTCGTACTTTTTAAAAATCAGATAAAAAGAATTATTTTAAAAATAAGATAAATAGAAAAAATATTTATGCATTATTCGTCGAATTCTTGACAAGTTTCGTCATAAAAGCATTTCGAAAACCAGTTACATCAATTTCATTCGTATAATTAAAAAAAAATGTACAATGACAATTATATGAAATTCAGTTTTCACTAATTTCTAATTTAATATTCCTGCCTAGGGGTCAAATTTTTGAACGTAAGTTCGATGTATTAATTTCGATCTTAAGATCATCCCGAGTGCGAAGTTCGATCTCAGAAACGATCTTAAGTTCAAAAGAATGTCTAAAAATTTTACCCTAAATTTATATTATTTTCTACTGAAATAATATACAGACAATGTATAGAATATTTTTTTAAAAACTTAAAAATTAGAAAAAATTAAGAAAAAAAAAAAAAAAGGTAAAAGGGTTGATAATCCTTGAATCGCAGGATATAATTTAATTCAGTAGACACAAAGTGTAATTTGCATTGTTAAGTCTGAGCAAAGACTCTCGTTTTCGGCTCACGTATCACTGTCGTTGGTTTCCTGCTTCCAATTTGTCGCCACACAGCGGTTTATATATTTTTATTGGTGACGGGACGCTGGTTGGTCGAGGGCGGTCGAGAAACATACATATATATAGGTGTGTTTATATATATATATACACAATATATATACACACAGATCGAGACTGCTATGCTTGCACATGCCTTGGAATTGATAATAAGATTGAGGAGCACTGGCTTGCAGCTTGGCTTGTCAGTGAATGATGATGTCATCACTTATGATTACGATGACGTTAGAAATTCCTTAGGTTCCTTTTTGTGCTCCAGATGTTACTGGCATTGCAAGTAATTGATTAATTTAAATGAAAAAAAAAAATAAAATAAAACGAATGTCATAGTACATATAACGTTGATTGCCGATTGACGCTCCATCGTTTTTCAAACGAGAATTACAATTCCTGGACTCTCGTGACTCATCCGCACATTCACCTATTTTATACTTCCTCTAAGATCAATCATTTGGCCTTGATTTATCTCTAACAATGTTTATCTCATTTCAGGGACCGTGACGATGAGAGACAAAAAGGGAGGCGCTCTGAGCCGAGTGCAGAAACTCAAGAAAAGACTTAGTCACAGTTTTGGGAGGCTTTGTGAGTAAATCTTGATTTACAATGTTTATGAAAAGACGACACAAGTTTCAGAAAGAAGAACGCGATTTTTTTTTACGTCAATTAAAGAATGATAAAGAATTCTACAGTTTTTTTTTTTCGATTGTAAATAAAATGTTTAAATACGAATATAGACAAAAATAGGAATTTCGTTTTTGAAATAAAAGGAATATTAGAAAATTGTACTTCTACGATTAGTTACGTTGCAAAGGGATTTTTTAAAGAATTATCAGAACACTGTAATGAATAATCAATCGCATAGGATTTTTAAAGGCGTTTATTTTTGTCTGAAATCGGTAAAGCTTTCCCTCAAAGAATACCTTCCGCTTCAGAAAACGTGCGTTCTAAATCAATTAACGGTATTCTTTTTAAAAAGATGAAATTGATTTTTCAGAATCATGTTTTGATAATGTAAACAAAATTCCTACATATGAATATTAAAAAAATATAGGAATTTCATTAGAAAATAAAATAAAAAATTATACTCATACAATCACATTCTGAGGGGATTTTCTAAAAAATTATCAGAACATTTTTTGTACTGCTTTTTAAAAGTGCTTTTTTGCTTGAAGTCGGTAAAGCTACCCCTTACAAAAACTCCTTCCGTTTCACTAAACGTTCTTTCTAAATCAATTAACCGTATTCTTATTTTTAAAAATCCGTGCGATTGATTTTTCAGAATCATGTTTTGATAATGTAAGCAAAATTCCCAAATACGAATATTAAACAAATATAGAAATTTCATAAAAAAAGAAAAATAGAAAAAATTATACTCATACAATTACATTCTGAGAGGATTTTTTTGTTAATTATCAGAACAATTTTTATAGTGTTTTTTAAAGATGCTTTTTTTGCTTGAAGTTAATAAAGCTTCCCCTTAAAGAACTCCTTCCGTTTCGCAGACAGGATGTTTAGATCCCTGATCCTCGATAGTTGTTTTTTTTTTTCATGCGAACTCAGCGATAATTCATTCAGAAGCATTATGTAATTCCGATGTATCTTATCGTTGATTCGGATCTTCCTCATTGGCATTGTTTGCAAGGAGATTGTAAAACTTTTCGCAAGACATATATATATATATACATATATTTTTTATTCGTATTTGCCCGTGTCGTATTTGCAGCCATTAATCGCACTCCTATTTGTATTTACGGACTTTGTCTGTCGTATAACGTGAAAACACAGTTTCGCTTGGAAAATTTTTCGTATTTGTAGCGCAGAAACGTACATAGGTGTTGGAGAATTTACGGGGTGCTTGCTCACACTAAAAGCGATCAATTATCAAGAGACGCTATAGGATCTCGACCTCCATTATTTATCATTTTGCTTCCTCATAAAGGAAGGTTTTTTTTCAGTAAAAAAAAGCCATATTGATAAATAATCTTGCTCATAGACGTAGCTTTGTGAAATATGGAAATTCTCAAAGTTTCTCTTTGCAACTTCTATCATTTTAACAAATTCTATACGAGAAAACAAAGTGCAAAGTTTTTTTTTACACTCTAAGACATTTTTTCATTCTGATATAATGTTGGTTTTAAATTATCAAATTCCGTTTTATCTAATCAAAGCAAAAAAAAAATCTTTCCTATCATACGCTGAAAGGAATATTTACATTTAATAATTAAATCTTATTATTGTTTTAAGAGTTCATCTTTTGTATACAAAATTTGGAGTCTGAATGAATAAAATGCATTTTTTTAGTTCACTTGAACAATGAAAATATTGCAACGAAATAAATTAATATTTATTTAATTGAAAGAAATTGAAAGAAAGAACTAAATATTAGACAGAATCTAATAATTCGTATTTATTGCGAAACAAAAAAATCTTGCGGATTTTAATTGTGATGTAACAGTACTTCGATTAGTTATTTAAAAAATAACTCTCTTTTATTTATTTGCAGCGATATCGAAAGAGGAGGCTGACGATGTGGCGAACAGAGGAGCTTTGCCGTATAATGGCTATTCCGAGGAGTTCCTAGACCGTTTGGAACCAAACGGCAATATACCTACGGATAAAGATCGTCGTTACGGTGAGTCGCATATTTATTTCCATTTTTTTTTATCGACCTGCCTGTAGAATTTTTACATCGATTCTATGCGTTGATAAAGTATAGCCAGAGCTATACTTTATCAACGCTTATCAGTAGTCGAGGAGTGTACTCGACTGTTGATATTTTCTTTTTTTCAAATCCACTCACGATTTCTTATCCCTCGTTCATTGACTGACAAATGATTCACGACTCCAAAACTGACAAGTGGCTTATCGTCGTTGGCTCCGTTTGCGTGTGAATAAACTTTTGGTGCCACTGTTTTGTTCGCATCAAGTCAATAAATATTATTTTTACAGAATGGACAGGTGTCGGGGATCACGACAGAGTCCATCGGCAGCTCTCGGTATCGAGTGACTCGAAACTCTTGGACGAGGACATAAGGGAGGAGGCGAGAGTGATTCTACGACCTCGACGTCCTCCACGACCAAAGTCCGAGGTCTTCCTGGGTCCGGATCCACCGCCTCGGAGGACAAAAAGATTTTCCGCCTTCGGGGTGAGACGATATGACTTGCTCGAGCTTTTTGTACTTGATTTACAAAAATAAAGACATTGAAATATATACGAAATAATTTGTAATATTTTAGGTTCAACTTTGTTACAATCAATTAATTAATTAATTTTTCGGATAGTCGAGGTTCGAAGTAGTCAACTTCTTAATCGTATTATATCGAAACGCGAACGTTAAATATTGCAAGAGAGTTGGGATTAATGATTGTAAAGTGTTCATTTAAGTAAAAAGAAAAATGGAGCACAACATTTTGATTAATAGGCAAATTTCCTTAAGGTAGCCTCTGCGATCTAGTTGAGTCAAATCAGTGTAAAAAAAGCACATATTCGAAAGTTAGGAACATTTTTTCATGACCGCGATGAGAAATTCTGAAATTGCGGGTTAACAAAAAAGGTGCAGAGTCGAATTTTGCAAATTGCTTCCTCATTTTTTTGAGCCTGTCACAAACTCTCCTCTGTGATAAAGTACGTTGTTTAGTTTGGCGTCCTCATAGAGGAAGCTTTGTGGATGGCGGATCAAATAAATTATGAAGATTTTTTTGAAAACTTTGCAAATGTTTTGAAAAAAATGATGAGAATGCAAATTTCTGTAAAATTTTAACTGCTTTATCGATGTTGCCCAAATTCAGTATCAAATATTGCAACACTCTTTTCAAGATTCATCCAGAATTTTAGATCAGTTGCTTATTCCGTTCTCGAGTTATAGTTATATAAATTACAAAAATGGAATTTTTTATAAAATTTCAAGTACTTTATCGATTTCACCCAACTTTAGTATCAAACATTGGCAACATTGTTTAAGTTTTATACCAAATTTAAAATCAGTTACTTGAACCGTTCTGGAGTTATAGAATTTTCAAAAAAAAATTACGAAAATGCGAATTTCTATAATATTTGAGCTACTTTATCGATTTCGCCCACATTCAATATCAAACGTCGCACCACCCCGATGAAGCTTTGTGCCAAGTCTCAGCCCGATAGCTGGAAATTTGTTCGAGTTAGAGTGTTCACAGACATTTTTCAAAATCTTCAAAATTCCATAAAATCAAAATTCTTCAATCGATTTTTATAAAATGTATACCAATGAGACACTTGACTGTACTGTATATGGCACAAAAATTTGAGATGATTCGGTTGAGCGAGTTATGGCAATATGAATTTTAGCGCCTCTGTCACATACACACACACACACACACACAAACATACATACGTACAATTTTTTCTAAACCACTTTTTTCGACATTTTGGATTATTCTGAGTATGCTGACATGAAAGTCTTGGAAAATGTTATCGCCCTAAACAACATACTTTTATGCCAAATGTTAATCGTTGAATTTGTTAATGCCCTAGCTACCTTAAATTAAAAAAATTAAATAAGCGCAAAGTCGGACTTCGATTAATATAGCGAATTTTTTTAAGCAGCTAAACACAAGATGGTTCGTTAATTTGCTTGTTTGATTTTCTCGATCAGGGTGACTCGCCATTCGGCAAGTCCGAGGCTTACATAAAGCTGGAACAACTCGGCGAGGGTTCGTACGCCACAGTGTTCAAGGGCTTCAGCCACCTGACCAACCAGGTCGTAGCGCTGAAGGAGATCAGACTGCAGGAGGAGGAGGGCGCCCCGTTTACTGCCATTCGCGAGGCGAGCCTACTCAAGGAGCTCAAGCACAGCAACATCGTGACGCTTCACGACATCATTCACACCCGCGAGACTCTTACATTCGTGTTTGAGTTCGTTCACACGGATCTCTCACAGTACATGGAGAGGTATGGCAGCGGCGGAGGGGGCCTCGATCCGCGAAACGTCAAGCTCTTCCTTTTCCAGCTTCTACGGGGTCTCGCGTACTGTCATCATAGGTACGTATTCATCATTTACGTATGGAAAATTTTGCTAAGTACCAAAAATCTTAAACTCTCCGCGCTCGGCTAATTATTTATTTAATGAGCGAGGCAAAGTTTCCTTAATTAAGGAAAAAAAAAGATCGGCATGAGAATTAAGCCAAGCGTGAGAAAATGCTCAGAACCCGAGTAACGGAAAGTTGCAAGAAGCAACGATGCCTTTTGGATCTTTGTATGGCTTTACTTGGCACCAGAAGGAGGTTAAAACGATTCGCGCTAGTCAAATAATTTTTGTATCGTTTTTACAACGTTTTACGTATTAATTTAATGCTGTAAAAGGTTATTTGAATTTACAAAAATATACTAATGGCAATTTTCTAAGAGTTTTAAAAATTATTAGTTAAAAAGAAAAGATTTTTCTGCATAATTTTCACTCAAAAAGTCATAAAGATTAAATTAATGGCGAAAATAATTTTGCTTTCTATGTCGCAAATATTTTCCTGCATCACAACGAATAGCTTAATCAAATTAACACACGGAATTCAATTATATGTCCGCCGGTTTTAAGCCATATTTTAGTGTGATAAATTGTTACCTCCGTAAATATATTTTAGAAATGACTAGTTTGAAATTATAATTTATTCCACAATTTTTTATTTATTCAATTTGTTTATTAATTGAGCTTCTTTTTCTTGCCGGCAATTTTTTTTAAATATTCGTATTTCTCCGTTAAGTTTTTGTACAAAAATCTTTACTTCTCTGATGTCAATAAAATACTCGCATACTTTATTGCAAAAAAGAATGTATATTAAATACATTACAAAAGAAATATTTAAATAATCGCTGAATTTGAAAAGTACCGTGATTTTCACAATTTCGCTACAACATAACATTTCTAAAAAATAATAATAATAATAATTTCGTCACCGTAAAGTCCGTTTGTCTGTTCATTCGAGTGTTGTCAGCCGAGAGTCGCTAAGCTTGTCGCTAACGAATTAATCGAATCATTTACAGGAGAGTGCTTCATCGTGACGTGAAGCCACAGAATCTGCTGATCAGCGAGATCGGTGAACTGAAGCTCGCGGATTTTGGCCTCGCGAGAGCAAAGTCGGTGCCGTCGCACACATATTCACACGAGGTTGTGACACTTTGGTACAGGCCACCGGACGTATTGCTCGGCTCGACGGAATATTCGGGCTCGCTCGATATGTGGGGTGTCGGCTGTATATTCGTCGAGATGCTAACAGGCGTACCGACGTTTCCGGGTGTACGCTGTACTTACGATCAGCTCGACAAAATATTCAAGATACTCGGCACACCGACGGAAGACACGTGGCCCGGTGTTACTCATTTGCCGGGTTACAATCCACACCGTCTAGCCTTCTATCCGATACGGAAGCTCGGTCTCTCGTTTCCACGATTATACGACGTCGCTGAGGGCGATAGCATGGCTTCCTCGTTACTTCAGCTCAATCCGGATGAACGGATAAGCGCCGACGCGGCTTTGCGGCATCCGTACTTTGCCTCGCTGCCCAGAAAACTCTACGAGCTACCGGACGGTAAGTAACACTGTACAAAACTGCGTCGACAAAAAACCGAGACCACAATACCGACTCATTTGTCAATCCAGGCTGTCCAAACGAGTTACAAAGTCATGGAATTTCTTAAAGAGGGTATTATAAAAATCAGTGATATTCAGGAATATTTTCCTTGTTCGGTTGCTGATATATTTTTTTTCCTGTTGTGTTTCCTTGTAGAGGAAGCTATGGTTTCATGAAAATATATATTTTTTTAGACTTTCGTTACGATTTTGTGCCGTGCAATCAAATATTTATTTGGTATACATTTCATAAAAATCGGTTGAACCATTTTGATTTTATCGGATTTTTAAAGATTTTGAAAAATGTCCGTTATCACTGCAATTAAAATAAATTTCTAGCTATCTGGCTGAGATTTAGCACAAAAATTGATCAGAGTGGCGCGAACTTTGGTATTGAATTTGACCGAAATCGATAAAAAGTAGTTCAGGTTTTATAGAAATTCGCATTTTCGTAATTTTTTCATTAAACCGCTATAATTCGAGAACGTTTCAAGCAACTGAGCCAAAAATTGGCACAAAACTTGAATAGAATGTGTCGTTGTTTGATACTGAATTTCATGAGTATTGAACTAAGAGTAAGAATTAATTAATATTTCAGTGAATTTTTTAATTCCTTTTTACAAAACTTCTTTTATGGGGAAACCAAAATTGACTAACATACTTCCTCGTAGAGGTCTTTTTGTAAACATTAAAAAATAATAATGAAGCATTGTGCAAAGTTCCACTTTGCATCCTTTTTGCATTTTATATCCTTTCACAAAGTTATTTAATCTATCGATGCAACCTGAATCCTACGATGAGTTAAAAATTGAAAGAGATATTTACATTTATGAACTGGGCTGTCAAAAATTCATTTATGTATCAAAACATTTTTTTTGTGTTTGTCAAGTGATATATTTGAAATTCTTTTGAAAAAAATTGCCTCATCATACCGGCAATGCGTCATATAATATTCATAAATTAAATAACGAAAAAAAAGTCTGTGCCTGAAATTTTATGAAATTTATCGCTACTCATTGCTAGACATCCCGCAATACAACGAAAAATCATTTGTCCCACAGACTAACATATTTTTCTTTTTTTAATATTTCTGTCTACAGAGGTGACGATATTCAGCGTCGAGGGCTGTCATCTGTTCACGGAATCGCGGCAAACGTACGCGGATTCGCGTCATTCTGCTGTCAAGACATGAGGCCGGGCTTAATCGAAAAATCTTTAATAAAGAGAATAGAAAATAATAATGATAATGCGAGCGAGACGCTGGGCGAAGTCCGAAAAAAAAAGAAGCAAAAGATAAAAAGTAATAACACGCGCGCCCACGCGTTCAGCGAGAGAAAGACTCGTCGTTCATTTCCGTAAATTCAATCGCGAGCGCTACGCTAAAATGCGAATAATACGTACGTTATTGTACACTACCCGCCCGCCCACGACATTTATACACGCGCGCGCGCTCGTAAAGTAAAAGCACACTCGCAGGACATAAGCACCTCACATTTACACTCGTACACGAAGAAGATCATGAGAACTCACGAGCATTGAAAACTCCAGGAAGACGCGCTCTTCGCTTTCTCGATCTCTCTCTCTCACTCTCTCTCTTTCTCTCTCTGGGCTTCGACATACTCTTATACCAAGCTGTTCCATATTTAGATACGAATATATACATAAATATACATATATATAGACATCTATATATATGTTTTACCTTTGACATGCTTTGATTTTTCCGTTGTAAGGCGAAGTCCGAATTCAGGCAAAAGGCGATTTTTTTTTAAACCGGTAAAAAAAAGGTCGTACAAAAAATTCCATGGGACATGTTTATTACGGTGTTTTGAACACGTACAAAAAATCGTAATGATAAATGATTCTACATTTTTAAATATCTGGATCGGGGAGTTTTTTTTGAATGTGAATGCAACACCAATTTGGAATAATCCATCGCATGGAATTTTTAATACGATGTTTTTTTTGGTTAACGACAGAGAAATAAAATACGCTTTTTCTTGCGTTAAATCCATGGAGTCTTAAGGTGAAATCTAGTAGGATTATACGTTTCGCCAGTTTGATTAATCTATCCGAGAGCGTGAGAGAAATTCAATCAGCGTCTTTTGAGGAGCGAGAGAGGATAGTATTTACTCGTGTTTCATTTCACTTTAAAATGATGCGATACAAATTTCGGTCGTTCTCTTTCGCATCAACCACAATCTTCAAATGCCGCTATTTTTATTAGCTTAATTGGAGATTTACGTCGTGAAGCAATATATTGCCTTAATGGTGGGAGCTTGGTGTAAAAACAAGATAATTTTTGGATTTTTTTTTTTTTGTAAACACTTTAATGGATGTTTTGGAAACTAGAATATTTTATAATACATTTAAAAAAGTGAGAACAAATTTGTTTTGTTATAAAATAGTGCTTTCATGTGGAATTATGAAGGGCAATTCGCTTGTTCTAATAGCCTAAAATAAAAGATAAAACAGTTTTGTTTGAACTATTTCTTAATCTTTTTCTTTTTTGACATTTTTGTGGTTCGGATTTTATGAGACTTTGAATTTTTTATTCTAGATAAACGAAATACTCTTCCGCGATGATTGGTACATAGTTTCGTCAATATCTGTAACGAGCTTCAGATTTTAGAGGATTTTGAATTATTCAATTTTCCGTAGTTGTAAATTCCGAAAATATTCAAATAGTAAGGTAACATTTTTTTCGCACATACCTAATATAACATTAAGGAATTTTCGTCATAAAAATTCTTCAAAATCAATAAAAGGCTTAAAATGTTATATTAGATTCAAGTAAAGAATTTTAATATTGCTATTGCCAAAAAAGAAAATTTTCTATATTAAGAATCACTTGAGCAATACATCTACAATTTGGTACGAAAATAAAACAGTGAAAACTTCATATCTATTGCAATTTCCCTTGAAATATATATATAAATCGGTCAGAGTTCTATTAAAACTTTGGAATAAAGCTTGTCAAAAATGCAGAAGAATTGCCGCATCAAGTGTAGAAAAAAAGTTGCAAAGTAGAATGTTGCTCACAGCTTCCTCATAATTTTTCATCTTGCACAAAGTTTTCTCTATGAGAAAGTCAAAATTGATCGACATGTTTCCTCATAGTGCCTCATAGTTATGCTGCACAGTTTAGAAAAGCAATTTTGAGTGGAATACGTTTGCGTTTTAACAAACAAGTGTTTCTTTTTTTAATTTCCAAAAATCACCGTATTTTTACTCAGTTACACCAAACTCCACCCTTAAAGCAGCTGCAACACGTGTTTACAAACGTAAAACAAAAGATTCTCTTCCACATAGTTGCATTGAAATCCATTAAAAGATAGAAACGGAAGAGAAAAAGAAACGAGGCCCAAGTGCGTAATCGAAGAGCAGAGAGCGACAAGCAAAAAAAAAAAAAAGTTTCCAAGTGGCACGCTGAATTTTTTTCTAGAAAGCATTAATATAACAGAAAAAAAAAATGAAATGCACGCACGACCCATCCTCGCACTTCGTCCAAATATTAGCTTTAGACTGATACCAATCAAAAAGGCAAATCAATTTAAGTAACGAAAAAAAAGAAGGGAAAAAAGTGAAAAAAATAATGAAAAAGGCGAGGCTGAAGAAGCGTAAGAATTAATAAAATAAAATAAAAACGTGCCGCCGCCGATCTTTTTAACCGTTCTTAGACGAAGAGAACGGCGGTAGGTTCGATAGCGGGATTCAAATTATTAACTAATTGAAGTAACTAAAAAAAAAAAGCGAATGATTAAATGAAAAATAGCAAACGAAAACATTTTAATGAATAAAAGGAAGTTAGGCGGAATCGTGGAAGATCTGTAGCGTTTTACGAGAACAGTTATTTTTTCTCGTACGCCGTCATCACGACCGCGTTCACCGGAAAGCCTCGAAGTTGTCGTCAAAACGACGTTCTTTACGCGTCGCGTCGATTAAAAAAAAAGAGGAAGAAAAGGAAAAACCTTATTCGAATTAAATTAGTTAATAGCGTAACGGTGATGATAGCGAATAATTGTAGAAAGTTAAGTGAGTTCGCTAAACGCGGAAGTGAATTCGCGAGTTTTCATTACAGCTTCCGACTTTACCGGTGAACGGGCGATGAATAAATTTCGTTTACAAAAAAAAGTGGAGAGAAACGGAAGAAAGAGTAAAAAAATGAATCGTGAGAAGTCGGAGTAATCGCCGACGAAGTTTAGTCTAGCTTTTAAGGGACTCGTTAACGATTATAGACAAGTCTAGGCGTCTAGCGTGATCGCCAAAGAATATAGTGTCAATGGTAATTTAGTAGAAGAGTGCAAGGAACAATTGTAACCGAGGAAAAATCCACTACTAAACTACGTAGGACTTTTGCCAATTTGGGATTTGATTCATTGCGTTCGATAAAGTAGTTCGAGGGCGAAGAAAAAGAAAAATAAAAGTAAAATAAACCATTCTTAATCAAGGAAAGTGGACATTGATGTAGTTTCAGAATAGTTGCCAGATCTCGTGGCAAAGCGTAGAGTAGTTTGTCCGGAGAATTCTCTTCTTCGGAATTAAAACGAAAAAAAAAAGTAAAATAAAGATAAATAACAAAAACAAAAAAAAAATCGTAACATTATATCGATTCGACGAGACTGCGCGTACGATAAGTTAATAATCGTACATCTTTTCCGGTTTAGCCACTGGCAATATATTCGTAGACGCGATTACAAACGTGGGCGACGTTACAGGTCTTCCAGCTAAAAAGAAGAAGAAAAAAAAAAAAGAAACTTGAAAGTCCAAAAGACTTTTACGATTAAAGTAATTAATTGAAACAAAAAAAAACCCTCCCCCACCCCTCGCTCCCCTCAAGTAGGTTATATTTATACCGATTTTTCAGCACACTTATTAAAAATATCAACGAGACGTAAAAAGCGCGGCGGCGTAGAGGGGTAAAGCGAGGCCGAGGATTCGTGTGAGAGGGATAAGATGTTGTTGTTGTTTTTTTTTATATATTTTTTTTTAAACGAACGTGAAGATAAATGATGTTGATTTTCGAATCACACACGTGCGAAATGATCAACGATTGTTTGTAACGTCGATCGAAAGAATGTATGAGATACGAATTTCTTGTTTCCTTCGCGGAGGAATGAAGCGGACGGTAGGATGTATATAGAACACCATGGTTCATATTATTGATGACGCTGAGATAGCTGAGCCGAGAGTAATAAATGTGACTTTGTAATAAATTAAACGAAAAGAAAAAGTGTTACGGTGATGTGGTAGAAAAAAAAAAAGAAAAAAAAAGGAAAATCAATTGCAACAAGCAAAGAGAAGCAAAGGATAATTGCTCATCTACTATCGTATAGAAACTCTTAACTAATTCTATCTCTTTTTTTTTTTGTTATTCTCGCCACTGTTCTTTTTTTTAGACGTATACGTACGTATATATTTTGCTGTCGAGACTGCAACTCGTATTATCTTATGATAGATTTTTTTTTTTCGTTTTCTCTCTTCATCTTCTAAGCGTCATAATCTTCTTTTTTTATACTACATCTTTAATTCCATTGTGTAATTATGCGTTATATATATATATATATTTTGTTTGTACGTTCTATTAATTTTTTTTTTTCTAAGAAGGTCTTACACCATCCGAGCCACGATACAGTTTCTGTACTGCGAAAATGATAAAGAATTTGGAGTATCGAAAGTCTTGCTTCTTTTTTTATTCATTTATTAATGAATTTCACCTCGATGTTCTTTTTGTCTTACTGCTGCAAGCCTGAATTAATCCTGTTGAATGTAGTGTGTAGAATTTTCGTAGAATAGTTTTCAGCGTCGCTCGTCCGGCTTTCTTGTTTTTTTAATTTTTTTTTATCGATACGGACTTCTCATGTCAATGGCATTTCATCGATCTCAAGGGACCATAATTTAATAAATTAAAATTCCAGGCGTCGGAACGAAAAGAAAGTCTCTGGAATTTTTAACATGCTTATGACTTTTGTACATAGATTTTTGAAAAATGCAATAAATTTGTTTACGTTTTTTCTTTGCACACGTTGTTCTAAACAAATTTTCTTAAAGAATGCTCCTTTTCTTGAACGCTTCTGCTGAATAATCTCAATCTTCTGCTAAATGCTTTAGTATCGAATTGTCTTTCTAGACATTTTTTTAATACGCTGATAACAATTTTTGCAAAAAAATTAGCCTGGAACCAAAAACAAATTAGTTATAGCTTTGGCTTTGTACAAGTCTTTAATATACAATATGTATATCAAAGAATTTTTGTTCTGTATGCAATTAAAATATACGGAAAATCGCTCTAAAAAAAATATTTTCATTTTCATCGATTAAAAAGTTCATTAGTTTTATTAAAAATGAAAAAACATGTACGTACGCACTCTAAAAGAGAATTATTATTGTATAGCCAAATGCGCGTTTCAAAAATTATTCACGAGCATTCTTAAAACGTAAGCTACGTTTTTTTCTGTCGAAAAAAAAATGATAAACAAATGTATTGAATGTTTTGAATTTATGTGCAAGAGTTATAAAATACGAATATAAAATTTCCGAAGCAAAATAGCAAGTTTACACCGGCAAATCATTGCTACACATTATTTAATCGTTGCTAATCATTATTTAATTATTTACATCGCTTTAAACTTTGCTATCGGTATAATGAGAAGATCGTGTTTTAATTACAACAAAATATCGAATTTTTTAAACGCATTAAAATATCCTAAAAGTAAAAAAAAAATCAACCTATTTGAACAAAAAATAAATTTCCAAAAATCCCCATATTTTTACAGAGTTTTTTTTAAGCTATTAATCTTATCAAAATCTTATACAATTGTATGCCAAATACGCGCTTCAAAAATTATTCACGAAACATTCTTAGACTTAAGCGATAATTATTTATTTAAAAAAAAAAATACAAAAGTAATGTTTCAAATTTATTTGCAAGATTTACTGGCGTCGAATATAAATTGCCGAAGCGAAAGAGTAAGTTTGGACAAGCCGAATCATCGCTACATATTATTTAGATCGGTTTGAACTTTGCCATCAGTTTAAATAAAAAGGTCGTGCAGTTATGATGATTCATAATTGAGCAGCAGCCGCGTTTTTATTTCTTTTGTCGCGCGCATGCGCCGAACGATCGCAGCGCAAAGCGCGGGAGGCGGTGAATTCCGAAAGCTGCGAAACTCTCGTCCGTCGACACATCGTCGTCGATGTGTGCCAGTCAACGATGTGACATGACGTTGGACTCGTCATTCACAGATGTTGAAACATTTAATAAATTGAGTAATTTGTTGGGGACAAAAAACGTCATGGCCGTGGCTGAAATTCGCCTGTGAATCCTCGATTCAATCGCAACGATTCACAGAAACTTTATCGTCATGATACTCTCGTTTCGTTGCGTGACGAAATAAAAAAGAAACAAAATAAAACAAAAAGAATTAATAAATAAATACGAAATGGCGATTTCCGTGGACGAGGTTAGAGAACCGTTATCAAACATCACAAGAGATAACGGTAATTACGTGCCAATTGAGTTTTAATCGATCTTAAGCCTCGTGATATTTTCATCCCAATTACTCACGTGCTATTTTATTTTTCCTTCCTCGAGATACGTCAAGATCAATTTAACTCTTTTTTTTTTTCTTTTTCCTTTGTTTATTTATTATTTTTGACAGGCGACGGAGAATCCAGTAAATCAATGTCCTACGATGAGATTGCTGGCAAATTGCTCAGCGAAAAGCTCCTGCTCACTGCTTTGGAGCTACACGCTGAATTGTCCGAGGCCGGAAAGGAACTTCCTGTTCTAAGGGACTTTTTTGCTAATCCCAGCAACTTTGAATCTCAGAACATCAAACCTGAGCCTTACACACCAATGCGTATGAATTCTATTTTTTTTTTCTTTTGTACATTACTAAAAAAGAAAAAATGTTTCGACGGAGATGGGAAAACTAAAAAAATGTTATGTTTACAATTAATTTTTTGAATGATCATGTTCTAGAAATTCAGTTGGAATTTTTGAAAATTTGGGCTTATTTCGTAAATGTTATATAAAAATATATTTTTGTATTACTTTGCGTTGTCTATCAAATATCTATATTTAATTTATATGGGAAAATAAAAATAAAATAAATATTGATTTTACTTTTATTAATATGTGCTTTATAGAGATTCGAGAGTAAAAAAAAAGTACAAATGATGGAAAAATGGCCATTAATACAAATCAACATAAATACACAGGCATATTCAAATAAAATGATTTTTTATCCTTTCTTTTTTCCTTTTTTTTGTTGAGATTTCAATTGCTTTTCTGAATTTTTATTAAATAAGCTACATGTTTATTAGAAATTTGAGCCTTTTCCACACGTCTGTATTTTTTCCAATTTTGTTAGAAGTCAAATTTTTATTTTTTTTTTTTTCAATAATATACATGGCCCTAAATTTTCTAAAAAATAAAACTGTCCAAATATTAAATTTAAAACTTTGAGAATAATTTATAATACTCAAAGCACTGTATCCAAAAATATGCCAGATTTGCAAACTGACTTAAAAGAACTGATTTTAATTATGGCTACAAATTTTGAAAAAGTAATATTCGAATTTTCCTGTTTCTGAGAGAAGCAAGATTTAAGAATGTTATTCAAGAGTTGTTAAACTATCAGCCAAGTTTTCTGGTCAAACTACCCTGGATTCCCTTAAAATGGGTATCTATAATGTTTCTTTTTTTTTAGGTTTCAATTATTTTTCTGAATTTTAATTAAATCAACAACGCGATTATTTGAAAGTTAAGACTTTTTCACATAAAACTAGTTTTTCCAATTCTTTAAAACATGAAATAATTTTTTTTTTTTTCAATAATATGCATGACACTAAATTCGTAAGATCTCTAAAAAATAAAACTCCCCAAAATTGAAATTTAAAAGTTTGAAAATAATGACCAATTTTAATTACGACTATTATTTTGAAGAAGCAATATTCAAGTTTTCTTATTTCTGAGCGAAGAAGCAAGATTTAATAATGATATTGAAGAGTCATTAAACTATCAGCCAGGTCTTCTAGTCAAGCCACCTTGGATTCTCTCGATATGACGAGATATTCGGAGGACGGCGGAGGCGTCGACGAGAGGGTCGCCGTTTTGGAGTTTGAGTTACGAAAGGCACGTGAAAACATATCAGCTCTCAGGGCAAATCTCACGGTGGTAGCTGGTTCGTTTTTTTTCTTTCTGTGTTTCTCAAAAGATGTTTGGTCTTGCTTACGTATTTACTTTTTTTTTTGTATTTCGTTTTGCAGAATCAGAGAGTTCGATACCCGACAAAAATTCCGACCGAGGCTCGTTAGGCGATTCACCGATAAAGCCACACGAGCAGCGAGCTCTTAACTTTCTTGTGTACGAGTATCTTCTAGCACGTTCTTACAAACTTACGTCGATAACATTTAGCGACGAAAACGAGGATCAAGATTTTGAAGATTGGGAAGACGTCGGTCTGAATATTCCAAAGCCGCCGGATTTGGTTCAAGTTTATCGTGAATTTTCACGTGGTAATGGTTACGACAAACCTCCGTCAGCTAATATAGCCGTGCAAACGGATTTTGAAGATTCCCCGAGCGAAGAGAGCAAAGAAGAAATCGATAGATTGGTAGGTAATTTACTCGACAAAATGGTAATCGATAAATAATTACTTTTTCATATTACATATTACATTCTCTTTGTAACTGCTAATTCTAAATATACTTTTTTTTTTATTTTACTCTAAGAGACAGGAAAAAGAAAACATTCCGAAAATTCACTATGCCTATTTTTTTAAAAGTATTTTAAAAACAATAATTGATGAACACAGCATCATTGATATACAAATTTCGAGAAAAAAAAATCGCAGTATTTTCAAGACTAATCGTTAAATCCTTCGCTAATCTAATTCTAATCTTCACGCATACAAAATA
Source organism: Perithous albicinctus (assembly GCA_964016905.1). NCBI lineage: Eukaryota > Metazoa > Arthropoda > Insecta > Hymenoptera > Ichneumonidae > Perithous > Perithous albicinctus. Next base: position 12,979,389 of record OZ024692.1, on the reverse strand, counting down.
GGATTTTTTATTAAAAATAACTGCTTTGAATAGTATTTTAATTCAATTGTCTTTTGATGGACGTTCGAGTGAAACATTCATTTCGACGTATTCGCCTCGTTAATTTCAGCACGAAGAAATCGAGCGATTGAAGCAACAGACGGAATCTCTGGAGCAAGAAAAATCGCAACTTCAGCAGCTTCTTACAGCGGCAAATTCGCCAGCACATCCGGTCGATGTACAAATTTCGGAAGATCCGGTTCAGGCGCTCAATTCGAATTCCACAACGCCTGACAAATTCGAACTTTTGGATACGCCGTCGCGTGACGGATTTGCCGTTGCTCCGGAAACGGAGGAAGATGACAGCGCTTCGGCGGTCGTTAGCCTCGTCGATACCGATCCCGGTGATAAGGATTGGACGAGAATTCAATTGCCGAGAATCGACGTCACTGAGGGTTCGACAAATTTGTCAAACTCACCATCGAGAAACTTACCGATTGGATTTAAACGCGACGTTCTCGTTCACTCGATGGCCTGTATTGCTTGTCCGGCAACCGCTTCCATCGAAGATTCATTAAAATCCGGCGTCTCGCGTGAAACTCTGCCTACGATATTAGCGCGTTCTCTACCGAGAATCGTGCCAAATGTTATTCTGAATAAACGCGAGGAGCTCATACCTCTCATACTCAGCACTATACGATTGCAGTCTGAAACCAACGAGCGAGAAAAGTTGTTGCAGCTTTTGTTCAATTTGAAAAAGAGGCCAAACGACGAGGAACGTTCGATGATACTCGCTGGTTCGTATAATTTATCGTAACGCTCGATTTCAAAACAACAAAATTTCAAAACAATTTTTTTTTTTTTTTTTTCTTGCTGTTCCGTTGAATTCTTTATGCTGATAGCAACAGAATTTAAGATAAGGAACCTAAAATTATTGTAAAAGTGCGAAAATTTCTACAAAAGTGTTTTTCATGAAAACAAAGCTTGCTCTATAAGAAAGCAAAAAAAAACTCTTCAGCGTCATCCAATTTTTTTCTTTTTTTTTTGCTATTCTTTTCTTATACTAATGGAAACAGAATTACGGCCGAAAAATCATTTTTAAAATGCAGTATATAAGCAGTAAATAACACCAGAAGCTTTACAAATGATTTTGTTCTCCAGGTTTGATCGCCATGGCGAAGCTCGAAGAGGGTGGCTTGGAGACAGAGGAAATTTTAGGTGTATGTTGGGAGCATAGTCAGCACAAACATCCGGAGAGAAGATTGCTGGCAGCCGAGTGTTGCCTAGCTTTGGCGCCTTACACATCGAGCGGAGTGAGAAACTCGTTAATGCTTCCGATGCTTCAACAAATGTTGCTGGACGACAAAGAATCAACGGTTCGAGCGACAGTCGTACGGAGTCTCGGATTACTCGTCGCGCTTATGGACGATCCTGACAAATATTTTCAAGTACGTATTTTTTTATATCGCACATTATTTTTACAATTATTTGAATTTCGAAAAATGTTATGTTTAATAGAAGACATTTTTCGATTTTTATCCTCGCCAAAAAAAAATTACTAGTAAATAGCGATACATTTTTTTACCTCTTTTTCACACAAACTTTTTTTTCTTATTTTATAATCATAGCAAAAGTAAAAAAAAATTAACAGATTTCACCAGACTAGTCGTAAGAAACGCACAATTTTTTTCGACTCCTTACTCTTTACTTTATTTGTTTTTATTTTTTTTTTTTTTCAGTGTGAGGAACTCGCGCTTACAGCTTTAGACGACGGTTCTGCAGATGTCGTCGAAGCAGCTTCGACATTCCTCGTTCCGATTCTCGCGCAATGGGCTTTGTCTCTCAAACGATTGCAGTCTCATCTTCTGCCGCGAATAACACTAAAAATAAAGAGTCTCGTAAAGCCATCGAGTCATCACTCACCGAGCAAAGATCATAAAGAGAGCGAAAGAATTATCGCCCTCATTGACGTTCTGCAACAACTGCTACCTCACACTGTTATTTCCGTTGTCGAAAATCCGACTGTTCGAGCTTTTGTGCTAGAAGGATCTCCTTCGGATTTACGTAAGAATTATTGTCAACATATTAATCGTTCTATGCCATTTTGCCAATTATATTCAGAATAGGTAATTTTTTTTTCTTCAGCTGAAGAATTTATGAGCGTATGTCGACCGGGTATCGGAAATCCTGAAGTTTTCTGCGAGGATATTCCAAGCATTGGAATTCTGTTGAACACTTTTTTCACTAATGCTTGGGAATCGGAAACTTGGCCGGAGCTTGAATGGTTGACGAATAAATTGTAAGTATCTCCTGGAAAATTTATCTGTTGATCGATGGTGGGAATTAAAAGAAAAAAGCTTACAAAGTAGAATCTTGCAAATTGATTCTTCATTATTTGACTAAGTCTTCATTTAGGTGACTAAGACTTTTCACTGAGCCATTTTTATGAGGAATTTTGGCTGCCTCATAGAGAAATTATGTATCAAATAATGAGGAAGCACTAATTTATCGACACGATGTTTGTCCAAATCAGCGGGTTAACAGTAAACAAAAAGAAGGAAAAATGTAATTTTTCATCGAAATTTCGTGTACCGACAGTGTCTTGCGACAAACTAAGTTATGTCGAAATATGTATAAACAAAAAAAAAATTTGTCGAAATAAATTATAATTATTCACCAAATGAAAAATACAAAAATATCAATGGAAAGTGTGCTTCGACAATGGGCAGCTCATTGCCGAAGTACGAAGCATTTTTCTAGAGCAAAAATTGAAATGTACAAACACACCGGTCATTCCTTGAACTAAATTCATCATTGATAATTAATTATCACGAATTCACGTAGAAAATTGCAGTCAGATACTTCGGAATTTACAAAAGTTAAAGTCTTTACAGACATTAAAAAAAGGAAAATGTTAATTGTCATAAAACCTTAACCACTTGATCGAAGATCACAAAAAAAAATTGTTTTCACGTTAACAAAGCTTTTTTTCAGAAGCTTTGTTGCGAAAAAAAACCATTTTAGAAGAAAAATTAAAACGCTTATTGATCTTTAGGGTTCCAGATTTATTGGATATCTTTAAAACAATCGAGGTAACGCAAGAATCAATTCTGAAGGCACACTTGTCGTATGTGGAAGCACTTTGTGTTGCATTCGGACAGTACATTGCACGTTCTAAGGTAACAAAATATATTTACAATAATAAATATTATGTAATTACAATATTTATCGTATGAGATGCTTTATGAATTTCCAATAGCCAATTTCATTCTGACTCTCGCATATTTCTGATAATTAGATTTTATTACTACTCGGGAAATACTTTCGGTGAATAAATTTAAAAATAACGAATAAATTAATTTAAATCCACCTTTTATATTTATGGTGCTATTTTTCCCTTTTAATATTTGTGTAGTAGTCAAATCTGTCTGATTATGAAGAATATCTGAGAGGGTAAAAGTAAAGGTTGAATTGACAGAAAATGTCTCGTAAATAGACGTAACTTTTTTTCTATATCGTTATCTGTTTTTTCTTTTTACTTCAGATTCAGCGAACCTTCGAGGTAGAAGTCAATGAATTGGAGAAACAATTGATGGCCCTGACTTCGGCCCAGCCGAGCGGCGGCCTCGCTCTCATACCAGCTTATCTCACCGTTCTTTCGACTCTTGATCTCAAGGAAGTCGGAAAAACGCTAAAACAATTTGTAATCGTGCTTTCGATGAGCGGCGCAAGCATAGCGTGCCTCAAAATCTCAGTTTCACGTCTTTGCAAAGAAACACAAGTGGCCGAACATATTCTCGGCGCTCTTTGGGACGGTTAGTAATATTTTTAACAATATTTAATTTATTCGCTGCTTTATTATTTACGAAAAACACATTGAAAAAATTGAAAATGAATAATTATTTGTATTTACTTCTTTTCAATTTTTTAAAGAGACATCTTTCTGTATTTTCTATATATTTTCTTACTCTTAATTTCGAAGTATTAAGAATTTCAGCGTCGAAAGCGAAAAATATTTCATTATCAATGAGACATTATTTAAAATACATAGATAAAAAATAAAAATCGAGGCTATAAAGTGTTGCCATTTATGAATTCTTTTAACAGGCGTCGTTCATCAAAGATCAAGTGTCAGATGCTCAACTGCCGAGCTCTTCAGTTGCGCGATAGTCGGAGTTTCCGAGAGATTAGCGACCGCGAGAATAGCACCAGCTATTGTTACCTTAGCTAGTGATCCGGACGTGTAAGGAAATCAACAAAATATAACTAATTAATTAACGCCTTTACAAAATCTTGGCTATCTGTTTTACGGATTTATTTTGAAAAAAAAATTAGGATCGTGAGAGCTGCTGCAATACCAGCACTCGGGCGTCTCGTGATCGAGTGCGGAGCTCGTGAAGCACGAGACAAAGGACGTTTGACGTTAGAAACGATAGCACGAGAGCCGCAGGGCGTACATCCGGCCCTCGCGGTTCCTCTCGTTTCAACCTTGGCCTCAATAGCGCCAAATTGTCCTCAGCACTACATCGAGGATGGTGAGTTTAATTTACCTTCGTTACCTTCATCTTTCTGTGTCAAATTACGGCTAATTAAGACCTAATTTTCGAATTAGTACATTGGGCTTTTAACAGCTATTTTTATACAAATTTTCATTGAATCACATTCTCCACCAACTCGGCCACTTTTTCTTAATCCTCTCGGATCTGTTCCATAATACAGGGTGATAATTTTAAGGTGGACATACACATTTTTTTTTTTTGGGGTCTACGTTGTTTTCCATAAAATCAAAATTCTTTAATCGATTTTTATAAAATGTATACCAATGAGACACTTGACGTATGTACAGCACAAAAAATTGAGATGATTCGGTTGAGTACTCCCCGAATTATGGCAATAAGAATTTTAACCCCTCTACTATACACATACACACATACAGACATTTTTTTCTAAACCACTTTTCTCGACGTTTTGGACCATTCTGAATATGCTGATATGAAAATCTCGAAAAAAAAACTTTTCACAACAAAGCTTCCTCTACGAGGAAACAGAACTCTTTTTAAGAAATCCTTATAAATTCTTTTTTATAAAAACTTCGATTTTCACTTGCTTGCTTGTTGAAAATAATTTACTTATGGAATACCCTTTAAAAAAAAAAAAGTTATTTTTACCTACTCTCGGTCCAGATAAATAATCCTCTGACTCGATGCTTTTGTTTTCAGTAATAGCGACTCAACTAACAGGAATAACAGCCTCGGTGCTTCATCAAAGTCGCAAGGTGGAATTGGCAAACGCTCTCGTCGAGGCGTACTCGATTCTCGTTTACTGTTCACTGAGCAATCAGTGCGTCGCCGGTGTAATTTTGCCGGGTCTGAGACACCTTGAGAATCTCGTTAATCAAATTCTGCCGCAGCAGAGAGAAACCGTGCGTTCGTTGTTACGAGAAGCAGAGTCTCGGCAGGACGCTCCAAAGCCTATGGAGAGATCGACTTCAAGCAGTTCCGGTCTATCTCTGTCGCTGGCGACTGCAAACGTTGGCCAGGGAGTCGAAGATATGCGCCAGAGAATGTCAAAGATTTTTATTCAAAAGACGAGCTCACCGAGCATGCCGAGCATGTCGAGTATTTTCCGAAAGAAGTAGATGAAATGAAATTCGTCTCTCTCGTGAATTTTTAAGCACATCGAATCAAATTCGGGAGTGCCAAATGTTTTTATTTTTTTTTTTAACGTCGATCGATCGATACGTATATACAATTGCACTCCTTTGAATTAATTTTATTCTGCCGACGTTAAGGAGTTACCGCGCACAATCGTGTGATTCATTCCCCCTGCGTAAATCGCTTTAGTGTCGGATAGCTAATAGCGTATATTTTTCTTTTTTTTCCCTTTATTTGGACGTTCTTCTCAGCAGCGGAAATGCAACTGATCTCGTTATTTAAAAAAAATTAACATTTTGTCGATTATTTGGTCCCACAATTTCTTAAATATTATTTTATTAAAATGCTCTACAGAGTTTACTGTTAAAAAATTGTATTTTTTTAAACATTAATTTTATTATAAATTTATATAATAGATCGTTGATTATTTTATTATAAAAATAACAAATAGAAAAAGTATATAATTTAAAGTTTTTATACATTGCGTAAAAATATTTTCATTCAAGAAAAAAAAAACAAAAGTTGGGAGAAATTCTTTGATTTTTTCCGGATTACTTCAGAATTTAAGTAATTCCCTACGTTTTTTTTCTACGTAATTACGCATAGATTTCTGTTTTGCAAATGCGTAATTAAAAAAGTAGTATGTAATGAAGTAATCAATGATTCTGCATGAAATTTCGAAAATTACGAAAATTTTAATTTGTTTGTTTTTTGAGCGCAACTAAAGGTACTAACGTTTAATTGATTTTGGTATAAAGACAAATTTTGAAGTAACGAGCGGTATGCGCAGTTCTGTTGAAAGGTCATAATTTTTTGGCCCTTGTTAGAGATCGAAGGAAAAATTTATATTCCCAATCCTCAGTATTTCGATCGAGCACATGCTCACCCTCGTCCTTTTCCCCCAAATGAGCTTAAATTTTTGAAGCAAATCCCTCGTGTTCGATAAAGTCATCGAGCGAGCTTCGATTATACAAAACGAAAAAAAAATATATATAGATATATATATATATTAAATCATGTTCTCGAGAAAAAAAAGTTACCTGTAAGGTATTCCAGTCTCTAGTATTCGATAAAGTTGCTCTTCGAAGTGTCTTAGTGTACGGGAGCTCTGCATAGAAAGAGTCACCCAAGAAACGTCGGTTGTGAACGTTAATGTAGAGTAGCGTGGTTCGTTTTAAACTTCAATTTTATTTTTTGGTCTCTCAACTCAAAAAGTAGTACCAAATAGTAAATAAAAATCCTCCTAAATGATCAGTACGTAAAAAAAATATTTTGACGTTGCTACCGAATTTGAAAGAAAAAAATTAAGTCAATTTCTTTTATTATTCATGCTCATGTTGGTTTAGTTGAAAAAATATATATAGTTAGAGTATATGAAAAAAAATGTTTGGAGGTCACTGCTGAATTTAAAAAACAAAAGAGGTAAAATTATTTTCGTCATTTAAGTATTTATCTCTTTTAGGATATTGTTTATATAAAGTTTGAATTTTTCTTTCATCTCCCAACTCGTGACGAAATACTCTAAATAAAATTCTGGTAAAACACGAGAACAAGCACAACATATTTGGAGGTTGCCACCGAATTACAAAAGAAAGCGGGGAAAAATATTTTTTATCATTTGGATGGTCGGGCAAAATATAAATCCATATTTTTCAATAAATCACTCTGAAAAAGACAAATAAATAATGAATTTAAATTATTTTTTGTATTAAAATACCGTAGCGATCTCTAAATACATTGTTTTAGGCACTAACGCTTTAGGAGAATTTTCTTTTAAGAATTTGTAACCTTAAACGAAGTGGGAGTCAACAACAATTTAAATTCAAAATAAACCTGTAAAAAATAAATAAAGAATTTACCGTAGCTTTTTGTTCGCGGAAATTCTGTAGCGACCTATAATTTTTTTTTTGCGCAATGATTTAAGAGGATTATTCTTCTTTTTGAGTATTTGGCACTGATTTTTAAATTGGGCGATTAAAATAAAAAATAAAGTTTAAAATAAAGCACTCTATTATTGTAGAGTGATACCAGAGATTCGAATAATGCGTCTTGAGATCCCTCGATTCACGTTGTATTTTCTTTTTTTTTTTTTTTCCTATATTCACGAATCGAAGGATCGTTCGTTGCTGTGAGCCGCTCGCGCGCCTATGTACTTACAATTTATGCTGCGGGAGAGCCGTCCGTTGATAAAAAATAAAAATTAAGCGTAAAAATTAAATTAAGTCCACGCATTTTCCCGATGAAAATATTTCTCTGACAATTTTTTTTATAAGTATATTCGCCTCTAAGATGTTTCATAGATTTTTCGATATTTTTCTCTGTGATTTTCCGCTGTTTGTTGAATACCTCGATCACAGCGTTTGCATAACTTTTATGCATGCAATTCATCAGAGAATTGTAGCATAATCTCGATAAAAATTTAATTACCATTTTTCAGACATTGGCGAATTTTGTTTTGACGTTGAATCCTTGTCAGCCTGATAATTTTTCACATAAAATTAGTTTTTGCTCTGAAATGCTCAGATTTTTTTCGAATTATTTAGGTTCAGAATTTTTCAAAATCACACGTACGCATTTCGCATAAAAACAATTTTTTTTACGACACTGATTTTTTTTTGTATGCTATTTTTTTTAGTGAATGCAAAAAATCTGAGATTGTCATACATTTCTAGATTAATTGGCGGAGAAAAAAAAAAATTCTTATATTAGTTGTGATTCGATCAATCAAGTACCAAGATTAAAAAATTATTTATAGACGTTTTGAAGGAAAAACTAGTGTGAATGAAGATAGATCTGGTTTGAAGGATTCCCACTTGATGTACCAAAAATGTATAACAAAAATTTACAAAAAAAAAAAAACTCCGCTAATAAATCCACCGGCACATTTTCATGCAATTTATATAAAATCAAATTAACAATTTTTGTTTGATATTGACGAGAAAAGGCACATTTCGTTTTTTTTTAAATGTTTCTCAAAATCACCGAGTAATTTGCTTAGTTTTGCTTCCCGATGAGAACAAAAGTTTAGTTAACGTCGCCTTGTTTTCTTTTTTACAAAAAAATTATTGTCATTCGTAAACGATGAATGTCATCATAAATATTTTTTCGTACATCCAGAAACAAAATGAAATCATACTCGTTAAAATCGAACTAAAATTACAATTTTGACTTCACAAAAACTGCATTAACAAAAAAACATACCCGTGGTTTTTATTGGGGTAAATTGAGTTAATCACTGTAAATTTTTCGTTATCTACATTTTTTTCTACATTAAGTATTAACTCTTTAAGCCATATTCACTTTAATTTACACTTGTTTTTTCATCAAACCGCGTAAAAAGTTGTTTTTTTTTTATTTTTACAATTTTTGGTTAAAAACAGAGATTTTCAGAGAAATATTTTGCACAGAAATTGTTACGCCAGCGATATAATAATTGTATTTTGAAGAAAAAAAGTTTAGTGCACGAAGGCGTTTTTTTTGGAACGCCGTATGATGCTTCTTGTAAGAATATTTTATTTTACCTATATATACAGTTACATAAATATATTATATATATGTATATATATATATATACTATATATATATATACACAGATATATGTTGTATGGTTTAACCATATAGTATAAGCATACGGAATTATTCAGAACCGAGGTATTTCCAGGTATACTTTTTTTTTTTTAAATGGGAAATTAAACTGGAGCGCAGAAATTCTCGACTGTGAATAATTTTTGTTTATGCCAATTACAGATAAAGCGTTCATACATCAATTAGATTCAGTTATTACAATCTCAATGCGTGAGGATCCTTATCTCTCGCTCTCTCTCTCTTTCTCTCTTTTATTATTCTTCTTCTTTCTACACAATAATTAAATATTAAATATATCGAATATAATGTAATGTTACCGAGAGATGAATAAATTTTATAGTATATTTATTCTAAATGCGCGTCCTAATGCTGTTTTTTCTTCTTTAGATTTTCCTTTTCTACAGTGTCGACCTTTGGCCGTTTCTTTCTTTTTTTTCATTTATTATACTCTCGTGATTCGAGGAAAGAGAATCAAAAAGTCACTCGACGTCGCCGAGAATTATCGTGTAGGCTCGTCAAAAGTTAAACCGCGAGTTACTAGCGCGTAAATCGCGAACCCTGAGCAATCTAGATTATATTCTAATGTTGTTGTTTTTCATTTTCTTTTTTTTTTGCGTTAGTCGAGCTGAGCGTTCCTGTTTTAAGGTCCAGAGTGAATGAAATACGCTCCGCAGGCAGCCGACTCGCTAAGGAAACTTCGTGGCTAGTATTTACAAGACTTCGTCGCTTTTTTTTATTTTTTTTTATGGACGAAAGTACGGAAAGGAAGAACAAACCGCGTGTTCTGATTCAACGAGCTGCGAACGACATAACTTTGATTTAAAAAAAAAAAACAAAAAAAATGTATTATATGAGGAATATCATTCGCAAGCTCAATCGAAACAATCGATCGCGTATACTTTTTGTGGCTCTTCTTAATTAAAATCTTACACGAATTTTTTCTTCTTTTTTTACAGCTCGTCTTTCTATCTGGAAGTTCTACCAGCGATTACGATATAAATCCGGCGAATTTATCGATGAGGATATATTGACGTTGAACGTTTCTTTTATTAGACCGGACTGGAGCATATTTCCGTTAGAAGTGGCTTGTCCGAGTCTCGGCTTTTTCTGCTGGGTGTCAACGGAACTTCCGACGAGCTGAAGAGGCACTCTCAAATGGTCTTTTTTCTCTTTACCCCCGAAGTCTCGCTACTGAATAGGTGAGTGAAGTCCGGTCGGCTGCTGAGAACTCCAAGAATATCCTCTGCCGCGCGACACGTATTTTCGTTAATATTTAGTAATTAAGGTAGTCATCTCGGTACAGTTCTGCGAAACGTGGGTTTCTAAGAGAATTTCGAACACTTCTCAATGACATAAAAATCTGAAAAACAAAATTAGCTACACGGAAGTTACTGGAAAGATTGACTTTGTATAATAATAATATCAAAATATTATTAACAAATTAATGAAAAAAATGAGTTGTTCAACAATTTAACCGGCAACACAAATTTTTTTTTTTTATATGAAAATGATTCATTAATTTTTCTGAATACGTATGAATTTTTTTAGAATATTGTCTAAAAACAACGGAATTAAAAAAAATTAAACAAAATTCTGAAAAAATTAATATGTATTCAGAAAAATTAATGAATCGTTATCATTTTTTAAAAAGTTGGTTTGCCGGGTAATTTGTTGAATAATTAATTTTTACATTAATTAGTTAATAACATTTTGATATTATTACGATGCAAAGTCGATTTTTGCACCACCTTCAATAAGCCTAATTTTTTTTTCCGTTTTTTATGTTATTGAGAAGTGTTTAAAATTCTCTTATAATCCCACGTTTAGCCGAAATAAATTGGTTAAAGTAATTTATTTACTTGAAATTATTATTACCTAGATTCACGGAATCTCCGCCGCCGGCTTCTCGATGCGCTTGAAGAAAAATTCGATCGGACTCGTCGGCTTCCAACTGCAACGAAAGCCTCAGTGCTTTTCTCAACTCCTTCGCGTTTAGGCACTTGGCACCGTTTGAATCACACACCTGGCATTGAGGGAAACAAGTTTATTAGGATTTTCGTTGATTTCGTGTACGACGAGAAATTATAGACGAAAATATATAATTTGTACGCGAGAGAGAATCTGGAAAAAGGTGATTGGATTGACATAGAATACAAAAACGAGAAAAAAAATTATGCGTATTTGTATTATTATAAAAAATATTTTTCTCTCAAGAAAAAAATAATCTTTACTTTTTTTGTGAAAACAAAACGTTATCGAGTCGATGTGGTTGCAAAAAATGAATTCAAAGGTCGATATAAATCTACGACTTTTATGGTGAAATATTTTCTTTCTGTGCTTTATAGTTTTTCGAAAAAGTTGAACTTTAAAATTCACTTCTATCACTAACATTTGAGGCATTCGACACCAATTTAGAAGTTTAAGCTTTCGGGATAATTTCGAAAATAATCAAGTTTGAAGTACTGACGATTTGAACAAATTTTCCAGTCTTACGTTCCTACGACGCCCCCATTCCGCAAAAAAAAAATCGATTTCTTTTTTTCCGCAAAAGACAATTTTTGAAAACCCAAAATTCATGTTTTTAAAATTTATTCGGAAAAAAAAATATGAGTAATGCCTCATATGTGCAAAATGTGTATGATCACGTATATATTTTTATATTTTTTGTGTGGGAATGCAGTAAAAAAAAAAGTTTAACTCCGATACTTGCCTCGAACGCAATATCTATAAGGTCCAACTCCGTTTCAGCGTTCGCTATCGCTTGCACCGTGAATATGTACTCCTCCATGTCAACGGTTCCGTGATTTTGCTGAAATTACGACCGCCAATTAAGATTCCGTATTTTCTCGAGTAATTATATTTTAAAGTGAGGTTTAACTAACTCTGTCGTGAATTCTGAAGAGTAGATGAGTCGATGGATCTTTTGCGTCCAACCTAAGTATTCTTGAAAATTCGTGGAGATCAACTGCATCGCCGAATTTTGCGATTTTTCTTTGTAAAACGTCCTCCTCGGTCTTAGCGTTTTGTAAACTGGAAATTAAAGTTGGGAAAACGTATTAAAAGATAGGAGTTCGACCTGTTTCTTTTTTTCTAAATCATCCCCAGGATGATTTAGAAAAAAATTCCACATAACAAAGAGAATATTGCAGAAACTTTTGCAATGTTTTATTACAATTAAAATATATTTCCAAAATATTCTGTCAATCTTGCCAGATTTCAAAGGAATATTTTTATAATATATTTACATCGTACATGGTAGAGAATATTACAGAAACAATTCCGATTTACACTTAAAATATTGCATTTCCTAAAATATTCTGGCAATATTGTGATATTTCAAAGGAATATTTTTGTAATATATTTAAATCCCACATAAGAGAGAATATTGAAGAAACGTATCCAATAATTTAATTACAATTAATATATTGTATTTCCCAAAATATTCTAGCAACATTGTCATGTTTCAAAGGAATATTTTTATAATATATTTAAATTCCACATAGCAGAGAATATTGTAGAAACGTTTCCAATAATTTTATTACAATTAAAACATTGTATTTTCGAAAAAATTCTCCAATATTGCCAGATTTCAAAGCAATATTTTAACAATATATTCGATGTATTTCAGAGCTATTTCTGCCAACTTACCCGAGTTTATAACGTAGTTTGTGAGCCTCGACAATAGCGGAAGCATGAGGCAGATGTAACGTATGAGCTTTGCTAATGATTCTGCAGTCGTCGTACGTATAATCCGAGACGGGAATCTGCAAGGCCCTGAAAAGTGTGATAAAACAAAGAGTCTTAAAACTTGAATCATAAACTTTACAATTTAACTTTGAAGAAAAGTTTTTTTCTTAACTTACTCGGCCATCAGACGGCGAACGTTACTGGCGTACAACTTGGGATCAGTTTTCTCCGCCTCGCTGGGTCGGTAAACTGGCAGAAATTCTATTTCGCAGCTGCTGTTTAACTGGGTCAATGTCAGCCAGAGTAGTTTAAGCCTGGAGATAGAGAAAAATTTGTGTGAAAATTTGGCGAATATTTTAGAGGCTTTAAAAATTAATAAATTAAATAAAAGGCAATTCTTACGCTCCAGGACCTTCCCAGGTCCAGGTGACAGTGTCCAGCTTATTTGGATAACGTATGCAAACAGGCTGCACTGGAACACCGGGGTAAAAGGCTCCGCACTTGAAGGTAATCAAACAGGAACGATTCGTACATGTGCCTTCTGGGAATATCATCACCTGATTGTGAAAATGTGTTAAATAATATCAAAGTGTTAAAAGGCAAATCTATTTAAGAAAAATTATAAAATTATAAATGGTGGTCACTTTTATTTAAAAAAAAAATCCTTGGCATTCTAATCCAATTTATCATCTGCCAACAAATCAATTGATGCGTTATTCAATTACTAAAAAAAAAAGGTTGCAAAGTGGAACCTTGCACATTGCTCCCTAATTTTTTTCGACTAAAATGAATATTCATAAAGCTCTCTCTAAGAGGAAGCCGAAATTACATTGAAATTGGCATTGTGGATGGCAGGCAAAAAAAAAGATGAGGCAATGTGCAAGATTTTTTACTTTACAATCTTTTTTCCTGAACAAAAATTCTACGGTACATTGGATCACTATCAATCAATACTCCAAATTGTAATTTCTAATTTACTTCAACTCATTTTTATTTGTTATTCCTTTTCGTCTATTTCGATGAAAATATGTATTTACAAAATTACATTCCTAAAAACTCTTGACTAAAAAAGTAAAAAATAAAAAAAGGCTTCAATAGTGTGAAATACAAAAATGCACGCCTATTATTTTCCTTCATTTATGTGTCGTTTTTTTATGACATTAATGAAATAAACTAATTTATTCTTTTTTTTTTTTCAAAAGATTTCCATTGTTTTTCTGAATTTCGATGAAATTGGCAGTATGTTTGTTAAAAAGCTGAGACTGTTTCACATAAGAATGAATAATTATTAAAAAAAAAAAACTGTTTTATTCTTACCTGAGGCCAATCTTCCTTCGAAGTTGCACGCTCGATTATCTCTTTGATGGTGTTTTGCCTCGAATTCGGATCGTCACGCCAAACGTACACCGGTTGCGTGTAATTTATGAGCTCTGTATTCAAAATTAAAGATAAGCATTAACATTGATATACGTAATTATGGTAGTAGAAAAGATTTTGAAGGCAAGCGTTTCATTTAATGACTGAGTTTTCAATTATTTGCTTTTATGTCATAGATATTTTTTAACCGTTTGAATCTGTTGACCCATTTGCTTTACAATATTCAATGAACAGAGATTTCGAGTCTGTATGTTATTTGAATTCAATTCATATATTATTTTCGAAAAGATCTAAAGACACAAGGAAGGACCATTTAAAAATAATCCTGAAGTATCATCGTTTGATAAATCTTGCTGAAATTGATTAAATTCCTCAAATTCCTCATCATAGAAGATAATTTTGAAATTGAATTTCAATAATCACGAAAAAAACCCAGTTTTAAAGATTTAAAAAAAAAAAATTATCTCAAGAAATAAACGATGCGAAATGCTCTCAAATGTAATCAGAATTTTAAGTCAAACTAAACTACTTTTGTACTCAATAAATTAAAAAAAAAATCAAGACATGTCTGTTATAGTCTTGCCTCAAATAAAAAAAATAATTTAATCACTAATTTTATTGATCTAATCCACAATTAAATATTTTAATCACAGAAATATCAGAAGCCTTATAATTAAGTCTCAAATATCTCGCAAAAAACACACTCAATCATTACAAAAAGAAAATCCAAACTTTATACGGTGAATGGGAAAGGCATTTTTGTCTTTTTTTTTTCTTTCTTTTTTTTCTCTTTCCATCACAATAATTTAGGCTGATTTGTGTTGGCTTTTTCGATGAAGAAACAGAAGATTCCAGTGAGGGATAAACGTACTTCCGATGAATGGATTCAGGCCTGATTCCCTTCTAACGATGATCGATGGAAATCCCGTGACGTAGACGATTCCGCCGTCGATGAAAGTCGAGTGCGGAGCTACAACGAGTATCGGCGCTTCCGATCTCGAGGCCTGCTTTCCTCGTACCACTATTTTCATGCCACCCGCCTGATAGGTCAGTCGTCCGAGAAAGCACAACCAGGGCACAATCTTTCTGTAGATTTCAATGACAAAGCTTCGCTCAATTTAGTGCCAATCGATTGACAATATTTTCTGACTGCAGTTAATAAAAAATAAATAAATAAAAAATGAAAAAAATAAAATCCGCAACCACCTTTCACCTTCAGATATTAATTTTCCCGGTGAGTGTATGGTACTGCTGCATTTTGCATCCATATCCCGATGATTTGCTGTTAAGTAGTGACGCCAAATGCAGTATTAGTAATTATACCAAATCCCATCCACCATATAAATTACATTTTTTCTTTATGATCCTAGTATTTCTTCAACGATGCAACGCTACTTCCGGTCACGTTTTGGAGCAGTCATTAAGTTCAGAGAAACGTGTTTTTTTTTTTTTTAATTGTTCATAAAAAAAAGTATTACAAAATATCCATGCGATTTATTGATCATGTTTAAAAACATCAGATCTAAATATTGTAAATTGTAAAAGAAGTTTTGTTTTTGATTTTTCATATTAAATTATGATTTTTGGTGTTTGACTTTCTGAAATTTTTCAAAAAATGTTTTTAGTTAATCTAGATGACGGAATTCAAATTTAATGTGGAATCGAATTAATTTAATGTTTGAACAAATAGAACTGCTATGTTTTTTCTGTTTCATTTTTTTTTTTTTTTTTTTTTTTTTCGCATGATCAATAATCACGAATAAATCATTTGCTTTCAATTTTTATACGACTTTTTTCTTTTTTTTTAATGAGAAAAATAAAAACACGTATTTTTTTGTTCTGAAATCGGTGGAGCGTGAGTGAAGTACGAAATTGTAAAACGTACTTCCGAAGAATGGAATGCGTCCGACCTCAGCCTTGGCAACGATGCTAGGACCGCCGAGGTAGACAACCGGAAGCGCGTCAAAGAAACTGGAGTGCGGTGCCAGGGCCAACACAGGCGCGTCCTTGGTCGTCGCCTTTTGGCCCTTGATCTTCAAATGATGAAATCCACCGCAGATGAACATCGCTCTCATCACCCAGCACACCAACACCCGCATGTCCCTGTTTTTATTAGTCAAGCCCAACATTATAATATTTCATTTATAAGCATGCTAAGCTTACTACGGCCAGACTTCCTATAATCTCGAAAAACAAAAGAGGCATTTTGCGCGAATTAAACGATGAAATTTCTCTAAAATTCAATCAGATTTTAAGTTAAACAAAAATGACTTGTGGTGAATGAATTTTAAAAAATTCAAGACCTCTCTGTAGTCTTCCTTCTAAATATTTTGAAACAAATATTTAATTACTCATTTTTTTACATAAATCTTTATTGAAATGAAAAAAAAAATTTTAATATTTAAAAAAATGTTTTATATAAATAAAATTAGTAATTAAATACTTGTTGGAAATAATTTTAAGAACGACTACAGAAATATTTTCACTTTTTTTTTAACTACCATTAAGCACTTCACTTAAGTGTTTTCTCAAACAAATTATACACTTTTTGTTTGTGACAAACTTTTGTAATTCAAGTTCAGTTCAAAGTTCATTTAATTAATTTTAATGAAAAAAAAAAAAAAAAAAATAAGAAAACATCGGTTGCAAGAACTTTGGCTGTAATTACATATTTTTAAAATGCAAAAACAATTTTAAGCATGCGTAGGCACAATACGAACAAAATAAATGTGTGAAATTGTGCAACGACACTGTCGTATAAAAATCGACCCCTTCCGCTGAATTATCAATTATTCATAAATCTGAAATGCTACTTCAATGTACTCAAGGCCGGAGAGGTCAAGACCACGAAAATTATGAACCAGTCGAAGTCTCTAGTTCTGTGAATTATTCCTCGAGGACGATTTATAGCAGTGGAGTAAAATAGGTAGCTCGAGTGTGTCACGAAATTTTTACCATTTTGTCGATAACTCTGCGCGTTTTTTTTTTACTACAGCAAATGAAAATGCTTTTTCTTTCTCAACGTAGTTTTATTAAGGGTGCGTGTTTGAGTTCAACTTCGAATAGAGTTTAGTTGAAATGCCGAAAATTACTCAAGCTATTTTTGGGAAAGTCAAATTACGGATCTGACAAGTTATAAGAATATTGGATTTGTAGCTTATTATTTTATTATTTGTATCTCTGATAAAGATCTTTTTTTTTTAATAAAACTTCCTGTATGAGGAAGCCAAAATTGATCAACATACTTTCTCTAGCTTTATAAAAAAAATTGAAAATAATGAGGAAGTATTCGCAAAGTTATACTTTGCGTAATAAAAATAAAATACAAACACAAATGATTTTTTAAGGATTAATTTTTTCGAGGATTAGTTAGACCCTCAAATGCACCAGATTGTTCTTTTCTGTGGCAATTTTTTTTTTATATTTTTTTAAAGTGACATATCGAATGCCATAATTTAAAAATCTGCAAAAATTCTGAAAAATACTCTGTTGAATGTCAAAATTTTCTAGCTTATAGCCAAAGTGGGCAAGATTTTTCTTCTTATAGTGTTTAAGCTTTTTTGATTTAAAAAATTATTAGAAAATATTTAAAAAAAATTAATCTGCTACAGGCGATTGGTTAAATGTTTGTTTATATAAAACCAGATATCTTTAAAAAAAAATTTCAGATGCTTAAGATTTTTTTCAGATTTTTCCGAACTATGCAAATCTTTTTTTAAAGTGACATATCGAATGCCATAATTTAAAAATCTGCAAAAATCCTGAAAAATACTTTCTTCAATATCAAACTATTCTAGCTTATAGCCAAAGTGGGCAAGATTTTTCTTCTTATATATAAATAAGTTCTCGCCTCGCGTGGCATAAAATATATACAACGAATGTCTAATTTAACTCCCTTTTATATTCCGCATATAAATGATATATTTGCAATAAACCTGACAAACTATACTTCATTTCCTTGAATATCCGTAAATTTGGCCCGATTCCCTTCCCTTAAAAGAGGGTTAATTTTGATTCCCTCTAACGAGCCATTTATCGTTCAACCGCGTATCTCGACATGATTCAACAGAGCGATTGGACGTAGTGAAAGAGAATGACGATAGTGAAAATAACAGCATAGCCTCGTTATGTACAATCGAAAGTGATGATCGATATTCCACAGTCGTAGGCATTGGTGAAGCGACAGAGTTATGCAGCAACGAGTGCATGACACTATTAGCTGATACGACTACAAATTACCTTGTGCTTATCTCGGTTACACATATTATCACAAATTTGTATTTATTTTAGCGCGAACAAAAGCGTTGTCAGTAACAGCAAAAGTGTATCCATCCATCACTAGTTTTTGCACATATAATCACTCGCAAGTGAATACATTTGCAGTCAAATTATTGCAATATTAAAGAAAGAAAGAAAAAAAAAAAAAAAAAATCAGCACATTAATGTACGTACGGAATGAGCACTACAAAAGCTTTAATAATAACGACAAAAAAACATACAACAAAGCGTAAAAAAAAAAATTTATTATAACAAAAATAATAATAGTAAAAAAATAAGACAAGTGATCTTTCAACTGTGGTGCTCTTTTCCTTTCTCATTTTGTTGCCCGATTTTGCAACTACCACATAAAGAATATTTAATGGAAAAGGAAAAACCACTTATTTGTGTTTATTGCAGAGATCTTTGAGGGAAGTTTGTAAAATAAATTACAGCAGCTCTGAGATGCATGTTCGACAATTCTTTTTTTTTTTTTTTTTTTGCATTGAATAGCTTTAAGAACCGATGTTGGGCAAGAATGTATCGCGTATCATCGGTAATTTACTTTCTCTTCTTCTCTCGATGCCTCGACGCGACCACTCTCTCTTCGCACGAATATATTCACGTTTGTCTTCATCAGAGATGGACTACAGTCGAATGAAACAGGATTTTAAATAATAAGTTTTGTGTCTACACAGTTGTCGAAAATTATACCTACGAAATGCAATCGTTCATTGAAAACGATAGTCATTTTATTTGTTATTATAATTTTTATTAATTTGGGGTACTTTTTTTTGACAATGATTTTGAAGACTTGCAAATCAAGTAGCAATAAAATAATTTGTTAGCCTGAAAATACATTTATCTATGAAATAAATTGTCAGATTTTTTCCGAATACGAATATATTTTTTTTTAAATTCTGTCTTGTAATTTTTATTTTCGATTCAATGATCTTTATTAATACGAAATGTAATGATTTCTTGTAAAATATTGTAATTATTTATAATTATTCCGAAGGCATGAACATGAATACATTTGATTGCTGCTACATTTTCAAACAAAAGTATAATTCGCTTAAAATTTGAGAACTTTTATTTTTCGACAATGATTTAAAAATATAAATTCATTAGTAGAAAAAAATTGTTTATAAATTCTGTTGAAAACATTTTTATACATAAAATAAATTCTTAGATTTCTTTCCGAATACGTGTACATCTTTTGAATTCTGTTTCTCGAAATTACCATTTTCGAATTAAAAACAAATATATATATATATATATATATATATATATATATATATATATTTTACGATGCATTGAAAATACACATTTTTTTCTCATTAAATTTGTAACATCTTGGATTCGTCTTTTCTGCAATAAAAAAAAGTTTTAAAACAAAAATCACAAATATTCAGAAAAAATCATAGCTAATTTTATTTATTGAATAAAATAAGCATTCCTATCTCCATCACAATCTCGACCATCAATCGAAAAAATATTATTACTCCATAATAATCAGTCACAATTTAAAAAATATTTCAGTAAACAATTGCTCTTTCATTCCAAATCATTTTCATAGTGCTCTGAACGTCAGCTAAGTAGTGAAAGACCATGTAAGGTCAGACAAGTATCAAAGGACTCGTTGGTTGCTGCTAAAAAAAAAAAAATAACAACAACGTGTCAGGAGAAAAAAAAGCTCGGAAGAACCTCGCCCAACTACGAAAAGTACCTTTTAATTGACCCGGTTTTCGCGCCCTCGAGTGATAAAAAAAAAAAAAAAAATCACATCCACGTGTCAACGGGGACGCAGTAACGAGTGGCGCGTGAAAATGTCGAGAGAAGAGAGAGAGAGAAATACTTCTCATTTGCCTCAGATAAATGAAAAGTATATATTTTTCTTTCTGTCGACATATTTTTTTTTTTTTTTTTTTTTTTTTTTTTTTTTTTTTTTTTTTTTCGTCGACAAATAATTTAACACGTTGTCACTGTTAATAATAACAATCATTATCTCGTAAAAATTGTATAGACGTCATGATGGATGATAATACAGCAAAAGTGCGTTAGAAAATTGTGAAAGCAATGATATTAATAGTGTTGGCATGCTTAATATATTTCCTGGCTTTATTATAATCCCACTTACCGTCTCCATCCTGTGAGAGGTGCTCGACGTAAATCCTCCTCCGATAATCCGTGAAGTCCCAAGCATGCCAATAGCCATGCCATTATAACAAGAGCTGTGATTGCTGCTAATCTGAATGGTAGAAGAGCCACCGTCAGAAAAGCTGTCTGTAATCATACATTTTTTTTGTCCAATTTTAATTAAGACTGCAATGTAAGCTATTTTTTAATTAATTAGAAATTTGTTTTTTTTTTTTTACTTATTACACAAATACAGGAATGAATGAGGGACAGTGTGAATAGCTGAAGTCGTCATTAGAAGAGATCTGATGACGTGATGATGAAGTGGTTAAAAAAAGAGTTGCAAAATATATTCTTGCATGTTTCTTCCTCATTATTTTGTATTTTCTACAGATTGTATATGAGGAATTATTTTGACCAATTTTTGCCTCCTCATAGAAGGGTGTAAAAAATTTAAATAAGGGCCTGCAAAGAAGAACTTTGCAAATTGCTAGTTCATTAATTTGTATCTTTGGCTAAGATTTTTTTTTTTTTTTTTTTTTTTTTTTTTTGCAGAGCTACCGAGGAAGTATGTTCATCAATTTTTTTACTTTATTTATTTATTATTCTATTTATGTATTTCATACATACATCATTTTTCTCGACGTTTCCAATCATTCTAAGTGTCCTGACATGAAAATCTCGAAAAGAAAGATTTTTCACGAAAACAAAGCTAAAAAGGAAAATAATGAGAAAGCAATATAGAAGACTATATTTTGTAAATTAAAAACAAAAATGATTGCAACTAATATAGTGCTAATAAATAAATCCCTAGTTCCGTTTTATTGACGCTACATTCTACTAAATTCGATAGACTTATCGAACAATCGATTATCGATTATTATACAATATTTTTGGTTTCATATTAATTTAATTTTATTATTAAAATTTCGACTTTTTAACGATTACTTAAACGATACAAAATTCATCATTATAAGACAATGTTAAGCAAAAAAAAATGAGGGAATTCATTATTATAGAAAAAAATGAAGTTTCCCATCGAATTTGTTAAACAATTTTTGTTTTACTAATTGACTAATAAATCTTTTTTAAAAGATTTTTTCCTTCGTCGTAAAGTACTCAAATTCGAATCAAATCAAACTTTTCATGCTTTCATTTAAATCGAATCAATCGTGCAAGTGAATATATTTTTTCTTTATCACAAAAATTCCTTCGCTCTTTGCTCTACATTATAAAAAAATAACGGTGTAAAAATTCTTTTAAAAACACTTTCATGATTAATATAATCATCCTAATATCTATACTGAAATCTTTCTTAACCTACATTTCCATATCTTACTTTTCCTCACGTTATGCAAGCTACGAGAGATTCCACTATAAATCCACATTGATAAAGTAGTTGCATACACAATTAAAAAAAAAAAAAAAAAAAAAATCACCTGATACAAAAGAAAACAATAATCAGATAGTTGGCAGAGATAAATTACGCAAATCATATATTGACTCTCATTGTAATTGAGTCGATGACCTATATACCTACAGACATACTTGTTAATAAAAACAATAATAATCCGATGACTCCAGGCTTTTAGTAATAAATTGCTATAACCGGTCCATCGCATGTGAACACAAATTCGGTCTCTCTGCAGTGTCACTGACACCCTTTTCGTGACCGACAATGCGGCAGAGATGCAGAAGAAGCTTCCAAGAGAGACGGAGAACGCCTTCGTACAAATTCACGATTCATGGGCATAAGAAAGAGACGCCAGTATATATATATATATATGTATATGAGGCATTCCATATCAGATCAGTGACTAAAAAAATAAAAGTTCCCAAAAAAAAATTCTAAAATTCAGATAATATAATTCCAATAGACACCAAATTAAAAAAAAAAATTTGGATGAATTTTTCAATTATTTATTATTTCTCACTAAAACATTTATATCTCATAAACGGTTTGCGCTATCGAGAATTGAAAAAATTGGAAACATTCGTTTTTTAATGATCTATAAGAAGAACATTTTTTCAAATTTTATACAACAAACAATTAAGAAAAAATTCTCGTGTTCAATGTGAAAAACATTGCAATGTATTGGCACCGAGTTACTTTATTTAAATTATATTAGATAAACAACAAATTTTCAGTCGAAATTATTTTATGGCATTCGAATTTGATCAAAAAGGAAAGTCATATTTATTATTTTTATATTAATAAGAATATAATGTTTTAATTAAATTCGAATTTCATGGAATAACATAGACGAGAAATTCGTTTTTGAATAATTTTAATAAAATATACTTTTCGCCTTGAACACATGAATTTTTTTGTTAATTTTCACATACATTTCGCTCAAAATTTTGTAATTAAATTTGAACAAATGTTCTTCTAATCACAAAAAACCGCATGTTTTCATTTTTTAAATATTGTAGATAAGCGTAAATCGGTTTTGAGACACAAATGTTTCAGTGAAAAGTAATAAATAATTTAAAAGTTCATCCAAATTTTTTATTTTTTATTTCCAAATTTGGAGCCTCCTATTGGAATTATATCATCTGATTTTTAACACTTCTTTTTTTTTTTAATTTTTTCTTTTTTGAGTGACTGAGCTGGTATGGAATACCCTATGCATATATATAATAAAGCGAAGAGAAGGAGAACACGAGAGACACCGGCTGGTAAGCAGGTACCGTTCTCTCGTTCCGTTATTCTCTCTCACCTGTTCGCAGCATCGATTCAGTTATACCAGCAGCAGCAACCGCAATGAAGACTCAAGCGATTCCATTACCACGTGTGCGTCCATCAAAAAAATATATAGCTTTGTACTAGAAAACTCGTAACAGATGGATAGATAAAATATACTTCCCATTGTGACTTTTTAAATACCCATTTTTCCTAATTGTTCATTACTTTTGCTCCATAACCTACTTAAATTATATATTGTAAAATACTTTTTACAATATATAATTTTAGTAATAAAATTTCTGATTATAATAAATATATAATGAGAAAAATTAAGAGTGAAAAAAAATCAAGACACACTTTGCGAAGAAATTGATTTTTTAAGCCGAATAATGAAAAAAAAAAATAAATATTTTTGAGTTGGTAAATTTGTAAAATAATTATTTCCTGAAACTTCGATTCAATACAAATATTTTTGTTCATTGACATTTTTTTAATTATTGGATGGACGAAATTTGCGGCACGTCTCCTCGAAAAAAACGTAATTAGAGCGAAAAAAATCAAGACACGCTTTACGAAAAAATCGATTTTTGAAGTCGAATAACGAAAAAAAAATTAAGATTTTTGAGTTGGTAAATTTGTAAAATAATTTTTTCCTGAAACTTCGATTCAATAAGAATATTTTTCTTCATTCACATTTTTAAAATGATTGGATGGACAAAATTTGCGGCACGTCTCCTCGAAAAATAACGTAACTCTCGAAAAATCGATTTATAAAAAAAAAATGATAATTCTAAAAGATTCCACCAAAAAATTCTGGAAAAATTTGGAAGTGTATGACACTTTTTGTAGTTGTTGTTAAAATTACAAACAATGTTTCGTAAAAGGTAAATACTGAAAAAAAAAATTAAAACTAAACAAAAAAAATTTTTAAAAATGCCTTCAATTTACAAAAAACGAGGCTCTAATGATACAAAACGAAATAAAAAATTGTTTTGTTGCTATAAAAAAAAGTGACAAGAAATACGTTTGTTTATTACGTTAGCAAGATATTTTGTTAGGCTAACAATGTATATAATTATAAATTCACAAAAATATCTCGCTGACTTAACAAATAAACGAATTTTTCGTCTCTTTTTTGTTGTATTACTTCTAATTGAAACATAAAATTGTATTCATGACCCTTTTTTCATGAAACTGACCAAACTATTATAACGTCTACTGTGAAGTAGAAGAATATAGAAAGCCAGTCATTATTCTATAAATCCACTTAGAATCTCAGTCTAAAATCATTCAAGAACACTTCGCTTGCAAGATTCAAGCTTGGCTTTGAGAAAGCTTCTCGACAAAGTAAACCACCCTTTTGTCAGCGTTAAAAAAAACGTTCTCCAGTCACTCATCTGTACCAAGACCGGAAAGAGGGTTTAGCAACTTAAAGAAGCGATCGGAATATATGAATTTGATTAACACCTTCAGATGCATTAAAGGTTTACAGACCCTTATTAATTCCGTGTTTAATGCACAGAGACAACGACATTGCATAAGTACTTTTTTTTTTTCAAATCGGAGTAAAACTTTAATTTCACACATTTTTCTTTAGTATATTTTACAATTCTTTTTTTCTGTTCACTTGGAAAAATATCAAAAATATTTTTCTGAAGTGACAAAAAAAAAACAAAAATTCGAAAAATCAAAATAATTTTTAAACTGAAAATTGAAAAAAAAAAAAAAGAAATGTGTGTGAATTTAACGAATTTTTGAAATTAATTAATTTAAGAGGAAAAAACGATAATAATTATTAAACGTTTTTCTTTATTTTGCTGAGTTTTTTTTATTGACAAATGAGGGCTTTCGAGATCAACTAGAATTGACGTTGTGTTTGTAGGTCTCTCTTTCTTTCTCTACACTCTTACCCGGCTGGAGATCAATGCTCGACTATTACTATTATTATTATTACTACTACTACTACTACTATACAATGTAGCTTTACCGGTATCGCGAACCGTGTGTTCCCGTTCACCTTCGATGGACGAGAGATGAGAGGAGCATCGATAAAGAATTCATTCGTGAAAGTCGAACGAGTTCGAGTTGTATTCTTTTCTCGTTCGGGATCATCGATCTTTCGTCAGATATTTTTTTTTTTTTTTCATTTCATGGGAGCAACGACAACGGTGTAGTGGGTACCTGTTCTTATTAGTTTAAAAAGGACACGGGTACCAGTTCTGTCAGTCTTAGTCAAGTTTTGAGGGCACTCACCTTCGGTCTGGCATTGGATGGAATTTAATGAAAAATGGGAGCACTAATGTTGACCTCAAAGCTAGAACTCAATATTTACTATAATGCATTAATATATTAAAATATTAAAATTTATTAAAAAAGGCTTTTTTTCAATGCTTTTCCATTTTTTCAATACTTGACGTCGATTTAATTTGAATAAATTTTGGTTTTTTTTTTCTTAAATTATATAAGTTATTTTATTTGATTTTAAATTAATTTATTGATGATTGGAATCAAAAGGTTTTTTTTTTCAAATGATGTTTAACCTCTAAATAAATCGTAAATATAAGATAAAATACAAATAAGCAAATAATAATAATAATAATAGGGATTTCAATGCTTTTTCATTTTTTCAATACTTGACGTCGATTTAATTTGAATAAATTTTGGTTTTTTTTCTTAAATTATATAAGTTATTTTATTTGATTTTAAATTAATTTATTGATGATTGGAATCAAAAGGTTTTTTTTTTCAAATGATGTTTAACCTCTAAGTAAATGGTAAATATAAGATAAAATACAAATAAGTAAATAATAATAATAATAGTAATAATAATAATCAAAGATCAATTCTACACTTTTTTCAATTTTTCTTTTGTTATTTTTATTTTCACGGAACTTTGAAGGTGAAAATAATTTACAGGTAGAACAAATAATTATTTTAATGCTTTTTTTAAACTAAAAAGCATTTTCATGCATTTTAATTTTTTTTTTAACACTTAACGTCGATATTTAAATAAATTTTGATTGTTATTAAAATTATTTTCGATTTTTTTTTCATTATTCTTTTAAATTATTTATTGACTCAAATAATTTTTCGAAATTGAGAAAAATCTACTCAATTGCACATTTTTTCGAATCTATGAATCGTTGCTTTTATACAGATGTGTTAAAAATAATAAAGTATACAACACTTTTCTATTTACTTAAGTCTAAGTCAATAGAAAATATAAGATAAAATAAAAATAGGCAAATAATAATAAGAATAAACGAAGATTTCTTCTACACTTTTTTCAATATTTTTTGTTATTTTTATTATTACGGCACTTTGAAGGTGAAAATAATTTACAGGTAAAATAATTTTAATGCTTTTTTTAAACTAAAATGCATTGAAAAAGCATTTTCATGCATTTTAATTTTTTTTTAATACTTGACGTCGATATTTAAATAAATTTTGATTATTATTAAAATTATTTTTGATTTTATTTTATTATTAAAATTATTTATTGACTAAAATAATTTGTCGAAATTCAGAGAAATCTACTCAATTGCACATTTTTTCGAATCTACGAATTGTTGGTTTCATACAGCTGTGTCAAAAATACTAAAAGTAGATAAAAAATAATGACCGGCTATGTGACTTGCAATTAAGCCACGTGCGAATTCCTCTGCCGGGAAGTGTGAGGAGAAATTGGGTCAAGGACCGACATATTCCGGTTTAAGGAAGAACAAAGCGGAAGCCAAACAATTTTCGCTTCGAGCACGTCACACACACACACACACACACACACACTCAATGGCAAAGAATGAAACAGCAGAGTGTGTTGATATACCGAAATCAGAGAGCTACTTAATACTCTGGTTAGTTCCTCATCAGACAGCCATTGAAAAAAAAATCTGAAGCCAATTGACCAGCTAGATAATGACCACAAATGTGGGGGGAAGGGGGGTGGGGCATTGAATAAAGATTTTATTTAAGAAGGACATTCCACTTTTTTTCTGTAAAAGAAATACTTCGTTAATAAATTTTTGTCGATATAAAAATATCATTGAAAATCGTATGCACTCAATTATTACTAACAATGTTTTTTTTAACCCTTTAGAATTTTCATTCGAACTTTGGATTTTTTTTCCTTTTCTAAAATATTTCCGATACATTAGATTCTATTAATGAAAATTGGATGTAAATAAAATGAATTTGTATTTGATAATTTCGAATTAATTTTTTAACTCACAATGCAATATTAAACAATTTTAATTTCAATCGAAATAAAACGTTATTGTCATGAAATAAAATATATTTGAATGAAACAAAACCTATTTCAGCCGGCATTAAAAAAAAATAATTTAATAATAATTAATAGTAATAACTATATTTTATAAAACAATATTTATTTGATTTAAATAAAGTTTTATTTCATTCAAATAAATCAATTCCTCCCTTTTTTCTGAGTGTACTTGTGAAACTATCAATTTTCCCTTAATCAATAATAAAAATAATATTGGAAAACATGAAAAATTAACAATTTCATTTAAATCAGATTTTCCTTTTAATAAAGTGGAATGAATTTTTTTTTTTTTCACCGACGAAAAAAAATCAGCCTACAAAGAAGGATCTTACAAATTGCTTCCTCATTATTTAATAACTTTTACAAAGCTTCCTGTATTGAGAAAGCAAAATCAAACATATGTCTTTAATACTGAATTCGGTGAAAAGCCCCTTAAGGAATTAATCGAACGGCAGTTAAGCTTAAGCATCTAGTATAGCCTTTGCTATTCAATGAAAAAAAAAAAAAAAAAAAAAAAAAACAGAGTCTCCTAATGAAACCAGCATTTAGTTCCGTTCTCCAGTCGCTCGAGAATCTTGTGTGTGTGGCTGACTTGTATGGATTTACCTACTGGACGCTTTCACTATTATCGTCCGTTTGCCGTTGAGACTGAAGAATTTTTTTTTTTTTTCTCTCTTTTCAGCGTTTAAAAAAATCGCAAAATTTACATTTCATTTAACCACAAAACGCGAAGATGCTTTTCAACGGAGAGCCTGACTGTTTACTCGAAGAAATTCTTCGTCAGACTTTCGATTATTTCGTGCAGGAAGCTAAGAGGTATACACCGAGAGCTACCGCTGCCTATTGGAATAATGAGGTCGAGAGTATCGTTGAACTGTTGGAAAATTGTAATTATAGATTACACGCACATATTGAAAGTAAATTATATTCATGGCTATTGAGATAACTGAAAAATATGGATATTAAAGTGTGTGAACACCTCGTAATGAAATGCAGAAATTTACTAACTCTGAGATAATTATTATCGTTTGATAATTGAAAAAGTTGTGTGAACTTTTTTATTCTCTTTTATCAGATCAACGACTATTTTCGACAGCATTGATTTCGGAATTAATGCTTTTTTTTTTAAATAATAATAATAATAAGGGGTGCTTAACTGTAAGTCTACAGAAATAGATAATATTGAGATAAAAAGTTTGTTTATTTTTATTTTTTTCTATTATGCAGATTTTTTTTTTCATAAAATCAAGAACATTTTATTTAAAAAAACATATACATTATAAAATAGGCAAATCATAACAGTAATGAGTGAAGATCGATTCTACATTTTTTACAAACGTTTTTTGTTATTTATGTTTTGTTATTTTTATTATTATGGCTTCCTGAAGATGCAAAAATAATTCACAACTGGAGGAAATAATTATTTTCATACATTTTTCTAAATTTTTTTACAGGTTTTTGATTTTTTAAGTAAAATTGACTTGTTTTACTAAATAATAAATAATATTGAAATTATTAAAAAATTGATATTATTTTTATTTCATATTATTTATCCGAAAAATTAAAAAATAAAATTTTCACGATACCACTAATTAAACGAGGATTAAAAATCATTCCAGAAGACAAAAATTCCACGTAAATTTGCGGAACAACATTGAAGACGTGCCAAAGGCATTAGCGAATCATCCGGACGTTCGTCACGCGCTAGTTTTTACATAGAAAGTTTTTCCTCGGTTCAAAGTAACTGTAAATCGTCGAGTTGGTGCGAGATAGCTGTTTACAAGTAATGCTTTGCGAATCTCTGTGGCGTTGCACTTCAAGTATCTCGATCGTGCATAAGCGACATTCACGAAGGGCTCGTGGATTTACAAGTTCGACGAGGTATCAAATAAAATAAAAAATAAATGCAAAGTCGAAACTTGCACATTGCTTTCTCATTCTTTTTGGTCTGTCACAAACTCTCCTCTACAATAAAGTACGTTTTTTAATTTTAGCTTCCTCATAGAGGAAGCTTTGTCGATGGCGGGTCAAAAAAAAAATGTTGAAGCCAGACTTTGCAATTGTGTTGAAAAAAATGTCGAAAATGTAAATTTGTTTAAAATCTTAACTACTTTATCGATTTTGCCCAAATTCAGTTTGAAACATTGAAACACTCCTTTTAAGATTTATGCAAAATTTTAGATGAGTTGTTTATTCTGTTCTCGAGTTATTAGCATTTTAAAAAAATTATAAAAATGGAAATTTCTATAAAATTTTAAGTATTTTATCGATTTCGCCCAAATTTAGTATCAAACATTGGCACCCTCTGTTCAAGTCTCATACAAAATTTAAGATCAGTTACTCGAAACATTCTGAGTATGCTGACATAAAAACCTCGAAAAAAAAAAAATGTCACAAAAACAAAGCTTCCCCTATTAGGAATCAAACTTGCATTTTGCACATTACTTTCTAATTATTTATGAATTTTTACAAATCCATCCCTACAAGGAAATATGTTGATTAATTCTACCTTGCACATCAAGAAAGCATCGTAAAAAAAAAAAAAAAAAAAAAAAAAAACTTAAAAGATTCCCTGAAATATGAACACTGTTCGATTATCACTAAATTCAATATCAAAACCTTGACACACTTTATCCAAGTTTCATGCAAAATTTAGTTCAATTACTTGAACCATTCTCTCGACTTCAACTTCTCTCTCGACGTTTTAGACCATTTTGAGTATACACACCATGACGATCTCTAAAAAAAAAAAAAGGAAATGTTCATGAAAACAAAGTATCCTCAATGAGGAAGCAAAATGACGAAAATAAAATGAATGCGTAACAGTGAAACTTTCGCGGAAATTCTCAAACGAGAGAAAATCAAACGTTGAGCCAGTGAATATTCGTTTTAAGGCCTCTCAAGCGGAGAATGCCGCGACCGCTGATCGTATATATGCTTTGCCATTAGGTCACCACAGGCACGTACTTTCTACACGAGCAGAAAACCAACCCGGTATATACGTATATTTGATCTTTTCTGTACATATATATATATATATACACATATAATGCATATAATATGTCTGATGGTGTATAATAATATATTGAGAGTTTGCCGAGTCAAGCACAGCCAAATCCACTTTCGTAATAATAAAGCATGTATTACTTTGCAGCTCAAGAGACCGTATGCAGGGTCGACATTAGCTATAGAACAGCTAAACTCATTTGGCATTTAACCACAGTTGAAACGAGACTGTTATGGCTTCGGAAATCGATTTGTAATTTTCTCAGAGACTCTCGTAACTTCCTCGAAGAGCTTTCCTCATTGTCGTTGTATGCTTTCGTCAGCTAAATGGATCTATCTTGTTTAAGTTACTTTAGGGATTTTTTTTTAAATCAATTTTTGCATTTTTTTGTTGTTGCTTTTTTATAGAGAAGACTTTGTTTATCGTGAACATTTTTTCCATTCACGATAACAATTTTTTTCGATATTTTCGGCGAGAAAAATTGGTCTAGAAAAAAATGTGTGTGTGTGGGTGTAAATTTGCGCCCTTCTATCGCTGTGAATTTAATTACAATTGATTATTTCGATATAATTTTATTAGAGTTTCATTTTTCGCACGCTAATGAATTGAAATAAATGAATGAAAATAAAAACACGTTAATTTGAGCAAATTTCAAGCTATCTAGTTGTGAAAAAAAATGTTCAAGAGTAAATATAAAAATTGTAAGAGTGCCTATTTTTTTTTTCCAGCCTTAATTTAATTTATTTATTTTCTTCTCAAAAAAAATAAATAAATTAACCTATATTTTTTCATTACATTCAAATCAATATTTTCACATATTTTAATCCTATAATTTAATTTAATTAGTGAATTTTGTTTTCTCAATGTCAATAAATAAATTCTTCAATTTATTTACTCATAAATGTATTAAGGAACAAATATTTTTTTCGTTTGAAAAAAAAAAAAAAAATATCGCTCTGTGTTAGAAGCGAAAAATATATGGCGAATATATTTATATTCGCGTGCATTCTCAGAGATGTGCATTCCATCAGCCCTTTCCCGTTAAGTATAATCAGTGTCACGTGCCCACCATCTGTGTAGCGTACACGCTGACCCATAATAAGCCTTCGAATGGCTAGTTTACCTCCTTTCAAAGCCATCAGCGGATACTTTTTCGACAATTTCTTTACGTCCATTTTTTTTCTCATACCGACGGTTACCTTCGCTCCGACTGGTTTACCTCCTCGTAAATTGCATAACGGCTCCGGCGTTAACAAAATTCCGCTACGCTAGCTCGAGATAGAAATCTTAACCATAAAATTAAATAAATTTTCTTTTGTCTTTCTAAATTATCTTGCCAAATTTATGAACTTGAAATATCGTCCAAGGCGAGCCGGCAAAAAAAAGCGAAAAAAAAAAAACATGTTTATAGCTTTAACAAAAAGTTTTTATCTGCAAACGTATTGTTTATTTTAAAAAATACAATTTTTTAATTGAACAAAAAAAAAATTATCATTTGCATTGTAACCAATATGTTTAATATTAAAAAAAAAATCTGTAATAAATTTGTTATGGTGACGTAAAAAAGCATCAAAAAATCGTTTTTTATACTTACAGTAATTGGCGCGTCGATTTTGCAATATTATTTTTTAAGTTGTGTTTTAATTTGTCCAAATCGATGATACGTCGCAATACAGAAAAATATTGTAAACAAATCGCGCCTGAATTTTCATGACAATTGAAGACAAATTGAAGGAAACGAAATTAATTAGGATATGTTGCAACAGCTGCAAGATTCAATGATTTCAATATTTGTTGTAATGATAACGGAAGTTAAAACAAGAAATCCTAAGAAGCCAAAGTGACACACAAATTTGATAGACGCTGCATTGAAAAATGATTAGTCATCGTGAGAGTTCATTAGTGATTCATTAAGTTCTTCCTTTCAACTTCCATTCGTATCATATTTGAATAATAATAATAATAACGACGGAGATGACGGTAATAATTGTAATAATAATAATCACTAATGAACTATTGATAAAATAATAATTTTTAATTTTATATATTAAGCTAATCACTGTTTTTTAAAAAGCCAGACAAGTAGATTCTGGAAAAATTCAGAAGATCCAAAAATTCTGTGATTCTACTTTCATAACTAATTTCGGACGAAATGCTACGAATAAAATTTTTTTTTTTACTGATAGAAATTTTTTAAATCACAATTTGCAAGTATTTAAATACTTAAAAAATGGTTCCGGTTCCGGTCCGAGCGTGGAAACACGTCTTTGGCAACGTTGAGCGAAATACGCATAAGTACGCGAATTTAAGTCAATTGGAACGCGGAAAAATACAAATAAAGGGAAAATAAGTGTCGGAGGATACGGGGAAATAATAATTAACCGAGAACAGTAAGTGAAAGTTGGATAGAAACGAGGAAAAGACGAGACGCCTGAGCAAAAGAGGTTATGTCGGCATTGTCAGAAATAACGGAAAACATGGTGGAAGAGAGCGGGGCGCCAGCCCAGCAACGGGAAAATGGAGAAACAACAGAAACGGTGGAGACGACGGTCGGTAAGAGACCCAGAGGTAGACCGAAAGGATCACTAAACAAAACATCGAAGAAAAAGGGTAAGATGAACGCAAAGACGCTGGACGACATATGGGCAAAACAGGAGACGGAGTCCGAGCGGAGAGATTGCGAGGAGGATTCGGAGGAAGAAGGTTTCGAAAAAGACCCAGACAGCTGTTTGTTGGAAATGAAGGAATCAGAAGTTTTCAAAAGTAAGTCGAAAATTCCGATGTCACCTCAGGCGGGGAATATGACGAGAGAGAACGCGAGTGTGATTCAGGAAGAGGAAAAGCAGAAAGGCGACAACGAAGGAAGTGACACCGATGGAAGTGAGGAAGAGGAGGATGGGAAAAGAGTGACAGTTACAGTGGACGTGCATAGGGACATGGACGATGAAAGGGGCGAGGGCGAGTGGGGACGAAGTGAAATAAAGAACAAAATAATGGAGTGGGAGAGAAGGAACAAAGAATGTTTGCAGGAAATGTTCCAAAAGTGGTGTGGGGAACAGGAGAAACAATGGAGAAAGGTCTGGCAGGAAGGTTTAAAAGTCACCTGGAAAGAGATGGAAAAAGCGTCGGGCAAACGAGAATTAGAGAAAGAGGAAGCGTGGAAAGCAAAGTTGGCATTAAAAGAAAAAGATGAAAAGATAAAAGTGCTTGAAGCGGAACTGTGCAATGTGAAGAAGAAATGGCGATTGGAACAAAACAAATGGCAGGACAGTCACACGGAGCAGCAGCAGAGAATTTTACTTCTAGAAGAGGAAAATCAACGTGTGACAGGTATGAAAGATGACAGTTGGGGGGAAGAGAAGAGAGATGAAAATGCAAACATAAAAGGAGTGTGGAACAGAGAAGACTACAGCGCGGCAGAGAGGAGGGACACGGACGCAGTTCAAGCAAGGGAGGAATGTGATGGGAAGTCAAACAATTGGGAAAAAGTAGAACGACGAAACTGGGGCAAAAGAAAGACTCAGAAAAGGGGAGTGCCAGGGAAAATGACAGAACAGGAATGGACTGAGGAATCTAAGGAGAGAAACCGCAGGAGGAGAAACATAATTGTGTCCGGATTGAAGACATCGGGAAGACGATTGGGAGAAGAGGCAGCAGAAGCGGTTGAAGAATAGACGGGAATAAGACCGATGTTTAGAGGTTGGAAAAAGTTAAACGATGGAGTGCTGCTAGAGTTGAACTCGAAGGAAAGTAAGGGACGGATAATGAAGACGAACCACTGGAGAAAAGGAGGACGAGTCTACATAGAGGATGATCATACACGAAGAGAAAGGGAGGTTCAGGAATGGATTGAAGACGAAGCAAGCAAACTGTTAAAAGAGGGTGAGGAAGTAAGAACAGGGTACCAGAAAATCTGGGTGTCAGGGAGATGGTGGAGGTGGAATTAAATGGAGGGGGAATTGAAAGTACAGAGGGAGAGAGACAGAGAAAAGGAAGTGGATGGAAGAAACAGAGAAGAGAGGGGGTTTCGGGACAACCGAAGAAGATACTAGGACAGAAGAGGAATCGCGACTGGTAACGTGGAACATCGCAGGAGCAAAGAAGATTGGAGAAGCGTGGGAGTGGTTAAGGGACTTTGATGTGATAGCGGTGCAGGAAACATGGACTGAAAAGAAAAACGAAAATAAACTGTTAAATGGATTAAGTAGAGGCTTTAAGTGGGTAGCGAAGGCGGCGACAAGAAAACATAAGAAAGGTAGGGCGTGCGGGGGACAACTGGTTGGTATAAGAAAAGATACTAACAACAAAGTGATAGTAGAGGAATGGAAAGAGGGTTTAGTGATAAAAGGATTGCGATTAGGCGTAAACAAAGAACCATTTATGCTAGTGACATTGTACAACAACGGAGGGTGGAAGAATCTAGAGAAAGAACTGGCGGAGGTGGTAAGAGGGGCCCAAGAGAGAGAGGAGGGGATTTTGATTGTGGGGGATTGTAACGCGAGAATAGGGGAGGACCAGGGAACGCAAGACGTGGATGGTGTAGGAAAAAGCAGAGGGAATGGGGATGGGATCAACGTCTCTTATGAACGCTCTTTTTTTTAATTAAAAGGATTTTTTTTATTTTTAAGTTAAATGTGAGACAATAATGCAGACTTTACTTTTCTTTTTTATCACAATGTGCAACTATTTAAATACTTAAAAAATTGGTAATATGTATGTATGTATTTATTCACATGTATGCCCTTTCGGGTTTTTACATTTGTTTTACAGCTCTCACCCTTCTCTCTCTTAATCCTATGTTTTTGGTTTCACTGTTTTCCACTCTCATTCTCATTCCTTACATATCTCTTACTTTTTCATTCTCTCTGTTTTTCGCCAGTCTCTCAAATTCTTGTACATATTCACACAGTTCTGTAATTGGGTTCTCCTGTAAGCAGCGTATCCACTTACTTCGCAGTATCTCTCCTCTTAAACCTTTCCTCCAACCCTCTAGGCCTCTCACAAACTCCTCTTTCATTTCTTCTTTGGCTTTCCTACATTCTGCTATATGTTCCAACGTCTCATCCTCTCCTTCACACATTCTACACCTCGCATTCGTATACCCCCTTCTCTTCTCTCTACCTATACTTCCACATCTTAACCTGGCCCACGTTTCCTTCACCTGTCCTCTGATTTCTTTGTCTTCCCAGTACCTTTCCAACCCTACGTCCCTTTTGAGTAATTTGTATTCCTTATAAAACTCCGATTTTTCGATTTTCTCCCAATCACACTGTATTTCTTGGTCTCTCTTTATCCTGTGTCCTCTCTCTATTATCCTTTCCAGTTCCTCTGCACTGCCCCTCCTGATTATGTCCCATACTGCCCCTTGCCCTACATCCTCCATCGCTTTCTTCACTTCTTTCCCCCACTTCGTGGGCATGCCGTTAACAATTCCTCTTGCTTCCTCTCTTAGGCATTTTTTTGGCCACCTATTCTCTTTCATTTTCATTATTTCCACCAAGTACTTTGCTGCTCTATGCCAAATATCCACCGCAACTCCTGTACACCCTGCTTCTTTCCTCCATATGTACGCCGGCGTATTTCTATTAATACCCATTGCCATTTTTATATATCTCGCCTGCAATCTTTCAATCTGCTCTCTTTCCCTCCACCCCCACACTTCCACTCCATACAACATGCCGCTTTTTGCCAGTGATTTCATCAGGAATATCCTTCTTTTCAGGCTGCTGATTTTCGCTCTCTTGAAGATTCCCCATGTAGCATTTATCGCCCTTTTAATTTTTTCGGTGTTCTTATAAATGTGTTTCTCGTAAGTATTTCCTGATGAAAACCAAACGCCTAAATATTTATATTCTTTAACTATTTCCAGTTCTCTCTCTTTGTACATCCATTTCTCTCCTTTTTTACCTCTACCTCCTTTCTTACAAATCATCACTTTGGTCTTGTTGATATTAATAGCTAGTTCGTTCTTCTTAACATATTTTTCCAACGCTCCAATCATACTGGCCAATCCTTCCGAGTCTTCTGCAGTTATTACAATGTCGTCCGCAAATTTCAGTGTGTATATTTTTTCGCTTCCTATCACCACTCCGCCCTTGTCTTTTCCTTCCCAGATATTGTCTATGTCGTCGATGTACACACTAAAAAGCGTTGGGCTTAACGGGCAGCCTTGTCGTACTCCTTTCGTTGTCGCAAATGTTTCTGTCATTCCCGTCCCTGTGATCACGTCATTTAATGTCTCTCCGTAAATCCTTTCAATCATTTTCATCATTCTCCCCTTAATTCCTATTTTTCTTAACTTTCTTACCATTATATTTCTATCAATTGAATCGAAGGCCGCTTTAAAATCTATAAACGCCGTGTACAGTTTCCCTTTTTTCTTTTTCAGCTTATTATTTATCACCGCATTCAATACAAAAATATGGTCCCTCGTTCCTCTTCCCCCCCTAAAACCCGCTTGGCTTTCCTTCAACCGATCACCCTTTTCCAACCATGCTCTTAGCCGTGCCGACATGATGCTTGTCATTCATTTATACCCGACATCTAAGAGAGTTACTCCCCTAAAATTCTCGGCGTTATCCGTTTCTCCAGCTTTATGTATCGGGTATATTCTTCCTTTCTCCCACCCTCTTCCAATTTCTTCACTTTTCCAGAATTCGTTCAATATTTTCGTCAGTTCTATCCGTCCCTCTTTCGGCATCCCTTTTAGGAATTCCCCTCTGATGCCGTCCTCTCCGGCTGCTTTCCGATTCTTCATTCTTTTCAAGGCTGCGATCACCTCTTCTTCTTTAATCTCCCTGTTCAATAGTTCCATTTCTAGTCTCTCTCCCTCACCAATATATTCTTCTCTCTCCTCTCTTTCCACCTCTCTGTCTATACTATTTTCATTTGTTTTTTCCTCCCCTCCCAGTAATTTTTTGAAGTGCTCCATCCATTCTTTCTTACTTATCTGCTTTCCCAGATTCTCTTTTTTAGCTTTAAATGGTCCTATTGCCTCCCACATCTCCGACACATTCTTACTCTTTTCTACTTTCTCCCATTTCTCTTCCCAATATTTTCTGCTCTCCTCTTTCTTTATCTCTTTCAGCTTTTTCCTCTCTCTCGTCAGGTTATCCTTTTTCTCTTTCTTTTCTTCCTCAGTTTCTTCTTCTACCCTCTCCAGAAGTTCTTTCAGACTGCTCCACACTCTTTTCCTCTGCTGTCTTACATCCTCGCTTAGCCTGGTATTTTCTTGTCTATTCCCCCCCTTTTTATGCACCATCCCCGCTTCTTCTGCTGCTATCTTTATAATTCTTACCAATCTATCCCACCTGTCCCTCGCATCCTCCGGTATTTCTGTCTCTTTCCATTTATTTATAAAGCTCTTTTTATACTTTTCCTCTGCATCTTCTTTCCAAGTTAGGCTTTTCTCCTGTTCTTCCTTCTCAGTCTCTTCTCTTCTTCCCGACCTATTTCCCGTTCTTTTTCCCCCCTTCTCTAACTTAATACTAATTGGAAGATGATCGGACTCTGTTCGTACGTTAATTGTCATTTCTTTAACTACTTCTTCCCTCCCGTCACTCACAATTATATAATCTATTACGGAACTACCTCCCTCTCCTGGCCATGTATAATTTCCTTGTCTGTCCCCCTCACATCTGCCATTTAGCACCAGCAAGTCGTTTTTTTCGCAAAAATCAATTAACTTTTTCCCTTCCACATTTTTTATTTTGTCCCTTGATCTCCTCTCATTCCCTCTGTTTTTTCCTACACCATCCACGTCTTCCGTTCCCTGGTCCTCCCCTATTCTCGCGTTACAATCCCCCACAATCAAAATCCCCTCCTCTCTCTCTTGGGCCCCTCTTACCACCTCCGCCAGTTCTTTCTCTAGATTCTTCCACCCTCCGTTGTTGTACAATGTCACTAGCATAAATGGTTCTTTGTTTACGCCTAATCGCAATCCTTTTATCACTAAACCCTCTTTCCATTCCTCTACTATCACTTTGTTGTTAGTATCTTTTCTTATACCAACCAGTTGTCCCCCGCACGCCCTACCTTTCTTATGTTTTCTTGTCGCCGCCTTCGCTACCCACTTAAAGCCTCTACTTAATCCATTTAACAGTTTATTTTCGTTTTTCTTTTCAGTCCATGTTTCCTGCACCGCTATCACATCAAAGTCCCTTAACCACTCCCACGCTTCTCCAATCTTCTTTGCTCCTGCGATGTTCCACGTTACCAGTCGCGATTCCTCTTCTGTCCTAGTATCTTCTTCGGTTGTCCCGAAACCCCCTCTCTTCTCTGTTTCTTCCATCCACTTCCTTTTCTCTGTCTCTCTCCCTCTGTACTTTCAATTCCCCCTCCATTTAATTCCACCTCCACCATCTCCCTGACACCCAGATTTTCTGGTACCCTGTTCTTACTTCCTCACCCTCTTTTAACAGTTTGCTTGCTTCGTCTTCAATCCATTCCTGAACCTCCCTTTCTCTTCGTGTATGATCATCCTCTATGTAGACTCGTCCTCCTTTTCTCCAGTGGTTCGTCTTCATTATCCGTCCCTTACTTTCCTTCGAGTTCAACTCTAGCAGCACTCCATCGTTTAACTTTTTCCAACCTCTAAACACCGGTCTTATTCCCGTCTGTTCTTCAACCGCTTCTGCTGCCTCTTCTCCCAATCGTCTTCCCGATGTCTTCAATCCGGACACAATTATGTTTCTCCTCCTGCGGTTTCTCTCCTTAGATTCCTCAGTCCATTCCTGTTCTGTCATTTTCCCTGGCACTCCCCTTTTCTGAGTCTTTCTTTTGCCCCAGTTTCGTCGTTCTACTTTTTCCCAATTGTTTGACTTCCCATCACATTCCTCCCTTGCTTGAACTGCGTCCGTGTCCCTCCTCTCTGCCGCGCTGTAGTCTTCTCTGTTCCACACTCCTTTTATGTTTGCATTTTCATCTCTCTTCTCTTCCCCCCAACTGTCATCTTTCATACCTGTCACACGTTGATTTTCCTCTTCTAGAAGTAAAATTCTCTGCTGCTGCTCCGTGTGACTGTCCTGCCATTTGTTTTGTTCCAATCGCCATTTCTTCTTCACATTGCACAGTTCCGCTTCAAGCACTTTTATCTTTTCATCTTTTTCTTTTAATGCCAACTTTGCTTTCCACGCTTCCTCTTTCTCTAATTCTCGTTTGCCCGACGCTTTTTCCATCTCTTTCCAGGTGACTTTTAAACCTTCCTGCCAGACCTTTCTCCATTGTTTCTCCTGTTCCCCACACCACTTTTGGAACATTTCCTGCAAACATTCTTTGTTCCTTCTCTCCCACTCCATTATTTTGTTCTTTATTTCACTTCGTCCCCACTCGCCCTCGCCCCTTTCATCGTCCATGTCCCTATGCACGTCCACTGTAACTGTCACTCTTTTCCCATCCTCCTCTTCCTCACTTCCATCGGTGTCACTTCCTTCGTTGTCGCCTTTCTGCTTTTCCTCTTCCTGAATCACACTCGCGTTCTCTCT
The DNA here is from genome assembly GCA_964016905.1 of Perithous albicinctus. Lineage (NCBI taxonomy): Eukaryota > Metazoa > Arthropoda > Insecta > Hymenoptera > Ichneumonidae > Perithous > Perithous albicinctus. The sequence goes on along the minus strand of OZ024692.1, from coordinate 12,939,254 downwards.
CGTCATATTCCCCGCCTGAGGTGACATCGGAATTTTCGACTTACTTTTGAAAACTTCTGATTCCTTCATTTCCAACAAACAGCTGTCTGGGTCTTTTTCGAAACCTTCTTCCTCCGAATCCTCCTCGCAATCTCTCCGCTCGGACTCCGTCTCCTGTTTTGCCCATATGTCGTCCAGCGTCTTTGCGTTCATCTTACCCTTTTTCTTCGATGTTTTGTTTAGTGATCCTTTCGGTCTACCTCTGGGTCTCTTACCGACCGTCGTCTCCACCGTTTCTGTTGTTTCTCCATTTTCCCGTTGCTGGGCTGGCGCCCCGCTCTCTTCCACCATGTTTTCCGTTATTTCTGACAATGCCGCCATAACCTCTTTTGCTCAGGCGTCTCGTCTTTTCCTCGTTTCTATCCAACTTTCACTTACTGTTCTCGGTTAATTATTATTTCCCCGTATCCTCCGACACTTATTTTCCTTTTATTTGTATTTTTCCGCGTTCCAATCGACTTAAATTCGCGTACTTATGCGTATTTCGCTCAACGTTGCCAAAGACGTGTTTCCACGCTCGGACCGGAACCGGAATTCTAAAAAAAAAAAAAAAAAAAAAAAAACTCAGGGAGCATCGGGCGCTGTGTAGTGGGCCTTTGCATCTAAAAAGCTGCTGCACAGCAGTGGTATAGCAACTCTGCTAAATAATAATGTGAAATCGATAAGATGAAACTTGAATCATGAAAAAAAAAAATTGGTAATATAAAAATAAAATGGTGCATTTAAGAAAACGAAATATTTAATAGGATACAAAGCTCCAAAAAGGTAATTTTGGGATCAACGTCTCTTATGAACGCTCTTTTTTTTAATTAAAAGGATTTTTTTTTATTTTTAAGTTAAATCTGAGATAATAATCCAGACTTTACTTTTTTTTTATCACAATGTGCAACTATTTAAATACTTAAAAAATCGGTGACATAAAAGTAAAATTGTGCATTTAAGAAAACGAAATATTTAATAGGATAAAAAGCTCCAAAAAGGTCATTTTGGGATCAACGTCTCTTCTGAACGCTCTTTTTTTTTAATTAAAAGGATTTTTTTTATTTTTAAATTAAATCCGAGACAATAATGCAGACTTTTCTTTTTTATCACAATGTGCAACTATTTAAATACTTAAAAAATTGATAATATAAAAATAAAATGGTGCATTTAAGAAAACGAAACATTTAATAGTATAAAAAGCTCCAAAAAGGTAATTTTGGGATCAACGTCTCTTATGAACGCTCTTTTTTTTAATTAAAAGGATTTTTTTTTATTTTTAAGTTAAATCTGAGACAATAATCCAGACTTTACTTTTTTTTTTTTATCACAATGTGCAACTATTTAAATACTTAAAAAATTGGTAATATAAGAATAAAAAGGTTCATTTAAGAAAACGAAATATAAAATAGAAAAAAAATCTCCAAAAAGGTCATTTTGGGATCAACGTCTATTCTGAACGTTCTTTTTTTTTAATTAAAAGGATTTTTTTTTAATTTTTAAGTTAAATCTGAGACAATAATGAAGACTTTACTTTTTTTTATCACAATGTGCAACTATTTAAATGCTTAAAAAATTGGTAATATAAAAATAAAATGGTGCATTTAAGAAAAGGAAATACTTAAAATTATAAGAAAGTTCCAAGTCGGTAATTTTAGGAGCATCGTCTTTTATGAACGCTTAAGCAACGTAGATTTAAAAAAAAAATGAGTCCAAACGGTATGTTAGAAGAGAGAATTAAGTAGCCGCAAAATCTTAGTCGGGCAGGCAGGCATAGTATAGAGTAATATACCGATGGGCACGTAAGGATAAACTCGCGAACGTTCGACGACTCTCGTCCCACATTTTTGTCCCACATTCGAGGAGCCGGACGATTGTATGGTCCCGTATTTACTCCGTCACTCATTTGGTAAACTCCTAACTTTACATCAGGTCAAGTAAAAAAAGATGTCATATGTCGAACAGTTATTTTCGTACATTTCCGTTATGATACAAAAATGTTAAACCAAAAAAAACAAAAAGCTGTGCTTTATTTTATTTCATTAATAAAATTAAATGTATGTCAAATTTCATGATTTTTATTGTTCGTAACAGTGTTGTAATTATTTTTAAAAAATTCCCAGCTCAAATAGTAAAAAAAAAAAAATTGTAGATTCATTTTTTAAATAGAAAAAAAAAAAATTAATCTCCTACAATTCTTTTACTTTAAGACCAGACGTTTTTTATGCGACATTTTTAATCGATAAAAATACAATAAAATACTTTTTTGACTAAAATATGACGAATTATTCTTTTTTTTTTTTTTTTTTTTTTTTTTACGAAAAAATGTTTATTAAAATATTTCTTCCTTTATAAGGAAGCACAAAAATCGGAAACCATTGACCGATTGTAACGCAAGTGATAAAGGCTAATGTCGGTCAGACGAAGCGCAAATTATCGTCGAAATAAGATCTCGTTTCCATGGAGTTCACTTCGATGTTCCCCCTGTTGGCAATTTTTCCACCGTTAACCGATTATCGCATTCCATCGTGCATGAGAAATCGTATATGTGGTGGTCACTCGGTATAACACAACACGGTCAGTATCGTGCTTCGTGGGGAGTGAGCCGAAGCGTGCGATTCCAGCGAGAACGGGATGCTCGAAATTGCAAAAACTGATAGAAAGAACACGCTCCTCGAATCGATTCACCGAAGCTCGTCAATATTGTCTCCCTCTCTCTCTCTTTCTCTCTCTCTCTGTCTTTTGGCGTTTGTATACACTGTCGATTGAGCACCGATTGGTTTATCCGCATTGACGCTTCGTAACTCACAATATTCCTAAATATGTCAATGGCCTTTATCACGAAAATTCTATTAGTTTGGAAATTTTATTTCAAACTACAGAAAAATTACATTTTATGTTGTATATTGTATTTAACACACTAGTTTATGAATAAGAACTTTTGAGAAACTGTAAGTTTTCAATTTTTCATGATAGGATTTTTAGAAAAAAGTGTGTATTTTTAATTTCAAGTATTTCCTAAATTTCGAAATATTTCAATGACTTTTATCACGAAAATTCTATTAGTTTGGAAATTTTATTTCAAACTACTGTAAAATTACATTTTGTGTTGTATATTGTATTTAATACACTAGTTTATGAATAAGAACTTTTGAGAAACTGTAATTTTTCAATTTTTCATGATAGGATATTTAGAAAAAAGTGTGTATTTTTAATTTCAAGTATTTCCTAAATTTCGAAATATTTCAATGACTTTTATCACGAAAATTCTATTAGTTTGGAAATTTTATTTCAAACTACTGTAAAATTACATTTTGTGTTGTATATTGTATTTAATACACTAGTTTATGAATAAGAACTTTTGAGAAACTGTAAGTTTTCAATTTTTCATGATAGGATTTTTAGAAAAAAGTGTGTATTTTTAATTTCAAGTATTTCCTAAATTTCGAAATATTTCAATGGCTTTTATCACGAAAATTGTATTAGTTTGGAAATTTTATTTCAAACTACTGTAAAATTACATTTTGTGTTGTATATTGTATTTAATACACTAGTTTATGAATAAGAACTTTTGAGAAACTGTAATTTTTCAATTTTTCACGATAGGATTTTTAGAAAAAGTGTGTATTTTCAATTTCAAGTATTTCGAAAATTCTATTAGTTTGGAAATTTTATTTCAAACTACAGAAAAATTACATTTTATGTTGTATATTGTATTTAATACGCTAGTTTATGAATAAGAACTTTTGAGAAACTGTAATTTTTCAATTTTTCATGATAGGATTTTTAGAAAAAAGTGTGTATTTTTAATTTCAAGTATTTCCTAAATTTCGAAATATTTCAATGACTTTTATCACGAAAATTCTATTAGTTTGGAAATTTTATTTCAAACTACTGTAAAATTACATTTCGTGTTGTATATTGTATTTAATACACTAGTTTATGAATAAGAACTTTTGAGAAACTGTAAGTTTTCAATTTTTCATGATAGGATTTATAGAAAAAAGTGTGTATTTTTAATTTCAAGTATTTCCTAAATTTCTAAATATTTCAATGGCTTTTATCACGAAAATTGTATTAGTTTGGAAATTTTATTTCAAACTACTGTAAAATTACATTTTATGTTGTATATTGTATTTAACACACTAGTTTATGAATAAGAACTTTTGAGAAATTGTAACTTTTCAATTTTTCATGATAGGATTTTTAGAATAAAGTGTGTATTTTTAATTTCAAGTATTTCCTAAATTTCTAAATATTTCAATGGCTTTTATCACGAAAATTGTATTAGTTTGGAAATTTTATTTCAAACTACAGAAAAATTACATTTTGTGTTGTATATTGTATTTAACACACTAGTTTATGAATAAGAACTTTTGAGAAACTGTAATTTTTCAATTTTTCATGATAGGGTTTTTATGAAAAAAGTGTATATTTTTAATTTCAAGTATTTAAGGATATTCCATAAATGATAATAGAATAAATATCCGATTTTAAAGTAAATTTTTGGGAGCAAATTTTCTGATGTCTAAGAATCTTTCGAGTCTACACGTGGTAGTGACATCGATTGACGTCTCTACAGCCGGCGAGGTTTTCGAGCGTGGGTCTTAAAGCTCTAATATGCAACTATTGCTATACGCTTTGGTATACTCTGTTGAAGTCACTAACAACAAGACGCGATACTTCGCTACTTATACACCTGAAGCGCGAACGTTTCGCGAAGCTATTTAAGGATCCTTGACACCTTGAGCTTGACAAGTTGCGAGCGCGGGACACCGCGTGCGATACACGAAAATAGAAACTCGAGTCTTTTCTTTGTTTCGCTGTCAAATGTTTTGTGTTTTATGAATATTTCATTAGTTACAACTAAAATATGGCCAACATGAGATATGACAAATGTAAATAAAACGTAAATAGAATATGTTTATAGAAATTTTCAATTATAATCACGAGGAGAATATGCTTAAATAATGCTTAATAAATTTAATTCAATATTATTTGTCTCTCAATATTATAAAAATATTTCAACGCAGCCTCTGTGTAGGACAGTCGAGCTAGCCGAGGTCAAATGACACATCAAAACCAGATTTTTAAGTCCCCAAACAGACCCATCTTGGGCCTGATTTTTCTAAGTCCCCCTTGAGAATCCCTCTCAGGGTCTGATTTTTCTAAGTCCCCCGTGAGAATCCCTCTCAGGACCTAATTTTTCTAAGTCCCCCATGAAAATCCATCTCAGGGCCTGATTTTTCTAATTCCCCCGTGAGAAACCCTCTCAGGGCCTGATTTTTCTAAGTCCCCCATGAGAAACCCTCTCAGGCCCGGATTTTTCGAAGTCCCCCATGAGAATCCCTCTCAGGGTCTGATTTTTCTGAGACTCCCATGAGAATCCCTCTCAGGGCCTGATTTTTCTAAGTCCCCCGTGAGAATCTCTCTCAGGGCTTGATTTTTCTAAGTCTCCCATGAGAATCCTTCTCAGGGCCTGATTTTTCTAAGTCCCTCATGAGGATCCCTCTCAGGGCCTGATTTTTCCAAGCCCCCATGAGAATCCCTCTCAGGGCCTGATTTTTCTAAGTCCCCCATGAGAATCCATCTCAGGGCCGAATTTTTCTAAGTCCCCCATGAGAATCCCTCTCAGGGCCGAATTTTTCTAAGTCCCCCATGAGAATCCCTCCCAGGGCTTGATTTTCCATTTTTTTACCACAATTTTCAATGAACACGATTGAGAAATCTTATTCATTGAGCTCACTGATGACGACTTTTCACCGGAACTGCCTCCCCTTAATTTCGTCACCAACGACCTTTCAATGTAACATGATTATCGCTCAATTGTTACGATAATTAATTTTCCAGCCACGTATATTCGCGTATTTCACCATCGTAATACTTGCAACGGCACGCGCTCATCCGCGTGCTTTAAATGCGATCTCGCCCCCCTTATCTGTTTCGACGTGCTCAGACAAAGTAAAATACTCTTGGCTGAACTAACGCGCTTGAATGGCACTATTGCGACGTGTCTCTACGTCGTGAAAATCTCGCAACATCTCGTAACAACCCCCTGAACCGCGCGTGGATCGATTTGCCACTACGCTACACAGGACGGCGACACAGCCCATCACGGAATACCACGCGGATAGTACCTTCCTTAAAAAAAACTAGTGGGTAAAATATCTCGCATTTTCGATATTAGTATTGTTGACGATTTATTCGTTCTCTGATTGGCTGTCGTGTTATCTGAAACTGGTCGTAACCGACGAGCAGCTTTAGTCATGTTATTGTAAAGAAAAGCAGAGTAGCAACGTGAGAGCCAAATAGAGCTAAAGGCAGAGAGAAAGAATCAGCGAGGAGAGGCAGAAGCAGAGAGCAAATGGCAGAGACACTGGTAAGAAAATTTGTAAGAGGTAATATGTCTGTGACTGCAAGTTTTTATGCATAAACTATCATTTATTATTTAATGCATAATTGTGATGTAAAATTGATCAAGAGACGCGTTATAAAGTTTCGATATACTTTTACACAGCAAAAATTAAAATTAAAGTATTTTCAACGTTTTTAATATAACGTAAATTAATTGTACGTCACACCTGTGTGTGTTAATTAAATATAACATTTAATGCAGGTAAACTTCCAGTACAGATTTGCTTAATTTCATGCATTATTTTTTTTTTTTTTTTTGCAACGTAGGTAAAGGCAGATACTAAGGAAGAGACAGAGTTTGAAGAATAGGTAGAAAAAACGAGACACTTTTTGGTCTGACATTTGTAAGGTAATGGTCACGACTGGAACTTTGCATAGACTGGTATATTAAATATAGTGTACAATGGTTATGTAATATTGATGTACTTTTACAGTCAATTTTAATTACGTTATTGAAATTAAAGTAATTTTTAGGCTTCTAATATGTCGCAAATTTATTGTACGTTACATATGTGTATCAAGTTCAATATGTACCATTTTATGCAGATAAACTTCCAGTACATTAAATTTCGTGTAATTTTTTTCGTAGGCCAGATAATAGGCACGAACGCTGTTAAATAAATGCGTAACTTAATGTTTGGGACTGAAAGTTTTTATGCATAGACTGGCATACAAAATTTCATCTTCAATGGTCATGTAAAACTGATGCAATTTTACAGCAAAATCAAATTACATTATTAAATTTAAATTATACTATCAAGCTTTTTAATGTATGTCGTAAAAAAATTATACATCACACTTGTGTATCAAATTTAGTACGCCATTTTATTTAGATAAACTTTCAGTAAAGGCACATTAAAATTCATGCAACTTTTTAAATAATGGACGTATAGCCAGATGCTGAGGAGGAGGCAGAAGTAATTTAATAAAAGTGTCTAAATAATATTAATTAATTAATTAAATAATAGATTAATGAAAGGTTTTTATGCATAAAAAAGTAAATAATAATAATAATAAATCTTCAGATGCAAAGAAAAATGTAATAAGACAATGTAAAACGAACTGGTAAAGCGCGCGTATTTGCTAGTTTAAAAAAAGAAAGGATGCAAAGTACAGAATCTTGCACATTGCTTCCTCATTATTCTAAGAATTTTTACAAAACTACCTCTACGAGGGTAGATATTGATATGTTTATCAATTTTGGTTTCTTCATAAAGGAAGCTATGTAAAAAAAGAAAATTCTCTGTAATACAAAAAAAAAATACAAATTTCTATAAAATTTCAACTACTTTATCGAATATCGCTCAAAATTCAGTGTCAACAAAAAAAGTTATCAGCATTCTGAGAAAGTTTTGTGATTAGAATGAACGAAATGAATTTTTCCAAAATCTTTAAAATTCGATAAAATCAAAACACTTGAAGCAATTCTGATAAAAATGTAAAAGTAGAGTACTAAGTGTAGGAACTTGTGTAAAAAAAAAAATCTCTGTAATACAAAAAAAAAAATAAAAATACAAATTTCTATAAAATTTCAACTACTTTATCGAATATCGCCCAAAATTCAGTGTCAACAAAAAAAGTTATCAGCATTCTGATAAAGTTTTGTGATTAGAATGAACGAAATGAATTTTTCCAAAATCTTTAAAATTCGATAAAATCAAAACACTTGAAGCAATTTTGATAAAAATGTAAAAGTACAGTACTAAGAGTACAAACTTGTGTATGAAAAAACACGTACTAAAACAACTTTTTTCCATGTTTTAGATTTTGAGTACACATAAAAATTTTGAGTACACATAAAAATCTCGAAAAAAAAAAAAAAAAAAATTGTCATCAAAACAAAGCTTCTTCTACGAAGCAAAAAGAAAGAAAAAAAAAAAAACACGAGATAAGCGAAGCTGAAAGTCCGCGTATTAGATGTACACATATATTTATTACAACAGCAAAGAGAAAGCTGACCTTGAGCTTGTCGTAGGTCGTGTCGAGCTCGAGCCGATGAACGAAGGGATTAAGAATATCCGAGTCAATTGATGCGGTTTCAATGTCGTCCTTGCCCTCCTGCATCTTCCCGTTCATGATAATATCCTCCATTGTCCGGCGTCCACCGGACCTCCGGTTATTTATCAGCTTTTCTCACAATCTTAAGCCAAAAAAAGGGTCAAAGTCTCGTCGAAATCAATACGAAAACTGGCTTTTACACCCCTTTTTCTCTTCACTGCATTCCCTCCCCCCGCACCTCCCCCTCTGTAATTCTTCTTATTTCCCCTTCTTTGATTCTTCAATGTTGTCTTTCCTCACCACTCGTGTTTCTTAATCTTTCGTTCACGCCATTCGCTTTTCCAATGTCTCTCTGTGTTAACGGCGAGAATAAACAACAATAACAACAACAGCAACAGCAAATACAATAGAAAAACAGTCGAAAGTGTTTCAGTCTAGACAAAGTGAAGAGAACGCCGGATCCAATCTCTTTTGATCTTCGTTAAAGTTTTTTTTTTTTTTCTTTTTTAGAATACTTTCGAGAGAATACCGGAAATAGGCACGGAAAGTCGAGATTTTTTTCGGCGGCGTGGCAAACTTCCGGTTTTACCGGTATCGATAATACATCCACGAAATCACGATTTCCTTTTTCTTCTTCTGTTGTTTATTGTTATTATTTACAATAAATTTACTTCTTATAACCGCCACTTCCGGTTTGCCAATATTTGAAATCACGAATTATCTTTTGTTTTGTTATTATTTGTAATAAATTTACTTTTGATAACGCCACAGCCTTTCTACGCCAATACTTGAAGTGAAGAATTATTTTTGATTGTTTATTGTTATTATTTGGAATAAGTGTGCTTTTGGTAATGCCACTTCCGGTTTACCGGTTAGATGTCTATAGTCGTACAGTTTTTATGCCAATACTCGAAATCACGAATTATTATTCTTTTTTTGTTTTATTGTTATTATTCGTAATAAATTTGGTTTTGGTAATGCCACTTCCGGTTTACCGGTTAGATGTCGATAGTCGTACAGTTTTTATGATGCCAATGCTTGAAATCACGAATTGTTTTGTTTATGGTTTATATTGTTATTATTTCTAATAAATTTATAAACGCCACTTCCGGTCTACCGATGGAGTCCAATAGTTTTATACTTTCTGGACTTTCGGTTTAATTCAATTAGCCGCACACACACTTTCCATCCAAATCCTTATAGCCACGAATAATTGTTTGTTCCTCTATTTATTTATAATAAAAATCGTTTCCGGTTAGCGCTGATAAGGCTGATTAGAGTGCTGGAGACACGTTTTAATCCTGCAGCTTCAATCACTAGCATTATTTTCTTTTTGTATATATGTTTATATTCTTTTTTTTAACTGGTAAAAAACACGCGTTAACGTTTCATAAAATTGCGTTCAGATTAAATGAATGACGAACAAACATAAGGTGGAAAATAAGAGTTCAAACGAAGTCGTGAGCGGTACAACGTGCGAGATGCCGAGGTTCGTACGTCGACGTACTGACTCTCGTGGACTTCTCTCCACCGTGATGCACCGTTCGAGGCTTTGCTTACCGCGCATACCGCTTACGCTTCTCGATTCCCCCTCCCCGCCAAACGGTAAGTACGACTTTTCACCACCGAATAACACGACACAAACCCCACGCCCGAGGTCGCCGGTAGCGCGGTCTATAGGCACTCTCTACTCGAGCAACGGGGGTTGTCTGCTACTTTATATTGTATTTGTGTAATTTTAACAAAAACCTTTTTTTTTTTGTTAATTTGACACCAACTTTTTTGTTTTGATTACTATCTAGTTTCACAAATAAATTACTAACATTATTTGCCACATATTTTTGTTTTGAGATTTTTTTTACCTGGACAGAGAAAAAAGTGTAATTTTCGTATTTTTGTCATTTTTGCAAAAAAAAAAAAATGATGACGATATATTTTTGTCATTTTTGCAAAAAAAATAAAATGTTTCTCGATATTTTTTGTCATTGTCTAGTTTCATAAATAAATTGTTAATATAATTTGTTGAATATTTCGTATTTTTATTTTGAGAAATATTTCTCTGATGTTTTTGACAAACGAAAAAAGTCACAGTTTTGTTTGACAACATATTTTTGTCATTTTTACAAAAAAAAAAAATGTTTTCGATCTTTTTTTTACATTATCTAGTTTCATACATAAATTATTAATATAAATTGTCAAATATTTGGTATATTTATTTTGAGAAATATTTTTCTAGTGTTTTTGACAAACGAAAAAAGTCATATTTTCGTTTGACGACATATTTTTGTAATTTAAAAAAAAAAAAAAGTGAAATGTTTTCGATCTTTTTTTTTTGTCATTATCTAGTTTCACAAATAAAGTAATAAAACGATTTTTCGAATATTTTGTATTTTCGTTTCGAGATATATTTTTTTTTCCTTTGAGAGTGTCAGTTTTGTTTAACAATATATTTTTGTAATTTTTACAAGAAAAAATCATTGCTATTTTAACAAAAGAGAAAAAAAAATTCGTTCGTTTAATAGAACTTTGTTTGTCAATTCTGACTTTACACAATTGTGAAAAATGGATCACAAGAGTTACAAGGTTTTACTTTGCATCGATGCTTTTTTTTTCTTCTTCCTTATCATTGACAGTAATTTTGAGGTAGATAGCTAGAAATGGTTTTTTTTTTATCAGAGATTAGTGGGCATAGCTCACGATAATTATCGTAGCTTAGGACTTAATTATATTTCCTTAGTCACATGTGCTGGCATGAAATGTGGCAGCATTTCATGCCAACATATAACCACGAAGAACTATGTTGCACGTTTCTAAAAACGTTCAAAACAGGAAGTAATATATTGAAAAAAAAAAAAAACAGGCGCGTTATAGTTGGAAACTTAAACTCCAGATACATGATTGTTTATATAACAATCATGTAGAGCTATTTGTGAGCTATTTACAGAAATGTAAATGTCTAAAACTGAAAGTAGCATAAAAAAAAATATATTCCAGTTACATTATTAACCTTCTTACATTTACCGAAAGGTAACATTTGAAAAAAGAACTACAGTTGGCTGCCCCAATTACTACAATTGTTGCCAATTTAGTGTCGCTATTTCGAATAATTTTAATTACCAAAATAGAAAAAACAAAAAACAATTTTTAAATGAAGATGAATTTTGTTATCTGCAGATAACTCATTGTGAGGAATTGGAGTGGGGATACAATCGAGAGAAACATAACCTAAAAAAGTACATCGTGATGGAGACGGCATTGAAGGAATCGTTGATAAATTATTTCGTCCAATTGGCGAAAACAGACTTGAAGTGGAGAGAATTTGTGAAAAGCATCGAACGGCCACTCCAAGCTCTAAAAAATCAATCGGAGCAATTTCGTCATGTAATCAGGTGGGATTATTTTTTTATATATTCCGCTCGGCCAAAACAACGTCAGACCTTAACAGAGTTAGAAGTACTCGGTCGGTAAAATAGGACCCTGTATTACCAGCGCAGGGTAACTCAATTTTACGAGATCTGACTGACCTACAGGCGATAAAACTGCGTTTTTTTTTTAAGCAATGAAGTCGATAATGCAGAGATTTGCCGAATCGAAGGAGTTCGAGATAAGCTCATCTTCAAAATAAACGTGGGAATCGAGGACGAAATATCTCAGATACTGATTGAGCTGCGACGCGTGAAAAATCATGTTGAGGTAATTACGCAATGCTTTAAAAAAAACTGTTAGGCTTTTAAGTGAAATAACGTAAAATTTGTAGCCACTTAATTTTACAGCGAATTTTTTTTTTTCGTAAAAATCAGGGCTTTAAAATAACACTTTTTTTTCACAAAATTAATTATATATTTCAATATTCCAAAATTAAATTTAAAAAATTGTAAAAAATAGGCAAACTAATTTCACAGAAACCAAAAAAAAACTTTCTATCGAAATTTTCTGAATTATTATTTATTTTTTTATTTTTTTTTACTAATCCATTAATAATTTTTGGTAATATTAAATGAACTCCCAAAAATATTTTTTTGCTGTAATAAAATGTTTTTATATTTTACAAATGACGAATAAAAATTCTGTAATTATTTACAGTGTAAATATACAAAATTGTATGGAAAATAATTTGTCCCCAAAATTTCTCTTTTTTGGCCATATTATATTAATAAAGAAAAATATCGCTATAATTATTCAGGACCTGAAAATGAAATTGGAACGCTTGGAGATTGTGAGAAGCGACGCTTTGATCCGAGAGCCAAGTTTCAAGGAACTTGTTGATGGCACATCGCTCAGGCCTCGACTAGATCTTCTGTTGGAATGGGCGCTCGAGAGTTCGAGATACTACAGCGAACTTTGTCGAGGTATATTCGAGAATTTCAAAATTCTTGATTACAAGAGCGAGGAGAGCGTTAATCGTTGGATCAAATCGTTCGAACAAAATCGACAAGGACGTGCGCACATAGACAGTAAATTATTATTTTTTTTTTTTCGTCAAATTACTATAAATATCCACCGACTTTTCAATTTTTAACTCCAACTTTTATTACAGGAATATTGGGATTTACGCAATTTCTCGTCAAGGAAACCGTCGAATGATCTTGCAGCGTAAAATGTATTCTATATTCAAACAAAATGCTTTTTTCTTTATAAAAAATAAATTATTTTTAATTTTTTATAGTTGTATCTTGTTGGTAATAAATAGTTTTCTTTAAAATATGTATAAAATGTATATTTTATTTAAAAAAATAGTTGGTATCTTGTAGCGATTTTATTTATTTTAAAAAATAATAAATAATACTTTTGCATTAGAAACTAAAAACTAAAGAAAAAAAAAATACGAAACTTTTCGTCAAGAAAGCCATCAAATTATTTAACTGTATAAAATGTATTCGGCATTCAACCGTATTGCCTCTTTTTTGATAATAAATAATTTTCATTTTAAAAAATTGATAACTTGTTATTTTTTTAAATTTGTTTAAAAATAGTAAATAATACTTTTGCATTAGAAACTAAAAACTAAACAAAAAAAATACGAAATTTTTCGTCAAGAAAGCCATCAAATTATTTAACTGTTTAAAATGTATTCGGCATTCAATCATATTGCCTCTTTTTTATAATAATTTTTATTTTAAAAAATTGACAACTTGTTATTTTTTTAAATTGGTTTAAAAACAATAAATAATACTTTTGCATTAGAAACTAAAAACTAAACAAAAAAAATACGAAATTTTTCGTCAAGAAAGCCATAAAATTATTTGACTGTATAAAATGTATTCGGCGTTCAAGCATATTGCCTCTTTTTTGATAATAAATAATTTTCATTTTTAAAAATTGACAACTTGTTATTTTTTAAAATTTGTTTGAAAATAAATAATACTTTTGCATTAGAAACTAAAAACTAAACAAAAAAAAATACGAAATTTTTCTTCAAGAAAGCCATAAAATTATTTGACTGTATAAAATGTATTCGGCGTTCAAGCATATTGCCTCTTTGTTTATAATAAATAATTTTCATTTTAAAAAATTGACAACACGTAATTTTTTTAAATTTCTTTCAAAACAATAAATAATACTTTTGCATAAGAAACTAAGAACTGAAAAAGAAAAAAAAAAAAAACCGATGTCTGACCGCAGCTGATCGTATCTACTAGAAGCCAAGCGCAGTTACTTTGAGCTTCCAATTTATTGAACGTCTGACCACATAACGATCTCTTCCACTTTGTTGGAGCAAAGCATTGGAACTCAGGGCTTTCCAAGCTGAAAATCGATTCCAGCATTCCCTTATCACGATCCTCGTTATGTCCTAACTGTTTCGGCAGACATTATATCCTGAATTGCAAGAGGTGAATGCCCTAGTAATCGACAGTAAAGTCTCCAGTATTACATCTCGATTTCTGGTCATTCGTCAATGTACTGCAGTAGATTTATCTCCGATTTAATTGATGTCGAAACAATGTATTGGTTACCCTTAATTAATTTTATTTCATAAAAAATATTCGATGCATTGCTTCCTACAAACCTGAACCGACAAACCCATTTCCTCGCTTTCTCGAATTAGTATAAATCGTTTAATGTCTTTTTATACGATTCTTCCTTCCACATGGAGGAAGCTTTCTTTTTGAAATTTTTGTTTTTTCTTGAGACTTTTATTTCAGGACACTCATTTTTAAAAAAATGTATGTGCGTGCATCAATTCTCAGACTTTTCCAGCTTTTTTTTTTTCCAAAGCCAGCCAATTCTGAAGAATAAAATTAAAATTATTTAAAAAAAGGGTGCAAAGTCGAGCATTGCACATTGCTTCCTCATTTTTCACCTTTCACAGAACCACCTCTACGCGACAATGTGATCGCCAATTTTGGCTTCCTCATAGAAGAAGCTTTGGGAAAGGTGGAAATTAGCAATGTGTAATGTTCAATTTTACACCCTTGTTTTCAATAATAATATAAATTATTCAATATTGGAGAATATTTTTATTACATATTTTTATATAATCAATCTTTTTATAAGTTATTAAAATTCAGCGTTCAAAATATCAGATCATTTTGAAAAACCAGTGAGTAATAGTTGTATTTTCAAAAAAAAATCTGCGAAATATTAGATCTTGTCTGAGTCTCTCGAAATTCAATATCAACCAACGATACATTCTATCCAATTATTACGTAAAATTCTGGGTCAGTTACTTGAACCGTTCTCGAGTTACAGCATTAAAAAAAAAAAATGGGAAATGCGAATTTCTGTAAAATCATAACTATTTTATTAATTTTACACATTTACACACTACGTTTAAGTTTTATAAAAAATTTAAGATTGGTCACTCGAACCCTTCACAAGTTATAGCATTATCAAAAAAAATTACGAAAATGCGAATTTCTATAAAATCTGAAGTACTTCATCGACTTCGCCACAATACTAAAAGTATTTTAGTATTGAGCTTGCCACCCCGATAATATTTTATACCAGGTTTCAGCCAGATAGCTGGAAATCTGTTCGGGTTCAGAGGGTTTACAGACATTTTTCAAAATCTTAAAAACGCCATAAAATCAAAATGCTTCAATCGATTTTTATGAAATTTATACCAAAGAGACACTTGTCTGTCCTGTACGTGGGACAAAGTTTTCAGATGATTCCGTTCAATAGTTTCCGAGTTATGGCAATATAAATTTTTGCCCCTCTATCACACACATACATACACACTTTTTCTAAACCTCTTTTCTCGACGTTTTAGTCCATTCTGAGTATGCTGACATAAAAATCTAAAAAAAAAAAAAAAAAAAAAAATTCCCAAAACCATAGCTTCCTCTATGAGAATGAAAAATTGACCAAAACATGTATTCAAAAAAATCAGAATAATTAATTGTGTATAATTAAAAAATTAAATAAATCTCAATATTTTTGATTTTATTAACTGGATTAAATGAGTTTTATTCCAATAACACTCGAACATTTTTTTCTGACACTTTATAAATATTGAATTAAATTTGTTTCTGTTAAAAAAAAAAAGAAGCAGTTAAAAAAAATGGTCGAGTTTTAATTGTTCGAAACGATTACGAAACATCCAATTTCCGTAGCAAGCTACGATCGCTACGTTCTCACTCTGAAGTACATATTTGCATGTGGTGAATGTATGTTTATTGGCTTTTATTTACTTCGACATAGAAGTGCTCGAATTAAAGTGCTATCAAGAAAACAATAGAAGAGGGTATTGCGATATCGGTTCGTCGAGGATTGGTTGCTCTTATTCTCTCTCTCTCATCCTACGTGCCTTGTCTGACAATACAATAACTACCTACTTCATTTCCTTGCGGCTGCTGCGAGCCACCAGAGAGCAACAGAGTGGTCCTGATGGCAAAGTTCTTACGTGACCATATCAACGAAAGTCGTAACTGCGAAATATACACGACGAGGGGTTTTTTTGCTTTTGAAATCATTGAACCACTTCGTGTGAAATGAAAAATTATATTACAGGAAATAAAAAATATATTGAATCTCGTGAAATTATGAGAAACACCAAAAAAAATCATATAAGGATACAAAAAAAAAATACGAATAATTCAATGAATTCGTGTGGAATAAAAAAAGAAAAGTGAAACATGGATTAAAATAATTCGAAATCAAAGAAAAATAATGTGTATTCAATGAATAGCTTAGAATCAGTCATTTTGTATTTTATATAATAAAATAACCATTAAAAATACTTTTACTCTTATTCTCAAAATAGTTATAATTTCATGTGTTCATATGTCTTGGTCAGAAGAATTGTGTATCGAATTAGCAAAGAAATAGGCAACATAAAAAATTGAAAAATCATACTTCGATGGCGTTGTTTTTACTTTCGAGACAACGGTGATAACTTTTCAATATTCCTGGAGTTTATAAGTTATTTTACTTTCCCTTTATACACAATTTTTGCAACATTTTTATTTTAGCATGTTCAGCTGTGAAACGACGACGACTATGAAATAGTAGGCTTCAATTAAATTGTATAAAATCAGTCGAAATTAGCTAAAGTCAATGAAGTCATATGAAATTACACGATTTCTGAAATCAATGAAATCATATCGCTTTTTAAATCAATGAACTCATATGATTTTTGAAATTAATGAACTCATATCATTTTTAAAATCAATGAAATCATATCATTTTTTAAATCAATGAACTCATATGATTTCTGAAATCAATGAAATCATATCGCTTTTTAAATCAATGAACTCATATGATTTTTGAAATTAATGAACTCATATCATTTTTAAAATCAATGAAATCATATCATTTTTTAAATCAATGAACTCATATGATTTCTGAAATCAATGAAATCATATCATTTTTTAAATCAATGAACTCATATGATTTCTGAAATTAATGAACTCATATGATTTATAAAGTCAATGAAATCATACGATTTCTGAAATCAATGAAATCATATCATTTTTTAAATCAATGAAATCATATGATTTCTGAAATCAATGAAATCATATCATTTTTTAAATCAATGAAATCATATGATTTCTGAAATCAATGAAATCATATCATTTTTTAAATCAATGAAATCATACGATTTCTGAAATCAATCAAATCATATCATTTTTTAAATCAATGAACTCATATGATTTCTGAAATCAACGAAATCATATCATTTTTTAAATCAATGAAATCATACGATTTCTGAAATCAATCAAATCATATCATTTTTAAAATCAATGAACTCATATGATTTCTGAAATCCATGAAATCGTATCATTTTTTAAATCAACGAAATCACATGATTTCTGAAATCAATGAAATCATATCATTTTTTAGATCAATGAAATCATATCATTTTTTAAATCAATGAAATCACATGATTTCTGAAATCAATGAAATCACATGATTTCAGAAATCAATGAAATCATATCATTTTGTAAAACAATGAACTCATATGATTTCTGAAATTAATGAACTCATATGATTTCTAAAGTCAATGAAATCATATCATTTTTTAGATCAATGAAATCATATCATTTTTTAAATCAATGAAATCAATGAAATCACATGATTTCTGAAATCAATGAAATCACATGATTTCTGAAATCAATGAAATCACATGATTTCTGAAATCAATGAAATCACATGATTTCTGAAATCAATGAAATCACATGATTTCTGAAATCAATGAAATCGTATCATTTTTTAAATCAATGAACTCATATGATTTCTGAAATCAACGAAATTACATGATTTCTGATATCAATGAAATCATATCATTTCTGAAATCCATGAAATCATATCATTTTGTAAATCAACGAAATCACATGATTTCTGAAATCAATGAAATCACATGATTTCTGAAATCAATGAAATCACATGATTTTTGAAATCAATGAAATCACATGATTTCTGAAATCAATGAAATCGTATCATTTTTTAAATCAATGAACTCATATGATTTCTGAAATCAACGAAATTACATGATTTCTGAAATCAATGAAATCATATCATTTCTGAAATCCATGAAATCATATCATTTCTGAAATCCATGAAATCATATCATTTTGTAAATCAACGAAATCACATGATTTCTGAAATCAACGAAATCACATGATTTCTGAAATCAACGAAATCACATGATTTCTGAAATCAATGAAATCACATGATTTTTTAAATCAATGAAATCACATGATTTCTGAAATCAATGAAATCGTATCATTTTTTAAATCAATGAACTCATATGATTTCTGAAATCAACGAAATTACATGATTTCTGAAATCAATGAAATCATATCATTTCTGAAATCCATGAAATCATATCATTTCTGAAATCCATGAAATCATATCATTTTGTAAATCAACGAAATCACATGATTTCTGAAATCAACGAAATCACATGATTTCTGAAATCAACGAAATCACATGATTTCTAAAATCAATGAAATCACATGATTTCTGAAATCAATGAAATCACATGATTTTTGAAATCAATGAAATCACATGATTTCTGAAATCAATGAAATCGTATCATTTTTTAAATCAATGAACTCATATGATTTCTGAAATCAACGAAATTACATGATTTCTGAAATCAATGAAATCATATCATTTCTGAAATCCATGAAATCATATCATTTCTGAAATCCATGAAATCATATCATTTTGTAAATCAACGAAATCACATGATTTCTGAAATCAACGAAATCACATGATTTCTGAAATCAACGAAATCACATGATTTCTGAAATCAACGAAATCACATGATTCCTGAAATCCATGAAATCACATGATTTCTGAAATCCATGAAATCACATGATTTCTGAAACCAAAGAAATCACATGATTTCTGAAACCAAAGAAATCACATGATTTCTGAAACCAAAGAAATCACATGATTTCTGAAACCAAAGAAATCACATGATTCCTGAAATCGACGAAATCACATGATTCTTGAAATCGACGAAATCACATTATTTCTGAAATCAATGAAATCACACGAATTTTGAAAATCAATGAAATCATACTTCACACCGAAGCTATTTAAAAACCAGCCAAGCCCACGTTTGTGAAGTTCTCTTTTTAATTTAACCGACAATTTACAGCGTTGTGTGCCAGACGTCACAAGTTCTACCGATCATTGACCAATTTCAAGTTTCGACCTCGCGATAGGAGAAACGCGCGCGTTGGCCAGGAAACATCGGGGCGCCGGCGCTCGCTATTGATTCCGGCGTTCACAAGCCGCGCATCCCGAAAACGGAAGGGCCACCACCACCACCGCTCGCACGACTGTACGGAGGGGTGGTTTACACACGACGCGAAAAGTTACAACTCGTGGTAGAGGGTGCCACAGTAGCTCACTGCTCCTCGTACCCCAAGGAGTAACCCTCGCGCGTTTCTTCTCTTTGCCCCCGCAGGTCAGTCCCGTGTATATAATTTATACATCGTTTACTATATTTTTGTTCATAAATTTTTTTTTTTTTTTTTCTTCAACCTTCAATCAGAATTCGATGCTTTGATCGGTATTGATTTTTTTTAAAGTGTGCATTTTTTACACCCCTCGAAATTATTTCAATTTTTTTTTTTAAGTGATGTCAAAGATTTATGGATGCAATTTTATTGCAGTGGGATTATTGAGAATGTGAGACAAAATTGTTTTTATCGATCGATCGTTTAATCGATAATATAACCCTGAGAATGGATTGTACGCTCGGAACTATTTTCATTGACTAATCGACCATGGCCTCGACACTGTAAATTCAAGTGTGTTACAATGTGGGCTTCTATTGTAGAAACCCTTTTTTTTTTTTTTTTTTTTTTTTCTAGACATTTAATAATATAGCATATTTGCTATATTAGAGTAATAGCAATTTTTTTTTGCAATTCTTCAATTCTATTGAACGATTCTGGAAGAATTTGACTTTTCGTGTGATTCGTTCAAGAATCCTACATTTGAATTTCTTTCGAAAAAAAATTTTCAAAAATTTAAAAAAATAAAAGAGTTACATTTATTTCAACTGCAAAAAAAGTGTTTTATTTTATTTTATTGATAAAAAAATACTTCGAAATGTTTATGAGATTGATTGCGCGGTGTTCTGATAATGTTAAAAAAAATGCCCAAATTTAAATATCAATAAATAATAGAAGTCTAATTTTTATAAAAATAATTATTTTTGTGTTCCCTTTTTTTTTTTTTTTAAACGATACTCTCAAAAAAATTTATATTCGATCCTGGGAATTCTTTTTGTATGAACAAAATGAATTTTTATGAACAGATTTTATAAAGAATCAATTCCATGGGACCATTTATTGACCGAAAAAATAAATTGGGACACTTTTTTAAATTTTTACCTTAAATTATGTAAAGTAGGTAATGACGATAGAATGGAAGTTGAAATCCTTGAATCTTTATATATATTATATATATATATATGTCACTCATCGATAGTACATCCGGATTTATTCGCGACTGAAATAAACCCGGTTTCTTAGACTCACGATTGATTTACATTGGCCAAAATCCTTTAAGAATACAAGTGCTTAATGAGTTTTTAATGGTGCCACATAAGTTCGTCTAGGAATGACGTCAGTGAAGTTCATTGAAGACATTCGAGGCTCTTTTAAGGAGGTTGTAGTAGTCAAATCGCCATATTTATAAAAAAATAATTAATTAATTGATTAGCATTAATTTAATTCGCAAAGCGACAGAATGAACTCAGAATTTCATAATTTTTTCAATTATTTATTAATTTTTTATAATTAATTCGTATAAAGTTCTGTCCTCTAAATAGTGCTGGAGAGAGATTTCAACTAAAAAGCCTTTAATTAAAAAAAAAAATGAAAAGTTATTTGTAAAAAAAATCAACTGAATAAAACAAATTTCTAAAAATTACGTCTTCGTTGATTTTTTTTTTCCAAAAATAATGAAAATAATAATAATGCCCAAAAGGTGATAAATTAGTAGAAAAAAAAAAACAGTTTTACGAATTAATTTGTAGATTGTAATTTTTGTTATACGATACAAATTCTCAGATTACTCGAAAAACAAAATTTTCGAATTTGCTCTCATTATGTTAATTAATTTAATTAATTTTCAATATATTTTAGTTGAAATATTCTACATTACACAATGAAAATTTCAAGATCATTGAACGATCAGGTTAATTTTTTTTTTTCATAAACGCAGCCTTAAGAAAGTCCTCGAAAAATTTAAAAATTCCAAAGAAAATTCAAAAATAAAAATCATAGGTATACGAAAAAAATTATTTAAAGTTATACGAAAAAAAGAGTTTTGTTGTCGAACTTCTTTAAATATTTAAAAAAAAAATTAATTTCTTAATAAATTTTTGGCATTACTATTACTATTCAAAATCAATCTTCAATAACGTCAATTTTTTAATTAAACAAATGAAAAATAAATCTTTTGATTTTGATAAAAATAATCACATAATTTTTTTCTATTTTTATTTTTTAATAAATATCTCACAACTCGCGTCAGAGTTTTGAGCGTTGATACATACTTTGATAAATATATTTTGGGAAGCCCTTACGTGAAAAAAATTCTCAATTCTCACCGTTCGCGATTAATATCAAGAGAATGTTACGAGGTCAAAGCTGTCTGAAAGCTCAAAGGCAAACATTTTTCCGACTCTTCCTCTTTACCGCTCTGCGAGTAGGTGTTAAAAAGAGCAGCTTTTTTTTTTTCTTTTTTTTTCACCAAGCGGTCCAACCCCTACTGAGGTATCCGGCGGCGTCGAACTCGGAAAATGCTTCCGACAATCGTTAAATGAAACCATAGTATCAGCTGCATGACTTTTTCCTTCCGGTGCTATAAATGCACATGCCCGCAGGCAATGCAACGAGAAACTACACATTCACGATGATATTACTATCGACGAAAAAAAATCCTTGCTCAGCTCTCTGCACGAAAATTGCTTTAGTTAAAGCCTTTCACAGAAAGTCAGTGTCAATTTCGCTATTCAATTTCACCACTTCGTACCATACCGCTGATATTTTGCTTCGGTTGTGTCCAGAATTCGCTTTTGACAATATTTTTTAAATTTCGTTTTTGGACTTTTTGGTCCACGATTTTTTTGATTGATAACAAAAAAAAAAAGAATAATAATAATAGAAGTTTTAGATTTTTTCAAATTTTTTTTTGTAAAAATGTAAGTCCCACCATTTGCTATATTTAGAATCGGGTATTTTCTTTTTTTTCTTAAAACATATTTTCATTTGATTTTTGTTTATTTTTTTACGAATAAAAAAATGTTTTTTTTTTACTTTTCAATCCCTGAAACATTGATTTAATAATAATTCGACTGTGTCATTACACCCCGATTTCATATCCTCAAGAGATCTCCCGTATTTTCGAGAAAAATGTATGGCTTTGCATATACCTTGAGAAAAGTATATATGGTATACGTATATAGGGCATTTCACCTGATTTCGATCTGGGTCTGATCCTTGACCCTTCCGATTGGGTTCGTGATTTTTTACATGATTGACATAACTCTGAAAAGCACTAATTTGAACAAAAACTATTTTTCCACATTTTTGTTATGTAGAATTTTTTTAAAACAAATTAGCGACATGTTTTAAAAAACTGAAAAAAAAAAAAAATGCTGAAAAACATTTTTTTAGAAAATAAACATTTTTGGTAACCGAGCCGAAGTGGACCGGCTATTTCTTCTATTTTATTCGGCATTTTTACAAATGAAAAAAATTGGAAAAATTCGAAAAAATAGTAACTTTACGATAGAAAACAGGTAGAAATTTTTTTACTCCAATACATGATTTAAAAAAAAAAAATTGAGATTTTTCCAATATATATACATTTTATTTCCTAACGAACGTTAAATAACCATTAACAAAAAGGCCTAAATTGAGATTATTTAAGCAAAATCTCAACATTTATCCAGCATACAAAATTTTTCTAGCTGTTTCCTATCGTAAAGTTACCAATTTTTTTTTTTAATTTTTTCTTGTTGAAAGAAAGCCAAAAAAAGAAAATGTAACGGTTAACCAAACATTTTTATTTTCGAATCAAAGTATTTCAGAATTTTTTTTCAGTTTTTTAAAAAGTGTCATTCGATAATTTGTTTAAAAAAATCGTTAGCCAATTAAAAAGGGCGCTAGACATTTTTTTCCCCCCAAATTACTGCTTTTTAGAGTTATGTCAATGGTATAAAAAATTGCGGATCCAATCGGAGGAGTCAGACCCAGATCGAAACCAGATGGAATGGCCCATATATATTCGTTGCTCGTATAGAATTCCCAGTCGTGTTTCGTATATAAATTGAGTAGTCTCGGATGTCCTGTGTATGGGTAAGCTAAAGAAATAAAAAAGAGTGATATCGTGCCAAGGGTGAATTTAACGTGGGAGGACGTCTGATTACACAAAAGATAACGTGGGGGTGAACGAAGTATGTAGGCGTGCCAAGATTATTTCTTTGTGATAATACGACGATGCCTCTTCATAGTGTCAGGGCAAACATTGTGTCGCAAGTAGTAAACGCCTTCATTCGTCAGACACTCGAGTTTTACACTGAAAAATAAAAAAAGAAAATACACTGTTAGAAATAAATGTTTGCGATTTTTAACTACCAACATTTTTATTCAACATCAGTCGGTTCAATAAATTTAATACAGAAGTGCTGTAAAATTATACAAAACTCTTGTATTAACTTTTTCAATTATTTAGTACAAATTAATTTAATTTTATATTTTAACTAAAATATTAAATTTGAAATGCCAATTTATGCAACAACAAAAAAAGGGTTGCATTAACGGGAATTTAACGTGAAAAAAAATTTGATCGTAGTGTCAAGGCAAACATCGCGTCGCAAGTAGTAGACTCCTTCATTCGTCAGACACTCGAGTTTTACACTATAAATATGCTCGGGCATTTCAAGTCAATTCACGTGGTCATCGGCCTGACCCGCTCGCTCCAAAAAAGGAGGATATTGTTTTTCAGATTTTTATCACTTTTTTAACCATATAAAATGATTTTTTTCATCATTTTTGAGTGAAAATAAATTTTGTCCGGTTTTAAGATTCTGAATTTTCTTCCATAAAATTCAGGACTAAAAACAAGTATTTCCATCGGGGTTCGAGAGTGGGTCGAGTATAATATATATATTTTGTTTTATTTCAAGAAAAAAACAATTTTCCCTAATTTTTGTTCTAATTGAAATAGCTTTTTTCAAATTTATTTTAATTTTAATTATTGAACGAATTTTCAGCGTTTTACTCTCAAAATATGGGATTTTTTTTTTTACCATGACATGTTTTTTTTTTTCCTTTTTTTGCTATGAGAAACCATTATTGAAATTTTTAAGATTAAAAAAATATTGACTTTTTTTCTTTCTTAAATAAAAAAAAAAAAATAGAAATTATTCTTGGCCCTCTCTCAAACTACGATGATAATACTTGTTTTTATTCTTAGATTTTATGGAAAAAATTTCAGAACTGTAAATCCGGTGGAAATGAATTTTTACTCAAAAGTTGTGGAAAGAAATTATTTTAAAGAGTAAAACAAGTGAAAGAAATCCGAAAAAAGATCCTCTTTTTTTGGAGCGAAATGTGAAAAAAAAATCGTCAACTCAGTCCGAGAGGGTCAGGCCAATGGCCAAGTGAATTGACTTGGAATGCCCCATAAACATTGTTACAAATAAATGTTTGCGTATTTTAATTACCGGGCTTTTAATGCATCAGCTGGTTCAATTAATTTAATACACAAGTGCTGCAAAATTACAATACATTTATATTAACTTTTCGAATTATTTAGTATAAATTACTTTAATTTTATATTTTACTAAAATATTAAATTTGAAATGCCAATTTATGCAAAAAAGAAAAAAGACAAATTTTCTCTTAAATTTTGTTAAATTTCAGTTTCTACAACATTTTAATTTTTTACCAAAAATTACTCTGAGAGAATGCAAACTTTTTGAGCCCTGATTGAAATTGAGATTTTTTACATTTTATAATGTTGAAATTTACCACTTGGAGGTTTGTGAGATCACCGATTATGAATTTGAATAAAAAAATTGTTAAATAGAAAAAAAAAAATGTGAGTTCAAAGGTCTACCAACTCAAATGACCGTATTTATAGATTATATGTATATCACATGACTTCAACCTGATATAAAATTTATCGACGTGTCGGGTTATATCACAGGAAATACTAAAAATACCTTCACGAGCTGGTCTAAATTAAATATAGCTCGTTTGTTGCTCCACGTAAATTGATATATACGTATATGAGGTATTCCGGGCCAGCTCAGTAAGCGTTTCAATCCTTTCAATTAGCTCCATCATTTTTTATACTATTTTATATGCTCGAAAAAAAAACTTTAATTTTTCATAGATTTTTTTTCACTGAAACATTTCTTCATGAATTTTTTAAATAACATTTTTTTCCCCAATCAAAAAATTTGAAACTTTTCTCAAAAATCCTGTATTAGGTCTCATTATTTCATACATGATTTTCTTTTGTATCAATAAAAAAAAGATTCCGGAAAATTCGAAAATAATCTTGAATTATGTATAAAATTTCGTACAATTTTTTTTCCATTTTTTAATGACTTGTTTTTCAAAAAAAAATAGTTTAAAAAAATTTGGCATCATGTACAAAATTTCCTATAATGTTTTTATTTTTATTTTTTAATTACTCGTTTTTTCAACAACAAAATGGGCTTAAAAAAATCGACACAAACGTTTGACCACTCCGGGTCAAAGTTCAACAATTTCAATATCTAATACCAGGATTTTTGGAGAAAAATGTCAAATTTTTAAAATTTGGGAAAAAATTTTTAATTAAAAAAATGTATGAAAAAAAAAGTTTTAATTAAAAAAATGCATGAAAAAAAAAGTTTTTAATTTAAAAAATGCATCAAGAAAAAAGTTTCAATGAAGAAAAGTCTAAAAAAAAAGTTAAAAGTGTTTTTTCATACAGAATAGTGTAAAAAATGATGGAACAAATTAGGAGTGCATCAGGATTGAACGCTCGCTCATTGTGATTTGGCCAGGAATGCCTCATATATAACTACGTTAGCACACTAAACTTTTAATGTATGCGTTCAGGGAACTCTCTCACCGCGTTTACCAGATTCCGAGCGAACTTGCTTCAACCCATTATATACCATTTGTGTTTAAAGTTCTGTTTCAGGAAGCAACGTTTTCTATTACCATTGTACTTTGTCACTAATGTGCACTACAAATAAGCAAACAAAAAAAATGACAAATTACGAAACTATTCAATTTTCTGCAATTGTCTCTGATAATTAAATTTATTTTAAACAATTGATTTATGAGATAATCTAGTTAATTAATTTCATTATATTATTTTATTTATTAATAATAATTTAAGAACTACTAATATTAACTGCTTGACAAAAAAATTAATTAATTCCCTGACAACTCCAGTATCATAATACAAATTTCGAGTTTTCACTGACATTTTTAATTCTTTAATAAGATAAGCTGGCCTTTCGATTTTTATTTTCTGACCGTATAGCAGATTGAATTGAAATGGGAAACATATGTCGTTGGCAGGATGGAGTCGAAAGGCGAACGTCGCCCGTCCGCTTGATCCCGGTGACGCGGTGAAAAGGGACGAAAAGCAATTGAGTGAAAAATCGAGGTGTGCGAAGCCAAAGACTGTGTCCGTGATTCGCGTCGCGAAAGAGGGATAAAAGGAAGAAAAACGAGAGTCATAGAGAGAGAGAGAGAGAGAGAGAGTCAGAGAAATAAGTAAAAATCAGTGGAAAATAGTAGCAAGGTGAAATGGCGAACACGGCTCATTTGGTGAGACGTCAGAGCTCGAGGGATCTTAAGCCTCAGAAAAGTGTCGACAGACTCGAGATGAAAGAAATGCGTGGGAGACTCGTAGTCGAGAGTCGAAAAAACGTCACTACCGCCACTTATGGGGCAACAAACGCGGGCTTCGATGACTCCAGTCCTAACACCAAGGTAATTAGAAATTGGTCAATCCATTTTGTTTTCTATTTTCTTACGGAGGTCAACATTTGGAGAAAAAAGAAATTAGCGATATTTCGTTTTTTATGTCGAAATACAATAATTTTTATGCCACGCGGTGCGAGAAGTGCGACTTCTCGCACGCTAGGTGAAGCGAAGCGTGCGAGAAGTGGGGCTTCTCACACGCTAGGTGAAGCGAAGCGTGCGAGAAGTGTGGCTTCTCACACGCTAGGTGAAGAGAAGCGTGCGAGAAGTGTGGCTTCTCGCACGCTAGGTGAAGCGAAGCGTGCGAGAAGTGTGGCTTCTCACACGCTAGGTGAAGAGAAGCGTGCGAGAAGTGTGGCTTCTCACACGCTAGGTGAAGCGAAGCGTGCGAGAAGTGGGGCTTCTCACACGCTAGATGAAGCGAAGCGTGCGAGAAGTGCGACTTCTCACACTCTAGGTGAAGCGAAGTGTGCGAGAAGTGCGACTTCTCGCACGCCAGGTGAAGCGAAGCGTTCGAGAAGTGTGGCTTCTCACGGGCTAGATGAAGCGAAGCGTGCGAGAAGTGTGACTTCTCACATGCTGGGTGAAGCGAAGCGTGCGAGAAGTCGCACTTCTCGCACTAGTGAGATAAAGTTGTATACGAAAATCGTGCGAGAAGCTTTTTCTAAACACGTGAAATTACAGCATTTGTCATGAAAACGTTTGATCGCACTCGTGCCGTAATGTACTATTTTTATTTAATTTAAAAAAGCAATTAACTTTCTTAGTTATAGTCTGTGAAAAAAAAATGATTCGTTATAAATGTTCTTGTTTGATTAATGAAGCTTTACATATACAAATACAAAAGTTTGATGTCATTAACATTCAGTATTTGAGACGAGAAAAAAAAAAATGCAACTTCATTGCAGATACCAAGAATGTTGATTTTCAATAATAATTATAATACTGCACAAAAGTTTATTAATAAATTGGTATCAAAAAATATTCAACGTATTCGATAGAAAACTCTTTTCTATACGAAATAAATCCTCTGGATTTTCTCGAATAAATATGATCTTTTTTTTATAATTTCCTGAAAATTTGTAAAATATTGTGTTTTTAAAAAATATTTTAAGGCTTCTTTTATGAATACTGAAAAAAAAAATCTTTTCATAAAAATATATGATAATAAAATGGTTCTGTCTGACAGTTTTTGCGAATGATTGAGTTTCTACCAAATACTTAAAAAAAAATTAAATACTAATTACATATACAAATACATCCTCACATTTTTTCCGAATATATTTTCTAGACATTCTCGGACATTCTGAACAAGTTTTCATGAAAATCTCGAAAAAAAAAAAAAAATGTTCACCATGACAAAGCTTCCTTCCGAAGCAAAAATTGGTATTAATTAAATATTCAAATGCTAAATAAAATAAACTTAAAAAATAAAAAAAACTATATTCTACAGTGCAGCTTTTTTTATTGCACTGAATCCTACAGCCATTGTCAAAATTTCGAAATAATTTAAATACACTCTTAATTCACAATAAAAAAAAAAAAGAAAAGAAATGTCAACAACTTTTTCGCACTAGTGTCATTATTAAAAATCGATATTCTTGCTGTCTGCAATAACGTCGTTTTATTCAGAATTTTTCTCCTGTCTCAAAATAAACTCGAATTCAAATTAAATTCCTAACAAATTATTATTATCTCTTTTTTTTTTTTTTTTTTTTTTTTTTAATCCGACAAATATATTTTTCAGAACAAGGTGGTTGTCGGGGGTGGAAATGGGGGCGGGGGCGGGGGCGGTGGCAGCAAGCTAGGTAGTAACGAGGGTAAAGGTATATTTCGACCAGAGGCTGGCGAGGATGAGCGCGAAAATTGGGACAGCAAGCTCACGTTTCTGCTGGCAACAGTCGGTTACGCAGTCGGCCTCGGTAATGTCTGGAGATTTCCATATCTGGCGCAAAAAAATGGTGGCGGTATGTCAAAAGTATTTCTCCCCCCCAACCCCCCACATTTTATACTTTCGTGGCTTTTCCCTTTGGGAAGAAATCACACGGAAAGTGCATTGGAGAGCTCTTGCAATTAATTGGTAAACTTTTTTTTTTTTATTTTAATTACGTTCTTCTTAACAGGAGCCTTTCTCATTCCCTACTTCGTGATGCTCGCTATCGAGGGTATACCGATTTTTTATCTGGAGCTCGCGATCGGCCAGAGACTTCGTAAGGGTGCGATAGGGGTTTGGAATCAAGTTTCGCCCTATTTAGGGGGTATCGGAATCAGCAGCGCCGTTGTTTCATTCAACGTTGCATTGTACTACAACACCATTATTGCCTGGTGCCTCTTTTACTTTGTTCAGGCAAGTTTCCTAATTGATTGTAATATTCTTTTTTTATTTTTACGCAAAAATATGAAGAAGTAATTTAAAAAATAGAGCATTCCGTGGTAATTCACATGCAAAGAATTGTCCGTATTATTTATCTCATATTATTGAAGTTAAT
The DNA here is from genome assembly GCA_964016905.1 of Perithous albicinctus. Lineage (NCBI taxonomy): Eukaryota > Metazoa > Arthropoda > Insecta > Hymenoptera > Ichneumonidae > Perithous > Perithous albicinctus. The sequence goes on along the minus strand of OZ024692.1, from coordinate 12,909,421 downwards.
ATTTTTATTTATTGTGATTTAATTTTTTTTTTTAATCAAAATGAAATTTTATAAAAATCATATCATCGAAGAGGGTCGAGTTTTGTCGTGCGTGAATTATCCTGATGTACCGAAAATATAATACAAATGAATTTTTTTATTATGGAAAGGCTGGAAATGATGTTTTACCAATTTTTACAAATATTTCTGTAAAATTTGACTCACAATATAATAGAATTATTTGCAAAATACCAAAGTTCTCATTTTTATTCTATTTAATTTAAATTAAGTATTGATTTAATTTCATATTTTTTTATTAACTGATGAAATCATTAACCTGATATCCAATTATTCTCAACTATAATTAATTAATAAAACACCTATTTCTCTCAGCTATTAATTTTTTTCATTTAATTTCCTCCATGAGGAAGCAAAAGTAATTTGTACATTTTTTCTTTTCGACGCTGCGATTGATGAAAACGTGGCAATTAAATTGACTCTATTTTTCCGCAGAGCTTTCAATCCCAATTACCATGGGCTGAATGTCCGAATAAATACTTTCAAAATGGATCGTATGCACCAGAGCCCGAGTGTTCGGTAACATTTTTAAAAAAATTCTCCATCCCTCTCTCTCTCTCTCTTTGTATTTTTAAGTATAAAATAATTATTTAAAAAAAATATAATTGATAATAGGAGAGCAGTCCGACTCAGTATTTTTGGTATCGAACGACTCTCATGATTTCAAAGGACATCGACACGCCGGAGGTCTTCAATTGGAAGATTGCTCTGGCTCTCGTGATAGCCTGGATTCTCGTGTATATGTGTATGATCAAAGGAATAGCGTCTTCCGGAAAGGTACGATTTATCCTCATCGATCCATTTATTTATAACAAATAAATTGATGAATCTGCGATATTTTCATTTTCAGGTGGTCTACGTCACAGCCACATTTCCCTACATCGTTTTAATAATTTTCTTCTTCCGTGGTGTCACTCTACCAGGCATGTCCGATGGACTTCGTCATCTTTTTACACCGAAGGTGACAAACGCGGATATTTATGAATTGAGTGTGTTATGAAATTTCAATTTATTCGTTGTTTCTTCTTTTATTTTTTTTTTTTTTTTTTAGTGGTGGACTCTAACGGATCCAGTAGTTTGGCTCGAAGCTGGGACGCAGATATTTTTTTCACTGGGTTTGGCGTTCGGTGGCCTGATTGCCTTTTCTTCTTACAATCCAGTGAACAATAACTGTTATAGAGACGCGATAATGGTCAGCCTGACTAATTGTTTTACGTCGATGTTTGCTGGTATCGTCGTGTTCTCCATAATTGGTACGAATCTCAATTTTTCAATTTTTTAATCTTTCAATTTTTCAATATTTCAATTTTTTAATCTTTCAATTTTTTAATTTTTCAATGTTTCAATTTTTCATCTTTTCAATTTTTTAATTTTTCAATGTTTCAATTTTTCATCTTTTCAATTTTTTAATTTTTCAATATTTTAATGTTTCAATTTTTTAATCTTTCAATTTTTCAATATTTCAATTTTTCAGTTTTTTAATTCTTCAATTTTTTAATCTTTCAATTTTTCAATATTTAAATTTTTTAATTTTTCTATTTCTTAATCATTCAATTCTTCAATTTTTTAATCTTTCAATTTTTCAATATTTCAATTATTTAGTTTTTTAATTTTTCTATTTCTTAATCATTCAATTTTTCATTTTTTCAATTTTTTAAACTTTTAATTTTTCAATTTTTCAATTTTTTAATCTTTCAATTTTTCAATTTTGTAATTTTTTAATCTTTCAAGTTTTTAATTTTTTAATTTTAAAATTTTTTGAATTTATTTTCACATAGAGTGCTTTGTGCGTGTGCAAAATTTCTACAGACAAAAGAAACATTGCTTTACCTCAGTATTTTTCAATTTTTACAAAGCTTCCTCCACGAGGAATCCAAGATCGATAATCATAGAGCTTTGTAGAAATTCAAAGATAATGAAGAGGCAATATGCAAAGTTCTACCTTGTTTTTTATTCTTTGAATATTTAATTGAGGTCTTTTTTTATACTTTGATTGTTTAATTGTTGATTTTTCACATTTCGATTTTTGAAATTTATGGTACTTTTATTACTGTCATAATAAATTTGTAATTTTATTTGTTTATATATTTTTAGGTTTCAAGGCTACGATGGTTTACGAACAATGTCTGGCTGACAGAAATGCAACTCTGCTGACGATATTTGGCCACGAGGACAAAATACCGCTCGAGATACCGGCGCCGGGAACTTTGCTCAACTTTACCAGTGGTAACGACAGCCTGGACAACTTAATTATGCCCGAACTTGCTGAATGCGATCTCGAGAAGGAACTCGACAACGTATGTCGACAGATCGATATTTATTTGCATTGCTAATCAGATTCTAAGAGTCCCTCGAAATTCTTGTATGCACCAAAAATGCACCTTCGACTAACTAATAAATTTCGCCGACCACTACATTTAAAAACGGAGAATCAAAAATTGGAAAAAAAAAAATTTGAAAATTCTTTTCTTCAAATTTTTTTTTTTTTCAATCATCCAAACTTCTTATTTAAAAACAAAAAACGAGCTCTTAAATTTCTATTAGGCGAAAAGTATTCCAAATTATGTGTATTATGTTCTTCTCTTTTACGAAACCTAGAAAAAAAAGAAAAATATATAATCCATTTTCCTTTTAATTACAGTCAGCCTCTGGAACTGGTTTGGCTTTCATCATCTTCACCGAAGCGATCAATCAATTTCCCGGCGCGCAATTCTGGTCAATTCTCTTCTTCCTCATGCTGTTCACACTCGGCATAGATTCGCAATTTGGTACTCTTGAGGGTGTCGTCACGAGTGTCGTCGACATGAAGCTATTTCCGAATTTACGAAAGGAAATTCTAACCGGTAAGAATTAGTATTATTTTTGTTATTAATATATCCAATATTTAGCCCATTCTATTTCTTACAAAATCGATAATAATAATTATAATAATGATATCAATAAATAAATAAGTAAATTAATTGTTATCTGCCAATAAAAACGCATAAATTATTATTAATATCGATAATGATAATATTACTGATTTTCTTGTTATTATTATTTTGCATATAATTGCAGGTGGAATTTGTCTAGTTTGCTGCACAATTTCGATGGCGTTTGCTCACGGAGCGGGAAGTTATGTTTTCGTTCTGTTCGACAATTTTAGTGGAAACTTTCCACTGCTCATTATTGCATTTTTCGAGTGCATCGGTGTGTCATACGTCTACGGATTAAAAAGGTAAATTGGAGTGAATTTTTTTGCGGCTTTAGGCAGCATTGTTTTTTTTTTTAAACGTTTTGACTCGGATTTGTGTCATCTTCAGAAATTTAATTGCAACATTTGTGGATGATTTACACTGCAAAGTTTTGTACCAAAAATAATTAAAAAAAAAATTATTTCTAATGTAAATAGATTGAATTTTTAAACTCACCAAGTCTCACATCAAGCATTTCTCAATAATATCTCTGTTAATATTTTTTATTGGGAATATTGGGACAGAGAAATATTGATTCCTAATTTGTTCAATATTTTCAAATTTTAAAAATGTAAATTATTTTTTTTAATCGTGAATTTATGTTTCTTTTTTACGTTGAAAAAAAAGTATTTTTTTAAATTCATGACTTTTGTCATCAGATTTGCAGACGACATCGAATTGATGACCGGAAGTCGTCCTGGTCTGTACTGGCTCATATGCTGGAAGTATCTCAGCCCCCTGGCGATGCTGAGCATATTGGTCGCCTCGTTTTTCGAGATTGTTATCGACGGAAGCGGATATCAAGCTTGGGTGGCGAATAAAGGAATAACCGAGAGACAGGAGTGGCCTGTCTGGGCTATCGTTCTAATAGCCATACTTATACTTGCCTCGGTTCTTTGGATCCCAGCGGTCGCAATATTTAGGTATAAACAAATTAAATTTATTATACGACGAAATATCTAAATTTTGCTTCCTCATACAGGAAGCATTGTTTTCGTGAATTTAAAAAAAAATCGAGATTTTCATGTCAGGACACTCAGAATGGTCCAAAACGTCGAAAAAAGTCGTTTAGAAAAAAATGTTTTTTTCAATGAAATGAAAAATTAATTTAAAAAAAAAATGTTTTTTATTAAGATTATTAGACTTTTTAGAAATTTGATTAAACATTTTTTAAAACAGTTATTTTGATTGGAGAAAATTTTAATTTATTTTAAGTGCAGGTGATGTATAGAATATATGAACAAGCCTGCAAAGTAGAAGTTTGCAAGCTGTTTTTCCATTATTTTGTATCTTTGACAAAACCTCCTCTATGAGGAAGCCAAAATTGATCAACACACACTTTCTCGTAGAGGTGGCTTTCTCCAAGATGTACAACAAAATGAGAAAGCAATTTGCAAGGTCTACTTTCCAGGCTTTCTTTTGTTAAATTTACATAACTATATTTAAATAATTTATCAAATAATTTGTAACGCATTATTCAATAATTAATTTTTATCAGGCATTCTTAATAATAACGTTTGAAAATATTTTTTTTTCCCTCCAAATATATTTTGTCCACTCTGCTAATTTTTCTGAAAAAGATAAAAAGTATAGGAATTAATGAAAGAAATACAATAAAATAAAAAATGTCTCAAATATTAATTATAAATTAGTATTTCGAAAAAAGATTTATACGTTACAAAATTTTCATATTGCTTCCACATTATTAAGTCTTACTTTTTGCAATTTTGTTTCAAAGAAAATTGAGTGATAAAAGAAATTTTAAGAAACTTCAAAATGCTCAAAAATTTCGTTCTTTTAATATATTTTAACAAAAATTGTAACAACAAGAACATTGAAGCAAAAAATATTTTGATTCTAACTTCCATCACGAGGACGCAAAATTATTTGTTCACTGAGTGAATTAACAAATAATTTTGCTGTTCTAATAAAATGTAAGTGTTAAAGAAATTTAAAAAAATTCAAAATACTAAAAAAAAATTTCGTTCCCTCAAAATATTTTAATGAAAATTCTAACAACCAAAACACAGAAGCTGAAAAAAATATTTTGATCGTAAAATAACTTTCTTTACGAAGACGCAAAATTAAAAAAAAAAAATTTAAATCGTGTTCACCACGTATGAGTTAATATTTTTTTTTTTTTTTCGATTATAGATATTTTGGAATTTTAATTATTGACGACAACGAGAAAGCCTGGTTTCCCGCGACGGATCTCAAGGAGTTTCACGGTATAGTGCCTCACGAAGTCACAGCTGCGGAGACACTCCTGTTTTGCATAAGAAGCGACGGTTCTGAGGGCTTCTGCTGTCCCACGGGAGGTCCCAGTGATGATGACGACGATCTCACCTAGAAATACCTCGGAGGATCTGGCATATTAACGCCGGATTAAGAAAGAAAAAAAAAGAAAAAAAAAACGCGCGTCGAACGATTCTCGACTCGCAGAAAATCTCAGCTCTCTTCTGGTAAAGTTGACTTTCAATTTTACTATTCAACATTTTTTTTCCTTTTTCAATTTTTCGTTAAATTTATACAAATTTTTTTCGTATCAATTTTACGAAAATTCTTTTATGGCGCACAGTAACAAAATATGTGTATTTTTATCAAAAAGATTCTCTCCACAATCTTTTTTTTTTTGTTAATTATACAAAAGTAAGTTTATAAGTTTTCATTTTGAAAAATAAAAAGTACAAAAATAATTTATGAAAAAAATTGTATTTTCAATTTACAATATATTTTTTATCATTTTTGCAAAATTAATTGTATAAGTTTATATTAAAAAAAAAAAAAAAACGTACAAAGTCATTTGTTAAAAATTTGTATCTTCAATTTACAAAATATTTGTTGCCATATTTTTTTTTACAAAATAATACTGTTAATTACTTTTACGATGTACTATTATTTTTTTTTTTGATAATTTTTACAAAAATTATATTTTAAATTAAATTAAATGAATTTTTGAGAAATACTTGGAACTCAACAATTCTTTTTCTAAAGATAACAATTTTTTTTTACTGTGTATATAAGCCGTCAGAATTAGAAAAAAAAAACATGTTATCACTGTTCAGTTAGTTCGTTGATATAAAAGCAAGAAAATCGTAGGGTCAACAGTGTCAATTATTCTACAATGAGAAATTAGCGATGCCTGCCTTCACTGCGAACAAAAACGATAATATATTACATATTTCCCAAAGCAGCGAATCGCCAAAATGCATTATCTGCCCGAATTCGAGAATCGTTTGAAACGCTCAAACGCGTTTTTCGTCAATATATCAATTAAATAACTATAAGCAAAACCTCAGTCGTTTAAGCGTTTGCAATATATCAAGCCCAGTGCGAAGACATTTTGGCATATCAGAAAACCTTCTCGGGCATATCAGATATTAATCGAGTGAATATTATAATCGAACGTCGAATAAAAATTTCAACGGCTTCAGTATTTGCTGGTATAACGAAAGAGAGAAGAATTAAAATAATGAGAATAATTGAAATAGGATAGAAGCCGTCCATTGGGCTTAAAAAAAAGTCTTTAAATTCCCTTGTGTACGTTAATTAAATTCGCAAATTTTCCGTAAAATTTAGTAGCTACTAATCGACACTTTGTTTATTTATTTTTTGCCATTTTAATATACGAGGCATTCCAAAAAAAAAAGTTTATAATTTGTTTTACAGTTGTGTACAATATCTAGAATATGTAGAAATTATTTTAGATTTTTTAAATCTTATATATAATCCATAATTAAATACTGAATTTTTATTTAGTCTTTCTTCGTCGATATAATTGATTATTTTTTTAGTCATTCACTTAAATGGATGGAGCATGCTCGATGTTTTTCAAATTTTTCATCGCACACTTGTGAATTTCGAAAAATTGCTCCAAAAAATGCGACTGAAAACATTTGAATGCATCACGTATCTTCTTGGATATGAGTCGTATTGTTGAAAAAATATAGAATAGAAGTTTTTTCATTTTGAAGTATAGTTTTATGAAAATTTAGTTACAAAAATTCTCCAACTCCGCCGAAGCATTCATTTTTAATTAATAAAAATAAAAATCGTTTTTTTTTTTTTTTTTTTTTTCAAAAACGTGGACATTTTTTTTTTCCGAAAAAATCTCTAAAACACTACTAATAAAGACGAATATTTTTTTCGAATTGTTATGAGAGTTTAAAAAATAAATAAAAAATGAAAACTCTCATAAAATTTCGGAAAAAAATTGTTCCAGTATGGGACAACAAATTGGGAGGGCGAACAATTTTTTAATGTTTTTTTTTACGAGAGTTTTAATTTCTTTCTAATTTTTCAAACTCTCATTACAAAATTTAAAAAAAAATACATCCTACTCCCAATTTTTCGTTCCAAAGAGGGACAATTTTTTTCCGATTGGTTATGAGAGTTCTAATTGTTTATTTATTTTTTGAATTCTCATAAAGAATCGAAAAAAAGATTGTCCCGCTTCCCGTCTATGCTTGAAATATTCGTCTTTATGAGTAGTATTTTAGGGATTTTTTTAGAAAAAATAAAAAATGTCCAAGTTTTTGAAAAATCGATTTTTATGTCTATTAATTAAAAATCAATGCTTCGGACGAGTTTAAGAATTTTTACAATGAATTTACATTAAAGTATACTTCAAAATGAAAAACTTTTATGCAGGGATTTTACGATACGACACATATCCAAGAAGATAGGTGCATTCGAAAGTTTTTAAGCACAATTTTTAGAAATTCACAAGAGCGCGAAGTATACGATGAAAAAATTGAAAAAAAATGCAGCATGCTCCATCCATTGAAGTGAAGGACTAAAAAAATAATCAACAATATCAACTTGGAAATGCCATATATACAAAAAAATCTAAAAAATATAAAATATTAAAAAGATGGTCCATTATAGTTTTTTTACTTTCACATTAATTACATTTTTTTGAATATGTACATTAAAGTCTGTTGACGTGTTGGATTTTTGATGTGCTTTTTAATAATTTATTATTTTTAGTATTATTTTTTTTTTAACTTTAATTAATTTAAATGAATCCGAATTTTTTGTCTTTAATCTAAAAAAATATTTAGAATGCAAAAATGAAAGATAAATACATTTTTAGTTGAAACTACATTCAGAGACTTACATTTTATGTTAAAACATTTTTTTTTTGTACAACGAAACATTTTATGAAAAAAAATAAAAAAAATTGATTTTTAATTCTGGGTGAAATATAGAATTAAAAAATCTGAAATAATTTGTACATATTCTAGACACTCTACATCGCTCTCAAAAAAAGTTTCAACTCTTTTCTTCTGTCACATCTCAAAAGACTTTGTACGAAATGTCTCATATACGACAGATTCGACGAGTCAAAAATTAATCGATACTAAAAAAAAAACATGCCAGGTAGTGTTAAGAAAAATGAAGAAATTACTTGTATAATTTGATAATTTCCAATCGACGTGACATTTTAATTTTCACTGTACGAATAAGACAATAAATAATTGAAGCTGGTGATAGTTTGATCGAGGGAGGTCGAGATTAATAATGACAATAAAAAAAATGTATTGTTTTATCATCGACAATAATGACGAATGAGGGAGAAATGGCGTTTATGAAAAAACTGGACAATAATATGTCGTTTTAAATAGCACTGCACTTCTCGCACATTCACAGATGCCTCTATGAAGTGAAAAAAAAAAAAAGAAATAAATTAATTAATTAAATTAAAAAAAAGAAGTAAATAAAAAATTGAGATACCGAATAAATTCATGGTATAGGTGTTTGGATTCTTCTATTTTATATGTGCAAAACTTTGGATATAGTTTAATGTATCTCCAGTCCATCATCCCACAATTGACTACTGTCTGTTTAACGGAAACGTTTCAAGCAGAGTAGAAATCATTATATATTTCCTGTTATCGTTATAACATTATATAGTTGTACCTACTACGCCTGTTAACAAAAAAATCAACACCAAGAAATGATTGTTTAAGAAATGAAAAGTCACAGTTATTAAAAAAAAATTGAAGAAAAATAAACGATATATAAGGCATTCTCTGTCAGAGCCACTTTTTCCCATAAAACTCTACAATATTTTTCACAACTAGTCAAATGTTGAATTGCTAAAAAAAAAATCTGGAAGAATGCATAGAAAGTATTCTCAATTAAATAGTGAAAAGCGACTAATTATGAAAAATATCAGAATACAAAATAATGAAGTAGAAAAAAATCTGAAAAAATTCACAGATAAACATATCCGAGAGGGTAAAAAAAAGTGGCCGAGTTCTGATGAAGAACGCCTCAAATACTGTTAAAAGGCTCTTTAAAAAAAAATTGAAGAAAAATAAAACGATATATAAGGCATTCTCTGTCAGAGCCACTTTTTCCCCTAAAACTCTACAATATTTTTCACAATTAGTCAAATATTGAATTGCTAAAAAAAAAATCTGGAAGAATGCATAGAAAGTATTCTCAATGAAATAGCAAAAAACGACTAATTATGAAAAATATCAGAATCCAAAATAATGAAGTAGAAAAAAATCTGAAAAAATTCACAGATAAACATATCCGAGAGGGTAAAAAAAAGTGGCCGAGTTCTGATGAAGAACGCCTCAAATACTGTTAAAAGGCTCTTAAAAAAAAAAAAAAAAAAAAAAAAGAATAAAAAAACAGGTGCTATAAGCAAACGTGAATTGTTTAACAAAAAATGAAAGAATTAAAAAGCAAACTACAAGACTCTTGTTAACGATCTATAAATTACTTGTATCGACAATAAATAAATAAATATGTTCTTTTGCTT